>OX596182.1:7485000-7905605 GCA_951394245.1 Cyclophora punctaria | reverse complement strand
AAAATGGCTTCTTTTTATTCCGAATTTTCCCCAGGAGTGGTAAAATTGAGGGTTGCTGATACTCATGGTATTATTACTCCCCTCCTCAGAGACGTCAAATGCTTCCTTAGTAGAGATCATGTTATAGATTTAATGAATGATTTTGGCATGAAATGTCTTAAAAATTCCGTCAGAGTCGACACTTAACTATTAGTTACGACTCTTAGTAGCAGTTAGCACTGAACTTCTAAAAATATACACTTTGTTGTAAAGAAGATGAAACATTGATTTCTTTCATGAAACTTTGATAGCGCACTTTTAATATAGCTTCTGGCGCACCTTCTTTTTAATAACAGAAGCTCCAACTCAGCAGAAAAATACATAATTTAAAAAGAAACTGGTGGAAGTAAACATATTTTTTGCCTTTTTCCGTTCCACCTCATATAACCTTTAATAAAAACCTTACTGCCCCTAAAGGCGGATTAAATGACCCACTAGACTCTTCCCTTCTTCATATTCATGATACCGAAGGCCTCCCATGAATTAGGCATAACAATCAAGTGTAAACGTTTTATTGTTTTGATCAATCTCGTCTCGTACTTAAATGGTTAAACGCCCCTGAGCCCAGGATAAGGTTCCCGGTAGATGAGTCAACGTGAACCGATTACTTGTGCGAAACTGACTTGCTTTTAGGTGGTCTAAAAGTTTGAAAGCAGGTTGCAGATTTGACCATTAACGTAGTTAAAAGAAAAGATACAAAAACCTGTACTGAACACACGTAGTTCAACGAATTTAAGGGTGAGAATGTCTGTGACTGCCTCGGACGAACAATCTGGCGAGACCTTTAATCATTTCGGCAACAGAACTGCGGTACACTTGAGTTCTCAAAGCGGGTACTTATTCAAATGGAGGTAACTTCGTCCTATCTCTTCTGGAGTGCGGAGGCAACTTCAAGAGTCCTCCGCTAGTTCCAAACTAACCGGGCCCGTGTGTGCTCTTTGAATTTAAATATTACATCGTATTCACTGAATGTCGTGTTAATTATGTGACGTTTCTACTTAGGCGACTACTTTACAGGGAGTGAATCAATTTGTTTTATATTTCAGAATTTTCATCCTCAACATGAACTTCTAAAATCAAGTCGCAAAATAGATAAACCATATTTGATTAAAACACTTCACCGAATGTAGCATATTGTGCTGTCAAGAAAATGTCGCGTAAATAAATGGTTTCGTCGTCAGTGGAACCGGTTAGGAACGTTGGCAAAGGGCTTGCGGTTTGTACGCCCCATGGAGCGGCACTGATTTTATATATGTTTATGTATGAACAGCCGGCGTTCGCTGATTTATCATGGGTTTTGTTACGGTGAGGTTGAGAGCAGACGAGCGGCTCAGCTTACGCGCAACGACTGGTACAAATTGAAACGCAGCGCAATATTGGCGCCCAACATGGTACTCTTTGCCAGGCATATTTTTCTGCAAAGTGAATTGCATTTGTTTACGTAATTGGTATGGTTTTGACAAGTGGAATCTCTGTGCTCGCTGTGTGTGATGAAAGCTTTGTTAGCGAGTTTGTGGCGGCTTCATCCTGGAATGAGTTACGTCAGGAATTAATTGCATTCAACAGCAGGTTAGTTTTCGCAGTATAATTACTTAATTGCCTTTGATTGTATGCTCTAATTTCCTCAATTGTTGAGGCAAGTTTATATTTAATTAATTTGGAAAAGAACATTTTTTCAAAAGTCCGCCGGTTCGGAACCCTCATAATATAATCTTTCCGAAACTTTAATTTTTGTCTGAAATTTAACCCTCTTTCGGCAGTTCAAACAAGATTTTGCTTTTAACAACTTTGATCATCCAGAGAACATTTAAAAGAAAACTAGAAATTCCGACGTAACAATAGAAAATTAAAGTTTAATTGATGTCCGGAAAGTAATTAAATAATATTTCAGACAATTTCCTAAAACCATTTCCATTAAAATAATTTGCTACACTGCACATATTTGCAAACCCGAATCGTTTTATCAAAATCAATCCTTTTCTGGGTCGGAAACATAGAAAAATAAGCGTCTGCCGTCCATAAATAAACAGTCCAATTGTGTACTTCCTTTCTGGAATCGGTTAAACCAGTTACCCGGTGTTTGTGCAAGGCTTTGGCTTGTGTTTGATAAATCGTTGTTACCCTACGGATTGCGTGGATGTGAAGATTCAATAGGAACCGATACGATTTATTTAACTCTCTGTTGGACCACATTCATTGTGCCCCGTTTTATTCCCTCCCGTATTTGCTTTTATCTCGTTCCTGTGTGGTGTCGTGTTGCGTCTTACTTAAGCTTTAAGTGTGTTATACAAAATGTATACAAGGTATATCTGTATGGCCCTATAAGTACTCAGCCGGTTTGTTTCGATAAAGCATGTAAATTGTTTTACGTGTGCAAAGGTAGAATACATCGTATTTAAAATTCCCATACAAAAGTAAAAATATTTTAATCTTAGAAATTTGCGACAACCCTAAATGTTTATTACCTACTATCGTACTGCACGTGTGTACGCAGAAATGTTAGATGGTTTATGAAACTACCTCTAGGTAGGTACGTACCATTTTATCCTTGGTAGCACTGGTAGGTAAGTAGAACCACGGCCAATCCATTGTTAGCTTTCCTATTTCAATCACATACCTAAACTTTGACATTACCAATTGTATCGCTGGTTTAACAACTGAATATTGACACGATTTGGTTATCATTGATTAAGTTTACACAACACTAGGTACACAACAGACAAGACACTCCACAGTCTCCACACATCGCTTCATAAGAAGACAATATTTAAATCCTACAAACAAATTTATCAGCTTAAAAATAGTTGTTTACATATTGACAGCTTTCAAGACGTAGATTTCAAGAGAATAATAAGGTTATAAACTCTACCCATAAATAATCATAAATATGTCGATTGCCAACCGCATTTCACAGCGTATTTAAAGGGCCCCATATACGGTACGATTCGTCTATACGATCGATCTGATGAAAATCGTGACGATTGATCGCATCAAAAATGTCGCTCATACTCGAAACGACTGGTCGTAACGATCGATCATTTACTTGTTTGAAGCTTGTTAAGGACGTGTTCAAATAAATGTTTTGGTTGTGATTTCCGACATCATTTTCGATTAAGTAAATCGTTAACGATCTTGACATACACCATCGATTCGTCGTTTCGATCGGTTTAACGCGACGGATCGTACAGATAAATCTTACCGTGTATGGGCCTCTTAAGAGCTACTGTTGATGACGGCCTCTTTAAATAATACTCTTTGAAATGTCAATATTTTACTTTTCTACCTATTGTCTATTTTTGATTTCTGGTTTTTTGATCTAGAGTTCAAAGTGAAAGGTCAAATAAACAGCTGTTGTAGGGTTGCCTCATCCTTTTGATAGTGTATTCCTAAGGGAAACTTTAAAAGTAAATACATGAATGAAAAACTTCGAAATATCAATTAAGGTATAAAAAACGTAGTTCGCCATGACGAGTAGAATGCCCTGCCCCGGTACTTATAGGGGTATTATGTTACACGTTGTATATTGTCTCATATATATACAATTATTACGTAGATTATATGACATTAGGGTGATATTCTACCAGATATTTGCTAAGCCGGCTTTGTATGTTCACTAAGCATCGCGGATTTTCAGTTTTCATAATTATTTCACTTTTTTTTTACATATTACTAGCAGCGCCCCGCCGTTTTACCCGCGTTGTGCCCGCCCCCGTGGGAATTTCGGGAATTTTTTTACATAAAAACCTTTCTCTTGAATCACTCTACCTATTGCAAAAAACCGCATCAAAATCCGTTGCGTAATTTTAAAGATTTAAGCATACAGACAAACAGACAAACAGACGCGACTTTGTTTTATACTATGTAATGATTTGCTTGGCTTAGTACCGGTAGTATAAAGTGGTTAAGGAAGCTTTGTTTTTAGTTTATTAATAAACTAAAAAAACTTTTGTGTTTTAAATCTTAATATGATAATTTTGACCTTTACGGTCGGATCTTTAAAATTCTTCTATGTTCTAACGTGGTTTTACGAAATACTCTCAAATACATTTCGGAATGAGTTTTCTTTGACCTGCAAGGTCAACATTACAGTAGCTGCCGGGCTAGCACAATGGGGAAAATGTCACAGGAGGCGTCAAGATATAATATAAATAAAAATCGTGACTTGATTGGTGGAATATTTAAAATTCGATATTGCTGTCAATGTGCCACCAATCAACACACAGTATTCATTTTGTGATGTGTTGTCCTGTGATGTTTCTGTGACGTTAGTTGTGCTAGCCCATTTCAGACCTTCGCACAGTTTTATATGCCTCGCATTTCTTCAGACGATCAAGGCCAAAGACAATAATAAAGTAGCGGCCGTTTCCACTTCATAAACCACATCTATTCTGCAATCTTAAAACTATTATTTAAGCTGACCTTTACGGCTACAGTCAACCTTTATAGGGTCAATAAAACTTAATAGCCCTGAATTTCATATTAACCTTCAGCGATTTAGACTCAGATAAAGTTATGATATGTAGTTTGTGTGTTATAAAATTGTTATATTACTAGGATGTTATGAAAGTGTCAAGGTAGCCGGTAGCCTACCACGAAGTCGAAGAAAGACCACTGAAATTTTTACCCTAAATTTAAAATAGAGTGTACACACATATATAAATACATATATATTTATACACGACCATGAATACAGGATATACGTTCCACGACCATAAAGTTAAATACATAATCCTTCTTTTATACGTCGCCGTTGTCGGGTAAACACTTGTTTTGAAGTTGTTTGTATGTTAAAGCTCCATAAAGGATGTCACTAGTAGTCGTATATTTCCTGATAATATCAAACCAGAAAAGTGGAAAATATATTCTACGAGTATCATATATTTTATTACTACACTAGGAGTGTCCCGCGGAATTCGTGTTGTGCCCGTTCCGATGGGAATTTCGAGATGAAATATAGCCTGTAACCATCCGGTTGAATGTGCCTATCAATTTAAAAATATAATTAAAATTGGATTGGTAGTGTCTGAAATTAGCGCGTTCAAACAAAATAACAAACTCTTGAGCTGTATTATATTAGTATATAGATGTTTTATATATTACTAGCAGCACCCCGCGGTTTTACCCGCGTTGTGCGCGTTCCCGTGGGAATTTTGGGAATTTTTATACATATGAACCTTCCTCTATTTTAAAAAACTGCTTCAAAATCCGTTGCGTAGTTTTAAAGATCTAAGCATACATAGGGACAGACAGACAGACAGCGGAAAGCGACTTTGTTTTATACTATGTAGTGATTTGCCGGTCCCGTATTTAATTTTGCTTAGATTGATTTCTTGTATTATATTTCTTATGTCCCGTATTTTTCATTTCAACGGGTATGAAATTGTATTGATGTACATAATATAAACATAACACAGTAGATATTGAAGTTCGTTATGAAAATAATTACTGAATTATTATATTGTTGTACAAGCTACCAAAAAGGAGATGGCGAGATGAACTCGACGGATTTTTGCCTAGATGGCGTAGTGAAGATCTAAATAGAGAGAAGTGGAAACGATGGGGGGAAGCCTTTGCCCAACAATGGGACACCCAAGGCTAATAATAATAACAAGCCACCGCTTGTACCTCAAATACCACCGTATTTGAGGGAATTTAGGGATGAAAATAACCTAAAATCTACCTACCTCTTCAATATGGCCATTAATACAAAAACTAGCGGCCGCCCTCGCTTCGCTTCGGGTTGAAGGGTTGAATTTCACAAAATCCTCTCCTAGTGCTCACTTACATCATTAAAGGACCCCTGTACCAAATTTCAAGTTTCTAGGTACAGTAGTTTGGCTGTGTCTTGAATCATAAATCAGTGAGTCAGTCAGGCTTGCCTTGTATATAATAATCCTAACTAATATTATAAGTACGAAAGTCTGTCTATCTGTCTGTCTGTTACGCTTTTACGCCAAAACTACTAACCGATTTGAATGAAATTTGGTACACAGTTAGTCCAGAGCCTGAGAAAGGACATAGGCTACTTTTTATCGCGTACTTAAATCCGACCAAACAAAAATATCATTGTTTAACCATAACCTAAATAAAAGGTTATTTATATTTGTAAATTACGTTTTATACCCCAAAATACAAACTCGTGTTTGTAATTATCCCGTACATCCTATGGGAAATAAAAGGAAGTCTCAATATGATTACATTCGTGTGGATTCGTAAAACTGATACAAGTAATTTAAATATATTTTATGGTTTTCTCTTGAGGATTTTACAATTTGAATAAACATAGGTTTTGTTGAAAATAAGTAACTTTATGTTTTGTAATGGATAGTAGTGGTTACATCAGCCATGTCAGAGGCCTTTGGCGGCTCAATAACTCTGACACCAGGATTGATCAGGTTGACTCGACGAAACTTGACTCGACGACTCGACGAAAAAGAAGAATCTGAAAATCTCATACATACCAAATGGCATCTTCATACTCGAGTACAAAGTGCAAATATAAGATGAAGATGTACCGATCGAGATCGAATAACACGGTACCGAGCACATCGCATACATTTTACGATGCTCTACAGAACTTGTTACGTAGCGGTGCCATTTGTACTGTATACAGGGTGGGCAAGATAGGTGGTCGGTAAAATATGTGGTTCGATCGGGAAGATAGGTTGTCTTTAAATATGTGGTCGGTAAAATATGTGGTTGGATTGGCAAGATAGGTAGTCTTTAAATATGTGGTCGGTAATTTATGTGGTTGGATCGTTGACCACTTGATTCGGGCATGGTGACCACTTACTGAACTTACACATTCGGATAGTTTACTTACTTGGATAGATATACTGCAGATTAATTTTCTTTTTTCTTTCGTAACCTCACTGTCCCGCCTCTTTCCATATCTCTTTCTAGTGCCAAATTTCAATCAAAAATCTAAATCATAATAGATTTATTACTGAGCGTAATCTAACCTAACTTTAATTACTATAAATAGTCATTTGTTCAAGTTTTTGTCAATTTCACTCACAATATCTCTCAGTCTTTTCTCTTAACTTTCAATTTGAGTTAAACTCCCGCGATGTAGTTTTACAAGATAGAGTGTACCACTTATCTTTCCGTGCCCCACCCTGTATAGGGAGGATTTTTCTCTCAGCGAGTTGGCGACGAGATTGTGGCCATAATTTATTGGATGTTAAACTTTAAATTGACTTTGGTACCGGTTTGAGAATAGTTTTCAATAGAGATAGTATTATAGTTTTGATAAACGATTTTTGTACTGTATTTTATTTTTTTAAACATGAAAGACTTCGTCGTTATTTTTATTTTGTTTTAGGCATTGCATTAGAAATCACTACATAGTATAAAACAAAGTCACTATTTTTGTCTGTTTGTTTGTCTGTTTGTCTGTATGCTTAAATCTTTGATGCGGTTTTTTTGTAATAGGTAGAGTGATTCAAGAGGATGGTTTTAAAGTAAAAAAATTCCCGAAATTCCCACGGGAACGGGCACAAAACGGGTAAAACCGCAGGGCGCTGCTAGTATGGTATAAGGCATAAAAAAAATGTCCGAATGTGTATAGGAAAGGAAAACAATATTGTATTTTGGTACCAAAAGATGCAATTCCATCAGAACCATGCTATAGATACTACCATAGCTATATCGTTAAAAACTTCCAACAATAATTTCAAACATAGCATATCACAGTTCTGGTAGAAACGCATTCCTAAATCACTTTCCGCCTATCATCATTTCGGTTTCTCTTCTTCAATTAAACCGTACTCCACACTAATACATACTCAATTAAATCTATTACCGTACCTGCTACTGCATAATATATGGTTAAGTAAAAACAAAAGAAAAACGAATTCTTTTACCTTTCAATAAGTTCCCAATCCGACCGCTAGAGGCGCCACTGTTGATACACTCGAACTTGTAGGTTGTATCAAGATTTATGTGCCAATTGTGCTTACAATTGTACGAATAGTCGTATATTTCTTCGTATTACCGATTCTGCTCGTGCACCAACCAATACTTCCGATCCTGACCGTCTACTCCTGTGAAATATCTCACAAATCTCTGGAGAATGTATATTGGGAAACTGTATTATTTATTAATATCAAACTATATGGAATATGTAGGTGTATGTCGATGAATGAGGATTTGGTTTATGTAGAAGTATGGTGAATAATGTTGCTTTTTGGAACACATACGTTCCTACCTAGTTATTTGCGAAGTTTTACCCGCATTAAGCACGTTCCTGTGGGAATTTCGGGATGGAAATAGCATATACCTATCTAACCTAACCTTCCCGTAAAATATTACAAACAAACAAATTCAAAGTCTTCAGTTTTATTATATTAGTACCTACTGAAAAATTTCAAAGCACAGGAATTTTAAAATTACGTACTATTTATGTAAATACACATTATTTGATATCGTTATCGTATAGGTAGGTAGGTAAATAAGTACGTATTTAAAATACCTGAAATAAGCTGTCAAACATAATATCTCCAATTCAAAATCTATGATCAAACATCGTCTTTTTTAATTTCCGTCTGTTAATTAAGGAGGGATTTTTCAATTTACTCGTTTTTAGACGTCATAGTAGATGATGACCAACACTATACGCAGTTGTCCTTGCACTGACATTCTTATATTTTTTTCAAAAGACTCGTTATTGCTGCATAGTATAAAACAAAGTCGCTTTCCGCCGTCTGTCCCTATGTATGCTTAGATCTTTAAAACTACGCAAGGGATTTTGACGCAGTTTTTTAAATAGATAGAGTGATTCAAGAGGAAGGTTTATATGTGTTAAAATTCCTGAAATTCCCGCGGGAATGGGAACAACGTGGGTAAAACCGCGGGGCGCTGCTAGTATGATAATAATAACATTTAAGCATCAGTCCTCAGTCCGCCTCCGCTACCGCCTATGCCGCCTCCGCTCCCTCTGCGTCCGTGACCGAAGCCTTAAAATGAAAGAGCTTTTAAACCCTATCTTTTTAATTAGAGCGTGTGTGGGAGGTTTCATATCTAGGAATCCTTTTTATCATAATATGTGGAATATTTAATTAAATTTGTTAAATTCTTACTTAATTAGGTACGTTTCATAGATATTTCATTATATTGTATATGGGTTACGTTACTTTACGTTACCTTTCTAGGTAACTGGCAGCGCTCGCGGTTTTACCCGCGTTGTACCCGTTCCCGTGGGAGTTTCGGGATGAAAAAGAGCCTATAACCTTCCCGTTGAAAGTGGCTATCTATTACAATAATTATTCAAATTGGACTGATAATTCCCGAGATTAGCTCGGACAAACAAACTTAAAAAAATTACCTCTTTATAATATTAGTATAGATTAGTATAGATATGAGCCACACTAACTAATTAACACACGGTAGTACCTGCGGCAGTACTTTCTTTCACTTTTCTATATTCACAAGTAGTTTCAAAAGCGTTATTACAACATTTTCGTTTTAATAAAAGTAGACCTAAACCACCCTGTAATACCTAAATATAGATTTCAGACAAGCACTAGGCTTCAGACCGAGCTGTATTAAACTGTAATCCTCGTGTACCTCCGCTTTGAATAACGAAATATCTCGCTTAATAACTACAGATTTTCATATTGAAACTCGTTATATTAGAAAATATGAGCTATCAAAGATATTATTAGAAACACTGATATGTAAGGCTGTAGTTATGTATGAAGAAACATTTTCGTAAAATAATTTGATCATTATTATTTATTTAAACGGGAACTTACGTACGACGGAGGCTACTGTTGAGAGTTTCTCAACACGTTTCGGTCACATACGGTGACCTTCATCAGGAGGTGGGTCAACAGTAGCCTCCGTCGTACGTAAGTTTCCGTTTAAATAAATAATAATGACATTAACGTACGTTTCAATTAATAATAAAATAATTTGATCATTTTCTTTGGCCGTGGGTTTATGGTACACCCTATACAGCCTGATAGGGTGTACCATATGACGCCTTGAACGAACTAAATACTTCATCGCCACTACTAGTAACTTTGTTTGTTTGTTTATAAACTACCAATCCGATTTGGAAAACTCTTTTTGTAATGAATAGTCACATTCAACGGGAAGGTTATAGACTATGTTAGCTCCTGAAAGAGGTAGTTTCTTACTTTGTTTGTTTCTAAGGGCTAATCTCAGGAACCGCTCATCCGATTTGAATATTCTATAGAATTCTTTTTGTAATATATAGCTACATTCAACGGGAAGGTTATAGGTTATTTTACACTCCAAAATTCCCACGGGAACGGGCACAACTTGGGTAAAACCGCGTGGCGCTGCTAGTCCTAAATATGCCAATAGACAACGAAATATCTATCGTAGTCAACAGAACCCCGACATATCATATTGGTTTACCATCAAACAAACAAGACAAATGAATGCGTATCGCAGATAACGTCAGTACCGAGTATATTGGCGTTATCGTCACCTCATAAATAGGGGCCATAAATATGTTAGGCGACCCGCGGGAAACAATAGCGTCCACGATTTTGTTTTCAAATAGATTTACTAACGTTTCTCGAATTTGATACGAATTGTGGTTACTAGTGACGTTTGACTGTGTGTAGGTTTTAAGGTTTATACTTCGAAATATTTTCTTTAGAAATTCGTGGAATACAGTTTTCAAACTTGCTCTAACTCGTCTAATTCTTATGTGAGTCGAGTCGAAATTCGATCACTCACAATAAAATTTCTAACGGAAAAAGGTATGAAGTATGGGTTATTATATATTCTATGGTTTTATTGAGTTCGAATTTTAAAATTGTTACGTTTCGTTTTTTACATAAAATATATTTTCTCAATGGAATTATTGATATTATTTTATCCCGATTTGAAACAGGAATGGCCTTTAAGAAAAAAGCAACCCATAATCCGACCGCGTTCCCCGAATTTACCCATTCGTTTGAAAGCGGTTAACTTGGCTTTTAATTATTATATCTCATTTGAAGTTTGTTACAAAACGTGTGGGTTTGTACCAGCCCTTTGATGTGGCAATTAAACGGATTATTTTAATTTAATGACGGAGATAGAAGAGTGTTCATTATTTTATTATTTACAGAATATAGAAAAATTATTAAGACATTTGTGTATGTATAAGTAATAGTAACTAGATTCCATAACACAAGCTTAGAGCTTACTTTGGGTCTAATTAACCGTGTGTGAATTTGTCCGGGTATATTTATTTATTTAATATCATTAAATATCAGACCGACAGTGCTTCGGACAGTATGTAAAATTGTCAATGGATGGACCATGTCGGTGGTCTTTAGGCGGTCTAAAAACTCCGACACCAGGGTTGACCACTGACCTCAATAAACTTACTTATAGACATTTGTCATCCTACTGTCAGCGTTCTCGTGACCACGAGATGTGATCTGCTCGAAACGTCCTTTAGTTATTGTACAATACGTTATAGTTTGAACGCTATATAGTCTTGCTTCATCATTACATAGTATAAAACAAAGTCGCGTCTGTTTGTCTGTCTGTATGCTTAAATCTTTAAAATTACGCAACGGATTTTGATGCGGTTTTTTGTAATAGGTAGAGTGATTCAAGAGGAAGGTTTTTATTTAAAAAAATTCCCGAAATTCCCACGGGAACGGGCACAACGCGGGTAAAACCGCGGGGCGCTGCTAGTTAATCCATAAATACCTGATTATTCAAGAATTAGGTGCCATTTATTGTAACTTAGATCAGAAATCAATCCAGTATTTAGTATCGTATTCTTATAGTACCGTATCTTCTAACATTATAAACAGAACGAGAGTACGCAAGTCGTTTTGTTTGATTTATGTGGGTGAGTCTGCGACTGTCTCTTGTTTTGTAACCTCGATTTGTTATCGCAAAGAGGTCTGCCAATACCACAAACAACGTATGTAAACTCGTGCATCATTTTTACACGATTCTTGTCTATGGTTAGTGAAGTGGAAAGATTAAAGCTTGCACGGTTTTTGTTCTGATATTCACGTAAAACTATACATTCGGATCACATAATTTTGAATTCCGAATTGAAATTTTCGGACGAAATTGCTGCATGTGTGTGATAGGTTCGGATTTGTGTGGATTGACTGCGTTACGAATTTCAAAATTCCACATTGAAATCATTCGGATTTATTCGGTACTAGCAGCGCCCCGTGGTTTTACCCGCGTTGTGCCCGTTCCCGTAGGAATTTCGATATGAAAAATAGCCTAACTTTGTTTGTAAGGGCTAATCCCAGACAATACAATCCGATTTGAATAATTCTTTTTGTAATGGTTCTTTTTATATTTTTGGTCACATTCAACGGGAATGGGAACGACGCGGGTAAAACCATGAGGTGTTGCTAGTCCTATATAAATGTTATGTCAACCTGAAAATTAATGTTATATCAACTTCAAAAAATAATTTAAAAGCTCATCTAAATTAACCTGAAGATCTCAAAGGGCAATCCATTAAATTACAAAATAAATATGAATATAATATAACGGGAAAATTATAGAAGTTTCGTCACAAACACGAAATTTACGACATAATGTGACTTCTCAAGTGGCCCAAAACTTTAATATTACGCCTCTGAATTTGATGGCACTTTATGGGTCTTATTAGTTTAGTCTAAAGCTCATATTGCCTTATCTAGTAATGTATAATCTAACTTAATAATAATCCTACCTTTAAGTTTTTCTTTACACTAGCCGTGCCCCGCGGTTTTTCCCGCGTCGTGCCCGTTCCAATGGGAATTTCGGGATCAAAAATAGCCTATAACTTTCCCATTAGATGAGGCTATCTATTACAAAAAGAATTATTTAAATCGGACTGTTAGTTCCCGAAATAAACTCGAACTTATAAACAAACTTACAAATTTTACCTCTTTATAATAGTATTAGTCTAGATCAGTGGTGGGGAAACTTTTTTAATGGGGGGCCACAATGTTAAAAAAAAATCTAGAGGAGGGCCAGAATTATAGAAAAAGCTTTTAATCATAATAATAATAAAAACATTAGTATTTAAACATAAATAGTAATTAAATTTAACTTTTATTCGAAGGCCCTGCCATGGTAACTCTATTAGTCTATCTATTAATCTACTAAGTAAAATCTACTTTATATTTCTTGACCGTCAAAACGTAACTATAGCGGGCCATATACTCCATATTGTGTGTTTTCCATGTCGATGGACCTTTGGCGGGCCGGATTAAATACCTTCGCGGGCCGGAGTTGGCCCGCGGGCCGTACTTTGCCCATCACTGGTCTAGATTGAGTATTCGAGCCACTCTGAAGGCGGGCTAACGAATTCAATTTTTTAAACAAAGAACACTATATTATAGGGCTGCTTACACAAGAAATTTTAAATCTATTTAGTACCTAAATATGTTTAACAAACAAAAGCCGTTCGTACAAAATTGTGTTTTATAGTGTACGAAATAGAACACTTTTTAAAAAGAACGTCATTTGTTTATTAAGCGTTTTAGGTGTTAAATCAAATTAAGAATGCTTGTGCAATCCGCCCTTTATATTAAGGCAAATGTTCATTGTTCTTTTTTTAAATTGATTGCCGTCTCCACGGCTGTCACCGCCGCTCTAAGCGACACTTAGATTAGTTTTTTAATGAAATACTCTTGGTAGACTAATGGTTACTTTACCTCTGATATCTTTGAATACATTTAATTTTTCTATTACAAATGTGTTTTTTGGATTAAACCTCCTTCCTTACCCCATTTCATCCAATTTCGATACCAACACAAATGATGTAAAAGTATTTTCGCCGAACTTCTTAAAAATCGTTACTACAAGTAATAAAATCGGTTTTACTACTACCCTTTAGGATTTAAGACGACATTAAACCCGGTTTTGCAATAAATATTACAACAAATGTTAAGAGGCTTAAAATATAGGGTAACATAAAAAATACGCTGATAAATTATGTTTACTACTCACCCAAAGAACTTAAACACCGGAACCTACAAAAACAGTTAAATATTACGCCTCCTATTCAAAGTCGGTTAAAAAGTAAGCTAGGTGTAATGTACATAGGGAGATTTTTTGTAGCCTTGCTACGATTGTGCTACATCATGGCCGGTTCACATTATTCCAGTCCAGCAATCCAATCCAGTACTGGAATGCTACTGGAATAATGTGAACCGACACTGGAATGTACCCATTCCAGTGAGCATTCCAGTCCAGTGACTGGAGAGACCGTCAACTTTTCATTCCAGCTCACCTAATCCAGCGCCACTGGAATAGTGTAGACAGCCATTCCAGTTGCATTTTTGAGTTTCTTTTTAGAAATCATTGTCACCGACGTGTTACCAATCCAGCTACTCTTAAAAGACTGGAACAATGTAAACGATATGCTCCAGTCCAGCACTGGACTGGATTAGCTCGCTGGATCACTGGACTGGAATAATGTGAACCGGCCATCACTCCGATTTGGCTACGAGTTTGCTACGCTAGCTACGTGCTACGCCAGTAGCCGGCGTAGTCATAGAATAACTTTTGCTACAAATATGAATTGGTTTCCGCCTACAGCGTTTTGTGTCACAAAAGCGATCTTTTTCATAATTTTCCTTGTCGTTCTACCCTTACATACTCATAAAACCATATCAATCATTTTATTTTTACCCGCCCTTTAGAAGGGTAATCTTTTTTTACATTTCATACATTTTATGAGGTCACATTTCTAACAAGTAATCGTTTTTGCTAAATACAATTTCATTATATATCGCTTATTGAATGAGACTAACTCAAAATCTATTTTAGAATCTGAAATCTAAACGTGCCATCAAAGTTATCCTAACAAAATCGAAGTTTGAGTTCACTTTGAATTCAATTAAAATTTCATCGCAATCTATTTCTGGCCTACGACTTAAGAACGTCGAACTAATTAAAAACCTTTCATTGTTTCAGCAGACATTATTAAAATTCCCTCTCGGGTATGAAAAGCTAGTTACGAAGTCGATATTCTTGCAACTTGAAAGTTTCAAACTATTGATATGTGACTTATACAAATATATATGTATATTAAATATTTGTTTCACGTTAGAACTATTCTTCCTCTGCTTCTTCTTCTTCTTCTTCTTCTTCTTAAGAACTATTTTAAAACTTATTAAACTTTCTTCCTGACACAAGTCCTTTGGTGCAGTGGTTTGTGCGAGCGCTTACTGTGTCGGGGGCTACTGGTTTAATTCCCGCCCTGAGTATACAATATGTGCAGAAATAGTTGTTGGCGACGGGATATGAGCTACTAGCTGCGCCCCATGGTGTTACCCGCTTTGTACCCGTTCCCGCGGGAACTTCGGGATAAAATGTATCCCATGTGTTATTCTGATGTATAACTTATGTTATTGTAAAGTTTCATCCAAATCCGTTCTGTAGTTTTTGCGTGAAAGAGTAACAAACATACATGCATACATCTTCACAAACAGTTACCAGTTAATTAATAATTAAATAAACCAGTTAATCACTTCACTCTGCTGATAGCCTGCCTTTGCTCTATAATTCGTACTTTTACAAGTCAAGCACTTAAATACAATCGGTACTATTAAAGCTACATAGTTACTAACTACTTACTTTATTCCCCTACAAATAAATGTAACAATTACTAACATTGTCAACAAGTGACAGTCGACAAGTGTTGCGTGATAACGGATGCCGACATGTCAACGGATTTCGTGACGTCACGATGTGTTATCATACACATTGTATCAAGTGTTGTGAGGTCATCAATTGGATACTGCTACGCTATCGTTACTCACTCTTAATATGTATTATATTAAGAGTGAGTAAATAAGACTTCTTTCTAAGGAAATAAGCATTATCAGACGAAGTATCTATCTACACTAATATTATAAAGAGGAAAACTTTGTTTGTTTGGTTATAATGAATAGGCTCAAAAACTACTGGACCGTTTTTAAAAATTCTTTCACCATTCGAAAGCTACATTATCCACGAGTAACATAGGCTATTTTCCATCCCGAAATTCCCACAGGAATGGACACAACGCGGGTAAAACCGTGGGGCGCTGCTAGTACTAATACTCGTATAATAAAGCTGAGAAGTTTGTTTGTCTGAACACGCTTATCTCAAAAACAACCGAACCGATTTTAATAATTCTTTTTGTAATGGAAAGCCACATGTAATTCACATTCATTTCGAGTAGGTTAGTCAACCCTGGCGTCGGAGTCTTTTAGACCGCCTAAAGACCTCCGACATGGTCTCACGATTGAAACAACCGGGACCGACTGCTTAACATGCCCTCCGAAGCATGGTTGCGCTCGGATAAAATTACCACTATCGGCCAGTAAGCTGCACGTATTTAATGGGAAGGTTATAGGCTATTTTTCATCCCGAAATTCCCACGGGAATGAACACAACGCGGTTAAAACCGCGGGTATTGTAAGTGAGTCGACCGATATTTAATGTACCATTTGAAGCACGGTAGCGCTCAGATAGAATTGCCACTATTGGCTACCCATCCAAGTAAAGGCTAATTTGCACGTTGCTTTGCAATAAATTAACATTACTCACTCAAGCTACGCCACGAGTGCTACAAATAACGTAATAATAATATTATACACTGTAGGTTTAATTATGTTAAGTTAACTAAGTAATAACTAAATTGACTTTCCATCGCATGGTTACTCAACAAACTTACATTACCGAGATGAAAATATAGTCTATGTCATTTTCTGGTTCATAAAAAACGGGGAAAAATCACAAACCCCAAGGGGCAAATATGTTTTCGGGTTTACAATATTTTTGTTTGCGTCACTCTATCGTGAATAGACTTTCATATTTGGCTCTTTCGTAGGTATTAAGTAAGTTGCTTCCATACGGCGAACATTAACGAAATTGAGCAAGTATTGCATAAAGGTACAGTTACACATGCTCATTACTAGCACGAAAGCATGCCACTATTGAGCAATTGCTACTTAGTGGTATGTGTGTCGAAACATTGCTAATAATTAGCATGCTAATTACGAGTATGCTCAAAAATCGACGGCCGTGCGATTTTTGGGCATGCTACCTGCGGCGCGGGTGGAAGGGGGCGTGCTTTTAGCGCGTGTGAACAGGTTTGCTTATTGAGCATGCTAGTAGCGATCAGTCGCAATAGATGCGCGTGCACAATTTCGCGCCAAAAATGTCTCGCTGGGGCGATGAAAAAACGTTGAAATTTGTAATTTTATATCGGAACAACGAGTGCCTATGGAATCCGCATATACCACAGTACAAAAACAATATTGCAAGAAATAATGCATATCAAGATTTATTAACCAACATGGACGATCCTACTTTGACTGTGAAAATTATAAAATCAAAAATCAAGAACTTGAGGTCCGTTTACCACAGCGAATTAAAAAAAATTGAGAATTCCAAGCGATCCGGTTCTGGTGCCGCTACTGTGTACAACCCATCCATGTCCTGGTTTCACGAAATGCATTCTTTCCTTGGAGACACTGGCGATTACAGGGACCCTATTTCTATGGAATTGGTGAGTTTTGGTTTACAATACTTAAATAAAAATGCACGTAACTGTTAGTAACACACAATTATTTAATATCATAGAATAAGTAGTACAGCATTTTCTATGTATTAATTTAAATCATATGGCCTTGCCACGGTACCGCCTCTGTAGTTTCAAAGAGCTGCGCATAGGTGTCTCTTATCGCTCCTGCCTGTCGAGAAGCGTGGTTAGCGTAGCGTGTAGGTGGTAAGCCTTCCAAAGCAGTCCGTAGTTGTGCCCTCCATGATCCTGGTACCACAACACGTTGTTGTGTATCTTCAAAGTCGACGCATCTTTGCGTGATGTACATATCAGATGTTTTCCGAAGCCAATTGTGTAAAGAGCAGGCAGCTAATGTAATTCTATCGACATTTTTGGGGGCCATATCTATGGCATTCATAAAAACTCGAAATCGTGTCACTAAAATACCAAACGCATTTTCAACGATTCGTCTGGCTCTCGATAAACGGTAGTTAAATATCTTTTCTTTACGCGTTGGAGTTGTTCGATAGGGCTTCATAAGGTATAACTTTAGAGGAAAAGCAGCGTCTGCCACAATAACTGATTGGTCCGGAAAATTGAGAGTATTATTTTCCAAAGCTTGTGCTAAATTAGATTTTTGATAAACACCTCCATCAGAAGCTCTACCATTAGTCCCAACATTTACGTATGAAAAACAATAGTCATCATCAACTAATGCCAGAAGTATGATGCTATGAGCGCCCTTGTAGTTATAGTAGTCAGAAGTATCATCAGGGGCGAATATATTTATATGTTTGCCATCCAACGCTCCAACACAACCTGGAAAGTTCCATTTAGTTCTAAATCCATGTTCAATGCGTTTCCAATCTTCAGAACCAGGAATCTGTAAAAAAAAACAAATAAGTATTTTATAAACTTAATAGATTTTTTTTACAGAGAGACGAGCCATCGCAAGATTCACAACCAAGTGACGCTGTTTCATATTCAAACTCGTTGACGCCGCAATCGATGAATGTGTTATCACCCTCTCCTAGTCCAACTACAGAAGATCGATCACAATCGCGTTCATCTAATAACTCATCAACACGACGTAGAAAAAGAAGCTTACAAGAAGAACCCATTACATATGCTCTCGATCGTTTACAAAATATTAGTTCTGCGATAAATGCACCGCCTAATTACGACGAATTCCATTATTTTGCTCAAAATGTTGCAGCTCAATTGCGAACTCTACCATTGTACGACGCATTAGATGTACAACATGAGATCCAAACAATTCTGACTGCAGCAAGACGTCGACGCCAGTACCCAAATTTGTCTCCCTTTACACAAACAATGACTTTCATACCTCCCAGTACAAACACAAATACAGTCACTTACACACCTCCTACTACAAACACACAGACAATGACTTTCATACCTCCCAGTACAAACACAAATACAGTCACTTACACACCTCCTACTACAAACACACAGACAATGATTATACTAAATGAAACGGGTCAGTATCGCGTTGGATAATTTAACGTATTATAATAAAATACGTACCCGACGTTTCGAGCGGATTACACCGCTCGTGGTCACGGGATAACTGGCTGGAGAGGCGAATGTTCACTGCGTACACAATATTGTTTTTTCCAATTACCCGCACAAACTACCCGCACTTAATGTTTATCACCAAATTGTTAGTCATTAAGTTGGCGACACACCACGCTCACTACATCCGAATTTTCGGTCAATTTTACGTGTTGCCTACGACCATTAATTACCGGATTCCACATGGATGAGAGCTTAAAACCACTTTCCCGGTTGAAATTCGAGTGTTTTTTGATTTCCACCGCTTCACGAACAATCCTGGAGTAATAATGTCGTTCCGTGGAAAGAATTTTCGGCGCATGCAACTCAATCCAGTGGTTTGGTCCTGATGATAATAAATGGTCGGCAATCGCGGACTTTTCGACCTGGCGGTTTTTGACCGCTGCGATATGTTCTCTGACCCTCTCCGCTATCGTGCGCTTGGTCTGTCCAATGTATGAACTACCGCAGCTACAGTCAATTTTATAGACGCCTGGAGTCTGGTAAGGGATCGTGTCCTTCGGTGACCTCACTTGCTGTGCCATTTTCGACAAAGGAGTAAAAATGGTGTCTATGGAATACGATTTTAAAATCGAACCAATCTTGTCTGTTACTCCTTTGATATATGGCAAAAAAGCGGGCTGCCTGACAACACTCGTTATCCTTCCCTTAGATTTCCTCCTCGAATGTGGTCTCCCAACGCTGTATCCATTGTTCTTCATAACCTTTCTCACGTGAGCTAGTTCCTCATCTAAAAACTCCGGGTCACATAACGCGTAAGCCCTGTTTATTAGAGAAGTCTGCACGGAGCGAAGGTGTCGGGGATGATGATGAGAAGACGCGTTGAGGTACTTGTCGGTGTGTGTGGGTTTTCTATAGACGGTGTGTTTTAGGGATCCATCTGGTTGCACCATAATCTTGACATCCAAGAAGGGCAAAGTTCTGTCTCTCTCAACCTCATAGGTGAAGTTGAGGTTAGTGTGAATGCCATTTAAATGTATAAGAAACTGTTCGATTTCCGGTATGTTACCTTTCATGACACAAAATACATCATCGACAAAACGTTTCCATAGTCGCACTCCATATGCCTGGAAATTTATCAGCGTTTCGACGTGTTCCATCCAAATATTGGCCATGACCGGTGCCAAAGGGCTACCCATAGCAACACCATCGATTTGGAGGTAGTATTTGCCTTTATATAGAAGATAACTCCCCTCTAAACAGTTTCGTATAATTGTCATGTACCCTTCTGGCATGTTATTGTCTGCAAGTTTTTCCCTGATGACATCTAAGCAGTCTCCGACCGGAACATTGGTGAAAAGGGACTCCACATCAAAACTCACCATGACCTGTGATGGTTCCAGTTTGAAACTGTCCAGGATCTCGACAAAATGGCGCGAATCCTTCACAAAAGACGAAGTAGTTCCCACGAGAGGCTGCAGCACTGACGCAACGTGTTTGGCCAAGTAGTAACTGGGTGAGTCAATCTGACTCACTATTGGTCTCAGTGGAACGTTGGTTTTATGTACCTTTGGCAGTCCATATAGTTTCGGCGGTTGCACAATTTTCGGCTTGTACAGGTACTGAAACTCCTCCTCTGTAAAAAGATTCTGATTGTCCCTAATGACAGCACGCACCCTCTTTGTGACTCTCGCAGTCGGGTTGTATGATACTGGTTTGTAAACTTTACCGTCATTCAATAGTGCCTGCATTTTACAGTCATAGTCCTTCGAGTTCATGACGACGGTGGCGTTACCTTTATCGGCCTTAAGAACAAGGACGTCTTCGTTATCTCTCAAGATCTTAAGTGCTGAACGCTCTTCCGCCGTAATATTACTCTTTGGTACCTTAGATTTCCGTAGGCTGACTGCTACATCCTGCCTAAGGGTATCAGCGTCGGCAGCGGGTACTTTGTTCCGGATTATGGCCTCTTCTATGCTGCTAATGACGGTTTCGTAAGGTATCTTTTTGGGGGTAGTAGCAAAATTTAACCCTTTTGATAAAACCCTATGAGTCACAGTGTCCAGGTCTGTATCCGAGATGTTAATTACACTGTTGCTTTGCTCAGACGGTATCCTCGATTTGTTACTTCGTTTTAATAACCTGTCGAACTTCCGGTCATGTCTTCTTTCACTTGTTTCGAAAATACGACTCACTTGCTCGAACGTTATTCGGTCACAAAAATCAAAGTCATCGCGAGACAACACCGCACTACACTCACAATGCAATTGGAACAAACTACGCTGTACACCGTCCAGCTCACAATAATTGTTACGGATAATCTGTTTTAACAGTCGAACACTCGCATGCCGTAGAATTTCACTCGAATGTGCAATGTCACTACGTGGTTTTATACGAACACATGTAGGTAATAAGTCCCAATCGCGACATTTTGTTAAAAATGTCAACGATGTTTCCAAGCACACTTTTTTCCTTCGAAGAAATTCAAGTTGACGAATTTTATTTGCAATTTCCGGCCCGTATCGGTTTGCTAATATACTTTTTAAACTCACACGATTTGCACTCATTATACTAAATGAAACGGGTCAGTATCGCGTTGGATAATTTAACGTATTATAATAAAATACGTACCCGACGTTTCGAGCGGATTACACCGCTCGTGGTCACGGGATAACTGGCTGGAGAGGCGAATGTTCACTGCGTACACAATATTGTTTTTTCCAATTACCCGCACAAACTACCCGCACTTAATGTTTATCACCAAATTGTTAGTCATTAAGTTGGCGACACACCACGCTCACTACATCCGAATTTTCGGTCAATTTTACGTGTTGCCTACGACCATTAATTACCGGATTCCACATGGATGAGAGCTTAAAACCACTTTCCCGGTTGAAATTCGAGTGTTTTTTGATTTCCACCGCTTCACGAACAATCCTGGAGTAATAATGTCGTTCCGTGGAAAGAATTTTCGGCGCATGCAACTCAATCCAGTGGTTTGGTCCTGATGATAATAAATGGTCGGCAATCGCGGACTTTTCGACCTGGCGGTTTTTGACCGCTGCGATATGTTCTCTGACCCTCTCCGCTATCGTGCGCTTGGTCTGTCCAATGTATGAACTACCGCAGCTACAGTCAATTTTATAGACGCCTGGAGTCTGGTAAGGGATCGTGTCCTTCGGTGACCTCACTTGCTGTGCCATTTTCGACAAAGGAGTAAAAATGGTGTCTATGGAATACGATTTTAAAATCGAACCAATCTTGTCTGTTACTCCTTTGATATATGGCAAAAAAGCGGGCTGCCTGACAACACTCGTTATCCTTCCCTTAGATTTCCTCCTCGAATGTGGTCTCCCAACGCTGTATCCATTGTTCTTCATAACCTTTCTCACGTGAGCTAGTTCCTCATCTAAAAACTCCGGGTCACATAACGCGTAAGCCCTGTTTATTAGAGAAGTCTGCACGGAGCGAAGGTGTCGGGGATGATGATGAGAAGACGCGTTGAGGTACTTGTCGGTGTGTGTGGGTTTTCTATAGACGGTGTGTTTTAGGGATCCATCTGGTTGCACCATAATCTTGACATCCAAGAAGGGCAAAGTTCTGTCTCTCTCAACCTCATAGGTGAAGTTGAGGTTAGTGTGAATGCCATTTAAATGTATAAGAAACTGTTCGATTTCCGGTATGTTACCTTTCATGACACAAAATACATCATCGACAAAACGTTTCCATAGTCGCACTCCATATGCCTGGAAATTTATCAGCGTTTCGACGTGTTCCATCCAAATATTGGCCATGACCGGTGCCAAAGGGCTACCCATAGCAACACCATCGATTTGGAGGTAGTATTTGCCTTTATATAGAAGATAACTCCCCTCTAAACAGTTTCGTATAATTGTCATGTACCCTTCTGGCATGTTATTGTCTGCAAGTTTTTCCCTGATGACATCTAAGCAGTCTCCGACCGGAACATTGGTGAAAAGGGACTCCACATCAAAACTCACCATGACCTGTGATGGTTCCAGTTTGAAACTGTCCAGGATCTCGACAAAATGGCGCGAATCCTTCACAAAAGACGAAGTAGTTCCCACGAGAGGCTGCAGCACTGACGCAACGTGTTTGGCCAAGTAGTAACTGGGTGAGTCAATCTGACTCACTATTGGTCTCAGTGGAACGTTGGTATATTACGGCGGAAGAGCGTTCAGCACTTAAGATCTTGAGAGATAACGAAGACGTCCTTGTTCTTAAGGCCGATAAAGGTAACGCCACCGTCGTCATGAACTCGAAGGACTATGACTGTAAAATGCAGGCACTATTGAATGACGGTAAAGTTTACAAACCAGTATCATACAACCCGACTGCGAGAGTCACAAAGAGGGTGCGTGCTGTCATTAGGGACAATCAGAATCTTTTTACAGAGGAGGAGTTTCAGTACCTGTACAAGCCGAAAATTGTGCAACCGCCGAAACTATATGGACTGCCAAAGGTACATAAAACCAACGTTCCACTGAGACCAATAGTGAGTCAGATTGACTCACCCAGTTACTACTTGGCCAAACACGTTGCGTCAGTGCTGCAGCCTCTCGTGGGAACTACTTCGTCTTTTGTGAAGGATTCGCGCCATTTTGTCGAGATCCTGGACAGTTTCAAACTGGAACCATCACAGGTCATGGTGAGTTTTGATGTGGAGTCCCTTTTCACCAATGTTCCGGTCGGAGACTGCTTAGATGTCATCAGGGAAAAACTTGCAGACAATAACATGCCAGAAGGGTACATGACAATTATACGAAACTGTTTAGAGGGGAGTTATCTTCTATATAAAGGCAAATACTACCTCCAAATCGATGGTGTTGCTATGGGTAGCCCTTTGGCACCGGTCATGGCCAATATTTGGATGGAACACGTCGAAACGCTGATAAATTTCCAGGCATATGGAGTGCGACTATGGAAACGTTTTGTCGATGATGTATTTTGTGTCATGAAAGGTAACATACCGGAAATCGAACAGTTTCTTATACATTTAAATGGCATTCACACTAACCTCAACTTCACCTATGAGGTTGAGAGAGACAGAACTTTGCCCTTCTTGGATGTCAAGATTATGGTGCAACCAGATGGATCCCTAAAACACACCGTCTATAGAAAACCCACACACACCGACAAGTACCTCAACGCGTCTTCTCATCATCATCCCCGACACCTTCGCTCCGTGCAGACTTCTCTAATAAACAGGGCTTACGCGTTATGTGACCCGGAGTTTTTAGATGAGGAACTAGCTCACGTGAGAAAGGTTATGAAGAACAATGGATACAGCGTTGGGAGACCACATTCGAGGAGGAAATCTAAGGGAAGGATAACGAGTGTTGTCAGGCAGCCCGCTTTTTTGCCATATATCAAAGGAGTAACAGACAAGATTGGTTCGATTTTAAAATCGTATTCCATAGACACCATTTTTACTCCTTTGTCGAAAATGGCACAGCAAGTGAGGTCACCGAAGGACACGATCCCTTACCAGACTCCAGGCGTCTATAAAATTGACTGTAGCTGCGGTAGTTCATACATTGGACAGACCAAGCGCACGATAGCGGAGAGGGTCAGAGAACATATCGCAGCGGTCAAAAACCGCCAGGTCGAAAAGTCCGCGATTGCCGACCATTTATTATCATCAGGACCAAACCACTGGATTGAGTTGCATGCGCCGAAAATTCTTTCCACGGAACGACATTATTACTCCAGGATTGTTCGTGAAGCGGTGGAAATCAAAAAACACTCGAATTTCAACCGGGAAAGTGGTTTTAAGCTCTCATCCATGTGGAATCCGGTAATTAATGGTCGTAGGCAACACGTAAAATTGACCGAAAATTCGGATGTAGTGAGCGTGGTGTGTCGCCAACTTAATGACTAACAATTTGGTGATAAACATTAAGTGCGGGTAGTTTGTGCGGGTAATTGGAAAAAACAATATTGTGTACGCAGTGAACATTCGCCTCTCCAGCCAGTTATCCCGTGACCACGAGCGGTGTAATCCGCTCGAAACGTCGGGTACGTATTTTATTATAATACGTTAAATTATCCAACGCGATACTGACCCGTTTCATTTAGTATAATGAGTGCAAATCGTGTGAGTTTAAAAAGTATACACAGACAATGACTTTCATACCTCCCAGTACAAACACAAATACAGTCACTTACACACCTCCTACTACAAACACACAGACAATGACTTTCATACCTCCCAGTACAAACACAAATACAGTCACTTACACACCTCCTACTACAAACACACAGACAATGACTTTCATACCTCCCAGTACAAACACAAATACAGTCACTTACACACTTCCTTACGCGTTATCCCAATCAGATTCTACTGTCCCTGAAGAAGATTTGTTGAACAAAGCATGGAAAATGTGTTAAAGTTAAATTTAGTTTAGTCTAGATTTTAAACAATAAATACTTGATCTAAACTAATAATCACTGGTTTACTTTACTTACCCGCATATAATCCTTCAGAGCATTGTATATTGCATCACACACTTCAGGTATAAATAGAGATATAGTAGACCTTGCAACTCTGTGAAGTGCTTCTAATGTGTATAACGAATCTCCAGTTGCTAGATACCTCAATGTCACTTCCAGTTTCACTTTTGGTGGAATAGCATTTCGCATGTGTGTATCTTGTTTCTTTATAGCGCTTTCAACTTTAGATAGTAACTCGTCAAACTGATGCGGTAACATGCGCAAATGATTTTTGTAACCATCAATATCTTCTTCTCGCATTTCTACTAGCAATCGAGTACTTGCTCCAAGTTGTTCCCTTCTACTTAGCCAATCACGGACCCAAATCTTCCTATTCCTTTTACATTGGTTTTTTCTCTTTCTACCTGAGAGAAGTCTTCGGATGCATTGCAACGATAGCAAAAGAATAACTTTATTAAGCTCCGTACGGATGGTTGTTTCATCGTCCATGTTTGAACTGAGCATGCTAAAATCGCATTTGTGTTTGGAGTGTTTGCTTTGAGCATGCTTATTAAGTAGCATACTTAAAACTAGCATGCTTATTGCTAGCAAATGTAAACAGTTCATAAGCATACTCATATTAAGCATACTTATAGCACGTTTTTTAGCATGCTATTCTAGAGCATGTGTAACTGTAGCTTAAAGGTACTGCCAGACGTGCTCATTACTAGCATGCTTATGTCATTTTATTGAGCAAGTGCTCATTAGTAGCACGTGTGTAATGTAATGAGCATGCTCAAAAATCAAACAACGTTTGATTTTCGAGCATGCTACCTGAGGCGCGGGTAGGGGGGGGGGGGGGGGGCGTGATCCGAGCACGTCAGAACATGTTTTATGCAATTAATTGATGTAATTAATTAAAACAAGCATGCTTATTTCTGGCAAATGTGAACAGTTTGCAGAGCATGCTAATTTTAAGCAAGCTTATTAGCATGCTATTTTTGAGCACGTCTGTCAATACCTTTTTAAGTAAGTTTGTGGCCAACCCTGATGTTGGAGTTTTTAGACCGCCTAAAGGCCTCCGACTTGGTTTATCGATTGAAACAACCGGGACCGACAATTTAACGTGCCCTCCGAAGCACGGTAGCGCTCAGATAGAAATGCCACTATCGACCACCCATCCAAGTAGGGACCGAGCTGCACGTTGCTTAACATTCGCAATGAGTTACTTACTATTTATAAATGAATTCTTCTTCTTATCGAGTGGATGGTCAACCTGACCAATAATTACTATTTATGTTTCCAATAACTATGTGTGCACATATTGTTGTTCCCGTTGAATCGAACCCGTAACCCTCGACACAGTAAGCGCTCTAACATACCACTGTGCCATCGGGCTTGTCACTGCATATTTGTTAAAAATCACCCAAATAGGACTACATTACAGCAACGCCGACTAGCGAGTCTTTGAGAGAAAAAAAACAAAATTAGAGTTTGAGGGTCAATGTGGTTTCCCCTGTACGAGTTTTAACAAAAAATATAACGTACTTATTATAATCAGTTTCATTATGCGAACGTGTTTGCGGTGTGTAAATATTTAAAATACTAAATAGCTTTTAATTTGTTAGCCGTATTTATTTATGAAGAGTAAACTTTAGACATATTATTTAGGCATCTAATGGTAATGTTTGAATATGAATCATAATAATCATTAATTGGTATAAAAAATGTTGTAGGGTAATTTTCACCTTTAGTGTTTATATAATTGATTCAAAAAGAGATGTTTTATAACCAAACTAACGCTACTTCTTCTTCTTCATCGAGTGGATGGTCAACCTAACCAATCCTGGTGTCAGAGTTATTGAGCCGCTAAAGGCCTCTGACATGGCTCATGTAACGACTACTATCCGTAGAAAGTAACCAGGACCGACGGCTTAACGTGCCCTCCGAAGCACGGAATCATCTTACTTTTCGGGCAATCAGGTGATTCAGTCTGCAATGCCCTAAACAAACTGAGGACAGTCTCACATAGTGATTTTTGTGAGATATTCCCACTGGGAATCGAACCCGGTACCTCCGGATCGTGAGCCGAGCGCTCAAACCACTAGACCACGGAGGCTGTTCTAACGCGGCGCTAACGCTACTACAAAACAGATCGACAGTTTTTAAAACACCAACAAAAAGAGCTTTATTTTACTAACAACGTAGCCGTTTGAAGTGACATTTTGTCGAGTGATTCCTGTTGAATTTATTATTATTTTCGGGCAGCCATGTTTTAAATTAAACCTGGATTTTGTTTGCAGTGAGCCAATATAGGTTATTTACATTTGAAACATTGAATCAGTGAACTAGCTATTAAATTTGGTGCCTTTCCGCTAAAGTCGTGTTATGCTAGGTTTGATGCGATTGGTGGATATTATTTTTATTATTATTTAAACAATATTTGAACTGAATAACTATGCAGTATTTTAGTATGAACCATAATGTGTAATGTAGCACAATTACGAATATTAATTAAGGAAAGTCTTTATTTATTGTTCGTCCTTATTGTCTTCAGCTCCGTGGGCATAAAGGCATAAAGGGTATTAATTAAAACAGTAATACAATTTATACAACTGTATTTATATAAGTCAAAGGTAAGTAAATGTAACATTGCTTTAAAATACATTGTTGTGCTTTTCTTTACTAAGCTAACACAATTTAAAAAAACACGTGTTCTGTTAATACTCTCTCTTTTTAACTAAAGCAGTTTAAAATTTCCTGTTGCGACAGAAAATTAGATAGAACTGAATCCATGTAGTTTTAAAATTCAAAAAATCTTCATGCATTTTTAAAAGTCGTCCCAGAGGTTAGCCTGTAATGTAGATTTATATTCACATGCGATATAAGACGCTCTCTGCGAGCAAATGAGATCAGAATGCAAAGCGAATGAAATGGAAGCTATCACGTGGAATAGAAAAGTAGTATCGTTTGTGGTGCAGACAGAATAACTTTAAAGTATGCTTTAAAACAACTTTTAATTTTAGATATTTGTATATTGTATTTAAAATCCCCGCGGTTTTACCCGCGTTGTGCCCTTTCCGTGGGAATTTTGGGATGAAAAGTAGCCTATAACCTTCCCGCTGACCTACGACAAAAAATCAAATCGTATTAGTATTTTCTGACATAAACAAAACACAAACTTATTCAGCGTTATATTAGTTATAGGTTATAGTTATAGGCCTTATGAAGGAATGAAATGTTTCTTTTATAAGGGAAATAATGATCGTTCTCTTGTTGACTTCTCATGTCTATAGTCAGGCATCAGATTTCTGCGTCTGCGGACCTCAGAAGGGGCCGAAACGTTAATTATAATGTAAGGTGAAAGCGACGTGCATTCAGAAACGTAGTTCCGCTACATAAATTGTATACGAGTACTATAGCCGTCTTATTAACAAACAAAAACACTGTTTGTTACAATGTGTTTTGTCTCTTTTGCTCTTCGGAAAATTGAGTATGTCAGAAAGTGACAAACCATTTGATAGCTAATAGACCTAGAGCCCGTGAACCCCAGACCTTCGTCATTTTATAAAAGCTGAAAGTTTGTCAGCGCATGCTCCCAACACAGGTAAGCACGATGGACAATTATGAAGTTTGGGTTACAGTGGCTTTGGCAGGTAAACGGTACTAAAGGTCAATGGTCGAAATCACCAAGTTGGCCATCGATTTCGATATCACCGTCAAAGGGTGACTTGTACAACTTGTCAAGAGCTTTCAAATGACATAGGTCATGTCACTGTTGAGCATTAGGATCAGCGTCCATAGCATAGGTCAACTCCAATCTTCAATGGTCGAAAACACCAAGTTGGCCGTCGATTTCGATATCACCGTCAAAGGGTGACTTGTACAACTCTTCAAGACCTTTCAAATGACATATGTCATGTCACACAAATCATACTTTATTATTTGATGAACTTGATCGGTATTTTACACACCTTTAGTACCGTTTACCTGCCAAAGCCACTGTAACCCAAACTTCATAATTATCCATCGTTCTTACCTGTATTGGGAGCATGCGCTGACAAACTTTCAGCTTTTATAAAATGACGAAGGTCTGGGGTTCGCGGGCTCTTAGTCCATAAACTGTTCTTAATACGCGTTTATTAATCACTAGCTGTGCCCCGCGGTTTTACCCGCGTTGTGCCCGTTCCCGTGGGAATTTCGGGATAAAATGTAGCCTATAGCCTTCCTCGATAAATAGACTATCTAACAGTGAAATAATTATTCAAATCGGTTCAGTAGTTTCTGAGATTATCGCGTTTAAACAAACAAACAAACAAACAAACAAAACAAACTCTTCAGCTTTATAATATTAGTATAGATTTCAATGTATTTCGGCCAAACATCACAACGCTACAATTTTCAGCACACAGTTACATTTGTGCTAAACATTCCAATATATTTGGTCTGCGGCAATATTCTCGCCGGCGAATTCTAACTTATATGAGAATTTAGTTCTGGTACGTACTACACGAATATGCATCATATATCAGCTTCAGGGTAAATTTCAGTCAACTTTGGCTAGAAACTGTTTTGAATTACGACACGGCACAAGTTACAAACTTTGGTTTTATTAATTTTGATATTTTGCAGTTGTTTCCTGTTTATCTTCTCGTACTGTGGTAATACGACTAGATTCACGTGTTCCGAGTTTAACTTGCAAAAGGCTAACTAACGTTGGCATACATTCGTGATCTTTATTACCAACACAGTTAAGCTAGCAATTAGCAAGGAAGCAAGTTTCTACTGATTTGACTTGGTAGTGCTTACTGTACTTGACTTGGCTTACCTTGCTTTTAGAGGTTTTAGACTACTCAAAGACCTTTAACATAGCCTAACAATTGAAACCAAGACCGACAGATTAACAGGGCCCCAAGTCTGCTATTTTTTATAAACTCGTCATTCCAATACGACCCCATTGTCATTTTGCCAAAAATTCGTAGTCTGCTAATTCATAATGGTCGGTCAGTGGTCGGTCAGTGGTCTCGTAATAGAATTGTAATAGAATGACATAGTCGTGCTGCCATTATTATAAAACCCGTTGGTAGAAATGATTTTCGAAAAACTACTACTAAACTTGAACATTTATTCATGCTAGATTTTAATAAGATATATTTTTACATAGGATTTATTAGTGTTATAAACAATCTGAAGTAGTAAGAAGTCCCTAAATAGCAATAAACTTAAAAGAAAAATAACTCAATAATCTTTTATTAGCTGTCTAAATCAAATGTGACATAGTAATGTCATATTTGACTTTGACACAACTGCCGCCGGTTAACGGTTTTGTTTTAACGGCTGCTATAGTCGCCCGGACGTTTCAGTGGATATTTTTCAAAATATTTCATGAGACTTTGAGAGTATTATATTATATTCCTTGATTTTATCAAAATGGTCCTAATTGAGCAAATCTCCGCGCTGATCGATTTCCTCGAAAACCACGAGGACCTGGCGCTAGGCTACTGCAGCCGTACAAGTGAAGGGCGAAGTCTATCAAAAAGATACTGGGTGGAGTGCGCCCAAATTTTAAATAGTGTGTCGGTGGACTGCCCCCATAAAACTCCGACAGAGTGGCGCACAGTAAGTACCTGAATACAGCATAATTAAGTATGCATCATAAAATGTATCATTATTGTAATTTTTGAACTTTTTTTAGTTCTACAATGAATACAAAAGTAAAACTTTGAAAAAAATTAAATCACTAAAAAGTGAAATGAGTGCAACAGGTGAGCAATACTTTTCTTTAGGCAGCCTTTCAGAATTATTGTGAGAAGTATATACTTAGTAATTATTTTATCCTGCATTTAAAAGGTGGTGGTCCTGCCAAAAAAATAATATTAACGCCACTCCAAGAGCGTTTATACTCAATATTGGGACGAGATGTAGGAGACCCACTCCCAGGCGTCCGACATAACCCACTCACTGTAAGCATTGGATTTAAGCATTATTTATTTGTTCACTTGCTAGTTGCTTGCTTTGTTTTATTAACTGTATTTTTTTTTGTTAAATAGCCAATCATGCTTCCGGTGGTTGATGATAGTCCCAGTACTAGCACAAATCCACTTCAAAACAATTCTTTCTCGTGAGTGTGCTTAATTTGTATAGCTTTCATCATTTTACCTAAGTACCTAGTTTCTTAACTATTTTGATAACTTTGTTTTATTTTTACAGAATATTAGACAATTATGAAGTGCCTGCTACAGTGGTCATAGATGATGTAGAAAATATAGAAACACAAGAAATAAGGTATATCTACTACAACTTTCTTCAGATGGGTTTAAATAAATAGGGTAACATGTAGACTAATGTCATTGTAATTGTTTATTTTGCAGCTTAGAACAGGAAAATTTGGGATCATCCAGCATCAACCAGCCTCCAAAGCGACGCCATCGCCAAAAATCGACACGACGGTATGCAGCGGAAGGTAAAGATCTTGCAATTATTTGTTTTGACCATTAAAATCCTACTCTAGGGCCAAGGCTTGATGAAACAATTTGTTTATAGATGGAGACCATGCTGCTCTGGAAAACGCCCAATTAAGGCTGGAAGCTATTGAAGCGAGGAACGCCGAGGCAACTTTAAAGCAGGCTGAGGCAACTTTAAAGCAGGCTGAGGCTACCAACAATTTAGCTGCAGCTATTGAGAGAATGAGCTGCACCTCTGAAAAACTGGTGGACCTTATAACCCACTTAGTGAAATCTGTGCCAAAAAAGGTAATTACATTAGTACATTAGTACAGTCGGCTTCGTGACCTCTTATGATCATAATTTATATAAATTCAATTTATACATTGTAAAATTGGTATAGCTAACTTGTAAATTGGTTGTAAATTGGTAAATTGGTTACTAACTTTGATTTGATACTAAGTGCAAAGTTCATACTATATATATGAAGTATAAAGTTTTCTTTTTTTCAGAAACTCTGCAAAATTATACCATCGGATTCCGAGTCCGACTAGTATGTAAGAGGTAATTTTGTCAGATTATTAAAAATGAAATCTATTTTAAGAGGAGTCTATGTCCAGCAGTGAATTCCAAATAGCTTGAATGATAAATAATTAATGAAACAGTGTTTATACTAAAAAGTATTCATTTATTTTACTCTTTTAAACAGTCTTTTTTTACAATATAAATTGGTTACATTTGTCAGATTGTGGACAAAAAAAATGTGAGAATAATGTAAATTAATGAGAAAAAAAATATACTGGATCTGTAACAAAGAGTTAAATAATTTTAATAATAAAATTAGATCATTTTCGTACTTCACTAGAATATTGAGGTGAGTTTTACATACCTGCTAATTTAATTTATGCATTTCTCCACAGTCTGTCAACAAGAGCCTGCTGCAGTGCCCGACCTTCAAGGAGATCCCGGTTCACCCTTCGATGGTCTTGATAATTAGGTGCTACATAATTATTTTCCTCCTAAATTGAAAGACTGATTAGTAATTTATGTTATGAGAAATAAAGAGTGATTTAAATGTTGATTTTTTAACACAGAAGTATTATTTCAAATTCCAACTTTATTATATTCTAAAATAGTGGAATAGAAATCACCTGTTGCAAGCGAAGTTCTTCTGCATAAACTTCATCAGTTGGCAACGGTGCTCTTGCCATGTTTGCGATATTGTGCAATATGCAACATGCATTTACAATCTTGCCTGCAGTTATTGGGCTATAATGTAATGCACGTGCTACAAGCAAACACCTACAAAAAATCAATTTACTTATAAACAACCCCATTGACTAAATGTCTCACTAGATTAACATATACAAGAACAACTAAATCTGAATCTCTAAATTTTGAAATTCTGCCAATATAAAAAAGTCACTGTTCTTGAGTATGTAAAACAATTGCCTAGACATGCTTATCACCTGAATCGTGCTTTTAATACGCCTATGCAACGCTCCACTGTATTGCGTGCAGTTACATGTTTGACATAATAATTATGTTGTGGTGTCCCATCTACAGTATTGAGGATTGGGGTCATCATTGTTTTTCTTAGTGGATACCCACTGTCACCTGAAAATTATAATCATTTTACAAACAAACACTAATACATGAACATGATAAAGTTCTTAGGATTTTCATCCAACAAAAATATTGTATTACCTAATAAAAATACTTGTTCATTCGTATTTTCCGATATTTGTCTTAAGTGGTGACTGATTGGATGACCCTGCCATACTGTGGAATCATGTGCAGAGCCTGGGTTGCTTGCGTCCACACATAAAATATTTAAATCAGCATCACAAATCTGTAAATGAATTACATATTATGTATTTTGGCATTACCTATATTATATTAATTGGGCAATAGGTAGGTAGACATTTCTACTTTCTACCCAATACTTACTATCATAACATTAAGGGAATGGAAGCCCTTTCTGTTATAATATCGCTCCTCATGTATGTGCGGCCTTAATATAGCTACATGGGTGCCATCAATGCAACCGAGGACGCCAGGAAACTCAAATTTCTGATAGAACCTGAAAGTTTTAGTAACTAAATAATTCTGTTTAGGTAAAACAGGTAATATAAACAACACAATCCGGGTATATCTCATTTCTTACTTAGCTTTAATAATATTCCTTTCATCAGATTGTGTAGGCCATTTAATATATTTGTGATACAGTTTATTTAATGCCTCCGTTACTTGGTTAATGGCCCGTGACACAGTTTTTTGGGAAACATTATGGAGGGCACTCTGTCCAATCAAAGTTTGGTAAGACCCTGATGCATAAAATGCAAGTGCAATTAGAATCTGCAATATAAAATTTAACATTACCTAATCAATATAACATTTCGTGTTTATGTAAGCGTAGCTAAAGCTTTCTAAGGAATAATTAATCAATGTTAAGTTCAGTTTACTCACCTTCATTTCTGTCGATACGCAATCGTTTCGACGCGGCCGGGCCTGGCGATAAGGGGGACGAGTTCTTCAACTAACCCCCTTACTGAGTCCTTCCCAAGACGAAACGTTTTCACAAATTCCGCCTCGGGAATATCAATAAAGGGGTCCGTATTCATTCTTGACAAGCGACGGGCTCGACGACGTCTTTTGCGTTCCTCCGTCCTTCTTTCTCTAGCATCCATTGTGTTAGCTAACTCAAGAATATTAAGTCGTAGTGAATACATGACCGTAATTCCACGTAATAAATAAATAAACACTATTTAAAAAACCGCGAACAAACACTTTTCTACCGCGTCATGAATCAAATGCAATGATTGCACAATGATGTCATAATGGTAGATCACTGATCAAAGGAACTGTCAAAAGTTTAGCAGACTACCGCTTATGTCAGTCATTCATTTGTCATTATGTACGAGACTACCATTTTATGCCATTTCTTTCAATGGAGTGTCAGTGGTCGACCATTGGAAAGTCACAATGACGCCATTGAAATAGTAGACTACGAAACTTGTCAAAATCAACAATTTTGAAATCAATGATAGACCATTCTGACACTATTGTAATAGCAGACTTGAGGCCCGGCCCCAAGTCTGCTATTTTTTATAAACTCGTCATTCCAATACGACCCCATTGTCATTTTGCCAAAAATTCGTAGTCTGCTAATTCATAATGGTCGGTCAGTGGTCGGTCAGTGGTCTCGTAATAGAATTGTAATAGAATGACATAGTCGTGCTGCCATTATTATAAAACCCGTTGGTAGAAATGATTTTCGAAAAACTACTACTAAACTTGAACATTTATTCATGCTAGATTTTAATAAGATATATTTTTACATAGGATTTATTAGTGTTATAAACAATCTGAAGTAGTAAGAAGTCCCTAAATAGCAATAAACTTAAAAGAAAAATAACTCAATAATCTTTTATTAGCTGTCTAAATCAAATGTGACATAGTAATGTCATATTTGACTTTGACACAACTGCCGCCGGTTAACGGTTTTGTTTTAACGGCTGCTATAGTCGCCCGGACGTTTCAGTGGATATTTTTCAAAATATTTCATGAGACTTTGAGAGTATTATATTATATTCCTTGATTTTATCAAAATGGTCCTAATTGAGCAAATCTCCGCGCTGATCGATTTCCTCGAAAACCACGAGGACCTGGCGCTAGGCTACTGCAGCCGTACAAGTGAAGGGCGAAGTCTATCAAAAAGATACTGGGTGGAGTGCGCCCAAATTTTAAATAGTGTGTCGGTGGACTGCCCCCATAAAACTCCGACAGAGTGGCGCACAGTAAGTACCTGAATACAGCATAATTAAGTATGCATCATAAAATGTATCATTATTGTAATTTTTGAACTTTTTTTAGTTCTACAATGAATACAAAAGTAAAACTTTGAAAAAAATTAAATCACTAAAAAGTGAAATGAGTGCAACAGGTGAGCAATACTTTTCTTTAGGCAGCCTTTCAGAATTATTGTGAGAAGTATATACTTAGTAATTATTTTATCCTGCATTTAAAAGGTGGTGGTCCTGCCAAAAAAATAATATTAACGCCACTCCAAGAGCGTTTATACTCAATATTGGGACGAGATGTAGGAGACCCACTCCCAGGCGTCCGACATAACCCACTCACTGTAAGCATTGGATTTAAGCATTATTTATTTGTTCACTTGCTAGTTGCTTGCTTTGTTTTATTAACTGTATTTTTTTTTGTTAAATAGCCAATCATGCTTCCGGTGGTTGATGATAGTCCCAGTACTAGCACAAATCCACTTCAAAACAATTCTTTCTCGTGAGTGTGCTTAATTTGTATAGCTTTCATCATTTTACCTAAGTACCTAGTTTCTTAACTATTTTGATAACTTTGTTTTATTTTTACAGAATATTAGACAATTATGAAGTGCCTGCTACAGTGGTCATAGATGATGTAGAAAATATAGAAACACAAGAAATAAGGTATATCTACTACAACTTTCTTCAGATGGGTTTAAATAAATAGGGTAACATGTAGACTAATGTCATTGTAATTGTTTATTTTGCAGCTTAGAACAGGAAAATTTGGGATCATCCAGCATCAACCAGCCTCCAAAGCGACGCCATCGCCAAAAATCGACACGACGGTATGCAGCGGAAGGTAAAGATCTTGCAATTATTTGTTTTGACCATTAAAATCCTACTCTAGGGCCAAGGCTTGATGAAACAATTTGTTTATAGATGGAGACCATGCTGCTCTGGAAAACGCCCAATTAAGGCTGGAAGCTATTGAAGCGAGGAACGCCGAGGCAACTTTAAAGCAGGCTGAGGCAACTTTAAAGCAGGCTGAGGCTACCAACAATTTAGCTGCAGCTATTGAGAGAATGAGCTGCACCTCTGAAAAACTGGTGGACCTTATAACCCACTTAGTGAAATCTGTGCCAAAAAAGGTAATTACATTAGTACATTAGTACAGTCGGCTTCGTGACCTCTTATGATCATAATTTATATAAATTCAATTTATACATTGTAAAATTGGTATAGCTAACTTGTAAATTGGTTGTAAATTGGTAAATTGGTTACTAACTTTGATTTGATACTAAGTGCAAAGTTCATACTATATATATGAAGTATAAAGTTTTCTTTTTTTCAGAAACTCTGCAAAATTATACCATCGGATTCCGAGTCCGACTAGTATGTAAGAGGTAATTTTGTCAGATTATTAAAAATGAAATCTATTTTAAGAGGAGTCTATGTCCAGCAGTGAATTCCAAATAGCTTGAATGATAAATAATTAATGAAACAGTGTTTATACTAAAAAGTATTCATTTATTTTACTCTTTTAAACAGTCTTTTTTTACAATATAAATTGGTTACATTTGTCAGATTGTGGACAAAAAAAATGTGAGAATAATGTAAATTAATGAGAAAAAAAATATACTGGATCTGTAACAAAGAGTTAAATAATTTTAATAATAAAATTAGATCATTTTCGTACTTCACTAGAATATTGAGGTGAGTTTTACATACCTGCTAATTTAATTTATGCATTTCTCCACAGTCTGTCAACAAGAGCCTGCTGCAGTGCCCGACCTTCAAGGAGATCCCGGTTCACCCTTCGATGGTCTTGATAATTAGGTGCTACATAATTATTTTCCTCCTAAATTGAAAGACTGATTAGTAATTTATGTTATGAGAAATAAAGAGTGATTTAAATGTTGATTTTTTAACACAGAAGTATTATTTCAAATTCCAACTTTATTATATTCTAAAATAGTGGAATAGAAATCACCTGTTGCAAGCGAAGTTCTTCTGCATAAACTTCATCAGTTGGCAACGGTGCTCTTGCCATGTTTGCGATATTGTGCAATATGCAACATGCATTTACAATCTTGCCTGCAGTTATTGGGCTATAATGTAATGCACGTGCTACAAGCAAACACCTACAAAAAATCAATTTACTTATAAACAACCCCATTGACTAAATGTCTCACTAGATTAACATATACAAGAACAACTAAATCTGAATCTCTAAATTTTGAAATTCTGCCAATATAAAAAAGTCACTGTTCTTGAGTATGTAAAACAATTGCCTAGACATGCTTATCACCTGAATCGTGCTTTTAATACGCCTATGCAACGCTCCACTGTATTGCGTGCAGTTACATGTTTGACATAATAATTATGTTGTGGTGTCCCATCTACAGTATTGAGGATTGGGGTCATCATTGTTTTTCTTAGTGGATACCCACTGTCACCTGAAAATTATAATCATTTTACAAACAAACACTAATACATGAACATGATAAAGTTCTTAGGATTTTCATCCAACAAAAATATTGTATTACCTAATAAAAATACTTGTTCATTCGTATTTTCCGATATTTGTCTTAAGTGGTGACTGATTGGATGACCCTGCCATACTGTGGAATCATGTGCAGAGCCTGGGTTGCTTGCGTCCACACATAAAATATTTAAATCAGCATCACAAATCTGTAAATGAATTACATATTATGTATTTTGGCATTACCTATATTATATTAATTGGGCAATAGGTAGGTAGACATTTCTACTTTCTACCCAATACTTACTATCATAACATTAAGGGAATGGAAGCCCTTTCTGTTATAATATCGCTCCTCATGTATGTGCGGCCTTAATATAGCTACATGGGTGCCATCAATGCAACCGAGGACGCCAGGAAACTCAAATTTCTGATAGAACCTGAAAGTTTTAGTAACTAAATAATTCTGTTTAGGTAAAACAGGTAATATAAACAACACAATCCGGGTATATCTCATTTCTTACTTAGCTTTAATAATATTCCTTTCATCAGATTGTGTAGGCCATTTAATATATTTGTGATACAGTTTATTTAATGCCTCCGTTACTTGGTTAATGGCCCGTGACACAGTTTTTTGGGAAACATTATGGAGGGCACTCTGTCCAATCAAAGTTTGGTAAGACCCTGATGCATAAAATGCAAGTGCAATTAGAATCTGCAATATAAAATTTAACATTACCTAATCAATATAACATTTCGTGTTTATGTAAGCGTAGCTAAAGCTTTCTAAGGAATAATTAATCAATGTTAAGTTCAGTTTACTCACCTTCATTTCTGTCGATACGCAATCGTTTCGACGCGGCCGGGCCTGGCGATAAGGGGGACGAGTTCTTCAACTAACCCCCTTACTGAGTCCTTCCCAAGACGAAACGTTTTCACAAATTCCGCCTCGGGAATATCAATAAAGGGGTCCGTATTCATTCTTGACAAGCGACGGGCTCGACGACGTCTTTTGCGTTCCTCCGTCCTTCTTTCTCTAGCATCCATTGTGTTAGCTAACTCAAGAATATTAAGTCGTAGTGAATACATGACCGTAATTCCACGTAATAAATAAATAAACACTATTTAAAAAACCGCGAACAAACACTTTTCTACCGCGTCATGAATCAAATGCAATGATTGCACAATGATGTCATAATGGTAGATCACTGATCAAAGGAACTGTCAAAAGTTTAGCAGACTACCGCTTATGTCAGTCATTCATTTGTCATTATGTACGAGACTACCATTTTATGCCATTTCTTTCAATGGAGTGTCAGTGGTCGACCATTGGAAAGTCACAATGACGCCATTGAAATAGTAGACTACGAAACTTGTCAAAATCAACAATTTTGAAATCAATGATAGACCATTCTGACACTATTGTAATAGCAGACTTGAGGCCCAGATCTTTCAAAACTGTAGCGCCTAGATAAAAATAAAATAAAATAGAAATAGTGCGGTTACCTATCCAAGTATTAATCGAGTTGCACGTTGCTTAACATTCATGTTCAGGTGGCTCTTAGTCACACAACGCTCAAGCGTTACAAGCTCAGTGATTACGCCTAACCCTCCTTATGGTTCATAACTTAACCGAAAGGCTTTACTTTAAGGACTAACATGCCGTTACTTTACCCCTCTTCTTCACTATCACTATATACTATAAAACCAAGTCGCCGGCCGCGTCTGTCTGTCTGTCTGTTCGTGATAAACTCAAGCACGGATTTGCAAACTGGAGCACGGATAGAGTGATTCAAGAGGAAGGTTTATATTGTATAAAAAAATCCCGAAATTCCCACGGGATAGGGCACAATGCGGGTAAAACCGCGAGGCACTGCCAGTCTTGTATAACAACGAATAACCAAACATAAAATATGATCTAACGTAATGTTGCACAAAAGTCAATTACATTTACCAAAAGTTATGTTCCATAAAACCACAATAGCAGGACTGTGCTAAACATTTCCCTGCACTCACCCTGATTTGAATCTCAATGGACACAGACAATTTCCACAACACCCCAATCTAGGCAAAGTAATTGCATTTATCAAATGAATCCTTATGTATTTTGTCCTAGTCGCCGTGACCCGTAAATAGCGCCGGCGCTCGCCTCGCGTCCAAAATTAACGCGAAATTAATGCTGATATAAGTTTTTGTTTACACTGTCTTCGGGAGTTCACGAAAATTGGACGCTAAAGCGGCAAATTAATGTCTATTTTGTAGGTAATAAACCTGAGTTACTATGGGCCAACACTGCCTTAGTCCATTGCTCCGGTAGTACTGTCCATTGCTCCGTCAGTGCTCCACATCAATGGACAGGCATCCTTAAGCGTGCGCCCGTCGCGTGCGGGGTTCACTTTTGTATGAAACCGCATGCAACGGGCGCCTGCGACGGTTCACTTTGTATGAAACCGCGGCGTGCGCACGCTTAACGCAGTGTCAGCCCTAACGCTTTTAACTAAAATTTCGCTGCAGGCTGTTGAATGCCAATATTCATGATTGGCTAAAAATACCGCGCTCTCGGATTGGTATGGACCGATCGTTCGGTTGTCCATTTTTGAATAACGAACGCATTGGTTATCGATTCCCGGTATTCGCATTCATGCTTTTAGTGAGTGGAATCGTATTAAATCGATTTTAATAAAGGCTTTTTGTTTTTGGTCTTTGTTTTGCTTTACAAATTAATGAGGTTTCATTTGTTTAAGATCAACTTCATTCCTCAATGGCTCTACCAACCAACCCGGGAAAACAGAAATATCTCGGGTATCGAATCGAATGAAATAATCGATTTGTAATTATTCGATTATCTCTCGATTGTGTTGCTCTAACAGTGTTTGCTTTGCTAATGAATCACCTTCTATTTGTTGGAGTAACCGAATTATTTTCTATTGTTTCACCGTTTTCTTTCACTAATTTGTTTTCCCTGATGTTTATTGTACGAAGCAATTTCTTCAATACAGTTGGTTTTTGTGGAGAGATTTTATTAAAAGGAAACATTACGTATTAGCCTGTAATGTCCTACTGCTGGGCAAAGGCTTCTCACCTCACTGAAGATATCAGTATAGTGAGGAAAATTAGGCAAAATCACCACTAATACCTAAAGTGTGTTATGTTAGTGATCTCCAACCCGAGCAATGTTTGTAAAACTGGAAACATACTTTACTCGACCCGGGAATTGAACCCAGGTCCCATTAAAAGGTGAAACATTTTTTATTATGCATATTACGTATCATAACAAAGCTATTATTATTTTGCACTTTACTTAAGTGGATTAAGTGATTGTTAATTTGCCAGTATTTATCAATAACAGTGCAGGGGTCATACTTACACTATAACATCCCATTAGTGCGTTTAAAGACTCGAGTTTTCTTAAACAATCCGTCATATACAATAGGGTATTTCACCGTTTTTTGTATTCTTTCTATTAACAGCTCATCTCTTTATCACGTCTAAGAGAATTAAATCAGTTTTTTTTTAAATCGCTATTATTTCCAGAGAGTCAAAGTTGCTGATTAAAGAGGGACAGCACTACTAGTTCTGTGACGTCAAGCTAGTAGCATCGCATATAAACAATCGTTTTGCATGAAAGGGACAGGAGATAATCTTTCAGAGCTTATAATTTATTTATTTTTTAATCTGATTCTGATTTCAGTTAGTTATTTTGATAAATTCATGTCTCAAATTGTACCCTTATAATATCAGTACAATACCCTATTCTTATTACTTCTATATATATTATGCCATTGGTTACTATGTTATGTTCTATATATGAAAACTCCTACCGTAAATATAATCCTATTCCATCACATTATTTTTCATTGTAACGATATGGCCCAATAAAAGTATTTTCTCTCCATATTAATATGTTTGGTTGCGAATATTTTTACTACCTATCTGTTACGTCTGGCTCATTGAGGTTTATTGTTATAGTACTCATGTTCTCGGATTAAAATAATATTCGTATCGGTTATGGAATAGAAGTGGAGAGTTTTTATGTCAGTCATGGGGAATTCCATTCGGTAGCATCTGATTTTCAACCCTCGTATAAGGGGTTGTAAGTTTGACGTGTGTTGTGTCTGTGCCGATTTTAATCTAATCGGTCGGAAGTTATAAAAATAGTTCCAATATAAAATACTAGCTGTGCCCCGCGGTTTTACCCACAGCGCACCCGTTCCCGTAGGAAATACGGGATAAATAGTATCCTATATCCGTCTCCTGGTTCTTAACTACCTCCCCACTAGTTTTCAGCCAATTCGGTTCAGCCGTTCTCGAGTTATAAATAGTGTAACTAACACGACTTTCTTTTACATATATAGATATATCGATAGAAATACAACTAGCCGCTCCCCGCGGTTTTACCCACGTTGTACCCTTCCGTGGGAATTTCAAGATAAAAAGTAGCCTATATTCTTCCCGTTGAATCTAGCTGTCCATTACAAAAAAGAATTTTTCAAATCGGACCAGTAGTTCCTGAGATTAGCGCGTTCAAACAAACAACCTCTGCAGCTTTATAATATTAGTATAAATTCTACGCTCGTAATCAGAGACGTCAAATGCGTCTTTTTAAAAGAATGTAATGTATACAAAATTACGTCCATTACGGCATGTAAACGTCTCTGAGTGTGCTGAGTTAGAGATGGATATATATACAACTAGCTGCGCCCTGCGGTTTCACCCGCGTTGTACCCGTTCCCGCGGGAATTTCGCGATAAAAAGTAGCCTATGTCCCTTCTCAGGCTCTGGACTAACTGTGTACCAAGTTTCATTCAAATCGGTTCCGTAGTTTTGGCGTGAAAGCGTAACAGACAGACAGAGTTACTTTCGCATTTTTAATTTTAGTTAGGATATATGGATTAACTACTATAAGGCTATTATTACCCCATACAAGCCACCGTACACTCAAAATACATCGTATTCTTACACTGTTCACTGTTATCACTATCAATTCAACAGTCACAACGGATATTAAACTTATCACTCAAATCTTCACAATACGGTTAAGCTTGAGCCCTTGAGTGACGTAATCTACATCCTCGGTGATCTTTATCAATGATCCTGTACAAATCACTTTTGGGATTCAAACGAATTTGAGGCGAAAACGTGATCCGTCTTACTAAGTACCGTCAGACAAGTGTAATCTTAATGGTTTCTATGCTAACGGTGGGTTACATACTGGTTTCTTAAGTTTAAGCCAACACTACTCATTCTTAATTCAAATGCACACATGGGCACAGAACACTTCTTCTGTGACCACGGTTCCTGTAAAGGGGCCGAAACGGCAGATAAAAATGTAAAATAAAAGCGAAGTGCATCCGTAAACGTAGTTTCAATTCATCATAAAGCGTTGATTCTTAATTTAAATTACTTATTAAAGTTATTCAGGCGACCAATAGAAACGCACGATTTTTGATTGTCACGTCTGCTGAGACTGACATTTTATGTTAACGTTAATCGGTGCGTGAGCTGTAGCAACCCGCCCTAAGTAGTAGTTAATATGATGTAGCAAAACCTATTGGCTGCCGTACTAATTACGGGTACATGTATAAAACAAAGTTGCTTTCCGCTGTCTGTCCCTAAGTACGCTTAGATCTTTAAAACTACGCAACGGATTTAGATGCGGTTTTTTAAATAGATAGAGTGATTCAAGAGGACGGTTTATAAGTATAAAATCTCGCGAAATTCCCACGGGAACGGGCACAACGAGAGTAAAACCGCGTGGTTATAATAGTATATGTTCTAAAATAATAAAATCACATACATTTCATAACATGTAACTTACTAAGTTCTAATACTTATAATGTGTGTTCGAGTTATTTCTGCGTGTAACGGAATGCCTCGTGAATGCTTCAGTAATTTTGTGCTTTGATTCCTTATTGGTTCGCTCGGGAATACGAAATATTGTTATATTTACTTTTCGTTACTCGTTAAAAACGTTACTGGATACGTTTATATTGTTAAATGTGTGTGTGTTTTGTGTGACGAGACATTTTATTAAATATTAGTTAGTAATTTGCTTTCCTCTACACTTGCACCCGCGACCAGCAGATGGCTCTAGGATGCTATCCTTATTTTGTTGAGAATTAATGTTGTTGCGCCCATATATTATGCTTGCCAGAAAGAAAAAATACAGAATACTAGCCAACTCGGAAAACAATGTTTTGCCATATACAAATTAAGGGGTGGACCACCCTAATCACTACAAATTGAGATGTAAGCTATCCTATCTGTCAGGTGGCTCAAATGGCACACGGTGCGCAAATATATTTAAATTTGGTTCAGTAGTTTAGGAGTCCATCGCGGACAAAGTGTCATGTAATTTTTATATGCTTATAAATATATTATTTTCCATCAAAATATCGTGGTACCAAGCCTAGCCGTTATTCTTTGACGTCCTTTCAAAAGTAAACACAAAAAATGTTTTGATATAAAGCATTCATGTAAGAAAGGTCCCAGATTTTTATATAAAAAAATAGCAAACTCATTGCATAACCCCGAAAGGGTTGGTATAGTATCCATTCTATCTGAATCGCAAATAAGCCAGCATTTGTGTCCAGGGTGACTTAGAAATGATAGATGTTTATTACATTCTGCTGTTTTTATTGTCACTCCGTGTTATTATGTAAGTCTCGGGTATTGAGATTAGGAAAGACCTTGCTTTTGTATGCGCATAAATATGCAATAGACTTTTTACAATCTACAATCAACTGTGTATATAGTATTGGAATAAGTGAACTGAATATATGTAAAAATTACGTGTCGCGTGGTTTGTCCGCGGTGGACTCCTAAACTACTGAACCGATTTTAAATTTGATTTGAACACCGTGTGCAATTTGATCCCACTATAAAGATAAGATAGCTTACATCTCAATTTATAGTGATAAGGGTGGTCCACCCCTTAATTTTATATGGCAAAACAACGTTTTCCGGGTCAGATAGTATTGTATAATTTCAGTCTTTTTGTAAAATCTTAGGATGGAATCACATCTACTTTCTGTGGTCCAATTGAGCTGTTTTTTGCAATAATAAACACATAGGGCGGATATCATAAGCATATGTAAATATCACTAAAATAACTTTTAAATATAACTTTGACTGTGTGACACTGTCTTGAAAGAAAACTATCTGCCTCACTCTTATAAACGTAATTTTTCTTACATTACATGTCGAAGTCACTCATTAATACTCTACTTAGGAAGCATTCGACGTTTCTGAGTACTGATGTAAGATAATTGCCATACGCTATCACTCAACTCGTACCAATGATTTCATAACACCGACTACCTAACAAAACCTCTCCAAAGTACAAATCCTCTTTTCTCAGTTAACTTTACAATCGTCGCAACAATTCAGTTATTTGTTTTCGGCCAGTTTCTGTTACACCCCGCATTGTAACCAACGCAATTTATGTGGACAATTACAAAGTTAGGGGAAGCTAGGGAGGGAGGCCATTTTTTATTATATTAAACGTTTAAGTTACACGAACTGAAATTAGCATCAGTATTGGGGTGATTTATAAATGTTGCGAATAGGTTGTGGGGTCGAGTGTATTAAGTAAGAGTAGGTGAGTGGGCAACCCTTGGTGTCGGAGTGTTTAGACCACCTAAAGGCCGGCTTAATGATTAAAATAACCGGTACCGACAATTTAACGCGCCCTTCGAAGCCCGGAGTCTATTCATTACAGGATATTAAGATTACTGTGATAAAAGTGGCCTATGCTTTTGTATTTAAATAAAGTTACAAGTAGTGGTAACCTTGAGCTAATAAATATAATTCATTTACATAATATGCTAATAAAATTGATGAAAGCTGTTTTTTTGGAAATGGCAACTTAATGGCTTTTCATAGCAAAATAATTTTGGAAATGGTATCATTAACGACGGAGATATGAGATAACAAACATTTAACACACATACACACTAACCTACCACACACACACGCACACACGCACGCACGCACGCACGCACGCTCGCACACACGCACACTAACCCACTAAACATACACACGCGCACACACAAATTTAAATACAAATTAAAAACCATTTTTAACCTACTTGAAACACCAAAGGCGGAGGTTCTCAATTCATAGAGTATTTTAAAAATAGAACTATATTTACTCGTTCATAGTCAAACCTAAAACCAATACAAACACACAAACTAATTTGGCATAAATAAATAGACGATACCCGTCACGATTGGAATGTATTCCTCCGAGCCGATATGTGCCAATATTGATTCAGAGACGCCATTCCCTCGGGTACCTATTCCAAATTAACTAATTTCGGCCTGGTGTCTGTCTGTTACACTAATATAACAGGAATACGAGTAAATACGGTACAGATTAACTGAAAATATATATTAGATTTTTATTTTTGGGGATATAGGTGTGTGAGGAGGTATTTGATGTTATTTAGTATGTACATGTATATTCGAAACGGTTTTGTTTTAATTTTCGGTCAAAATTCGATTAAAAATCGCTTGTCATTTTTGCTCGTTGCAGTCTCCGACACCGTATTTAATGGTATTCTGCAAAGTACTGTTATGTTTACCAATCTTATATCTTTCGTTATAACGATTTTACAAATAGCAAAAATTTACCATGGTGCATACCCTTATGTGGTTCCACTAGATTTTCTGCAGAATCGAACCTAAAGTTATACTGTCGAATTGAGAAACCTCCTCCATTTTGAAGTTCGTTAAAGAATTATAGGCGTTAGTTGTAATCTACTTCGAAGTTATTTAAAAACGAACTTTAATCGCTGCATCTTTTGACTTAATTTTGTATCATACAACCTTAGTATCTTCGTTTGATTACTACCGTGGCATCCCCTACGGAAGAGCGAAGTACTAACTGCATAAGGATTCTCTATTTCGTGACATCGTCAGACTTAAGTGAATCAAACCAAATATCTTGTCCTATCCTACTTCCTACTACCTATATTATAAATGTGAAAGTTTGTGAGGATGTATGTAAGTTTGTTACTCTTTCACGAGAATGCTTCTGGACGGATTTGGATGAAACTTTACAGTAATATAGATTATACATCAGAGTAACACATGGGATACATTTTATCCCGAAATTCCCGCGGGAACGGGTACAACGCGGGTTACACCACGGGGTGTGGCTAGTTGTATTATAATAGCTACACACCGGACGTTGGCATTATATCTACTCGCTGGAAGCCAGACGGACAGACAATCCGATTGCCCTACATGCATTATTAATAAGCCTACCGATTACCATGCGTCCTTCGATGCTATTTTAAAACCATATAAATGGAAACATTAGACTCTTTGCGTGATTTCTTTTAGACTGAAAGTTCACGGCTGAATCACAAATAAGGGTAGATTTTAACTAAAGGTTTAGTTAAGGGGAGGGCGATAAAGGAAGGTGTACGATTAATTAAGTTGTAAATTTAGGAAAAGGGTTTTTTTAACTTGAATTTACTTGAAGTTATACCTAACTGACTTAAAAGATCAGGAGGTTAAGAATTCGTGCGGCAATAAACCACAAGCTTAGAGCTTAGTTTGGGACTTAATAACCTGGTGTATGATTTATTTATTTATATTGGTTATATCAAGTTACCTGGTGTATGATTTATCTATATATATAAAATTCAAAGTCCTGACTGACTGATAATCAACGCACAGCCTCAACCGCTCCACCTAGAAACAAGAAATTTGGCAGGAAGGTTCTTCAAGTGACGTAAGTGCACACTAAGAAAGGATTTTCGAAAATTCCTACGGGAAAGGGCTCAACGCGGGCAAAGCCGCGGGGCGCTGCTAGTTTATTTATATTGGTTATATCACTATTTGTGCCTTGTATGTAAGTTTATCTCTAAGCATAATTTCAATTCATAATCTGTAGTGCTTAGAACATATTTTTGTTGTTTAATTTAAATTTAAAAGTAATTTATTCGTTTCTGAATCACTATATAGTATAAAACAAATTCGCTTTCCGCTGTCTATCTGTCGCTATGTATGCTTAGATCTATAAAACTTTTAATAGATAAAGTGATTCAAGAGGAAGGTTTATATGTATAAAAATTCCCGCAATTCCCACGGGAACGGGCACAACGCGGGTAAAACCGCAGGGCGCTGCTAGTATACTTATATGAGACACTTTTCTCTGGCAGTCGAACATGCACAAATACTTTTCATTATGTAAATATAAACGAGTATATAGCAGTTAATGCTAGTATATATTCACATACTATCATTAATATCCATACAATAGAATATCGCCCGGATTGCGCGCCTCGCTAACTCAGTTGATTGTGTTTAGACATTAATTTATTAACGTGTTACTAAGTTTAAAGACAATTTGCGACTAAATTCTAGGATTAAACGTATAATCCTATGTTATAGGTTGGTTGAACACGATCCTATTAGAGCTACGAAGCGATTGTGCTTCATGGATTCGTTATATTGATTAAGTGATATTAATTATAACATTAATAGTATATTATATGTATATCTTCGATATATGTATATACAAATTACGTGTCACGATGTTTGTCCGCGATGGACTCCTAAACTACTGAACCGATTTTAAAGATTTGCACACCGTGTGCAATTTGATCCAACTTGAAAGATAGGATAGCTTACATCTCAATTTATAGTCCATTTTATACCGAAATTCCCGCGGGAACGAGTACAACGCGGGTAACACCGCGAGGCGCGGCTAGTATATTAATAAAAACAAATGACTTTCATTTTAATTTGTGTTCTATTTGGTGCACGTTAAAATACATTTTTGAACGCCTTTTGTTTCCTAAACATATTTAGGCACTTAATAGATTTAATAACAGTTTCGCCCTAAAATTAGTAAGCCTCCGGGTGACATTGAAAGTTTATAATTTATATTGAAACTAGCAGCGCCCCGCGGTTTTACCCGCGTTGTACCCGTTACCGCAGGAATTTCGCGATAAAAGTAGCCTATGTCCTTTCTCAGGCTCTGGACTAACTGTGTACCAAATTTCATTCCAATCGGTTCAGTAGTTTTGGCGTGAAAGCGTAACAGACAGACAGACAGCGTTACTTTCGCATTTATATATAAATAAATATATTAGTTAGGATTTAATACATTTCTGTACACAATCATACATTTTATCAGCATATTATCAGACGCGATATAAGCTGCGGCTGACGCGACTCTCAAAGGTATCTGCGACTTACGTCTGTTCACACCGTTTTCTGTAAACAGAGAAACTTCTATTTATAACAAAGTAAATAAACTAACCTAGTAGACCTTTCTAGATATTATAACAGTTCGTTCCATCACGACAGCTCCATCAATAATGTATGTGGCAGTATCGCAGAAAATAACTAAAATAAACGCGCCAATAGAATAGCGAGAAGACTCCTCTTTCGGTGCATCGGAATTGAAGTGTATGCATTTGTGTTGTTTTATGGATTTTATTAGGTTACTGTAAGATTTTTCGCTTTGGATTTACTTAAAAATAGATGTTTACTTTGAAATAGAGAAGTGCTACCGCATTATTTCGCTTTTCCGTGTTGATTTTGAATTATGCAACTGGCAACTCTGATGTTGTCATCTATGGTATCGCTCTCGCTATAAAACCTTTTTTGCTTTGCCATGAAAGTTAATCTACGTTGTATATTATTATTAGTACCAATCATATCGATCGTAGCATAGTAAAGTAACGTAACTATGGTGGTTTCTACTTATCATATTAAACGTAGTATACATAGTACATCTAAATACAGTCATCCCAGACACGAATGGTGCTTTTCACGCATAATCATTAAGTGGCATAAGCTAGTAGTGGTTGGAACGCGTATATGGATATTGGTTAAAAGTGGTCAACGGATAACGTTGCTAATAAGTCCTTTAAAATTATAGATTTTTGATGTTCGAACTAATGTCGAGAATTACCAGTCCGATTCGAATAATTATTTTTGGTATCAATACCCACATTCAATGGGAAGGTTAAAGGCTATTTTCCAACCCGAAATTCCCACGGGAACAGGCACAACGCGGGTAAATCCGCGGAGCGCCGCTAGTATATGTTATAACTATCGAGATAAACAGCTTTGTTTAGCCATGTACCTAGTTAGGAGACACTCGTACCTATAACACCTGCCATAAAAGGTACCATAGTATCGGACCGTACTTCATTACCCACGGTCCATTCACTACGCAGTCACTGTGTAGATAACAGCGTGATTAAACGGAATGTCGTCATAAAATGACGGCATAAATGACGGCATAACCATATTACAACCTATCTGATGACGGCGAAGTGTGGACTTTTATTTACTTGCCCGTTGATGCCCGGTCGGCATTAATTCTTGGACATTTTAGAACGCTGACAAAGATATCTTAGCGGTTATTTTATGGAGTTGGTGAAATTGTATTTTAAAGTAAGCCTTTGGTGCGATTTTTTAATATATAGTTGTATTTTAAAGTTTACTAATTGTAGTGAGATATAGTTTTGATCTAACGTTCAACACTGCTTTAAGTGTGCACCCGTCGCGTGTGCCCGCCGCGTGCGCACGCGTCGGTTCACTTTTGTATGAAGCCACACGCGGCGGGCGCACGCCGCGGGCGCCCGTAACTTCACTTTTGTATGGAACCGGCTAAACGCAGTGACTACAAGTGAACTCATAATGATAGTATAGGAGCTAATTACAATGTCCTTGTAAAATATAAAACATGTATTTAAGTTATTTTCCTGTTTATTGTATGTAATACTCACATAAAACCATTGAGTTATAATTTACTAACGTTCAGAAATCAATGCATAAAACACACTATAGACTTTGAGACTATTAAAACGACAACACGAAAATCAGCTTGTCTATTCTCAACCATCGACAATAGACAAACAGATAATAGTTTGTACGTCAACAAATAATATTTTCTCCTCAATTTTTCGATGTGGATAAATAAGATTTCGCGGCATAACAGTTGATTTATTCCGAAAGAAGGCTCGTGGCGAAGAATCCGGGCCAAGTGGTACACATGCTCGTGTATAAAATATCTTCACGCTAACATGAAATATTTTAAAAAGTTTGCATTACTTACACTGCCTTATTCCAGAATAGTGATTTTAATTTCTATTCTTTATAGTTTCTATGAAATCTGTACCTATGTTAGTTCATTGCGATTGTTAAGCAACGTGAAGCTCGGTCCCAACTTGAATGGGTGGCCGATAGTGGCATTTCTATTTGAGCGCTACCGTGCTTAAGAGGGTACATTAAGCAATCGATTCCGGTTCTTACTATCGTTAGACCATGTCGGAAGCAGTTAGGCGGTCTGAACACTCTGATACCAGAGTTAGCCACTAACCAACTAGAATTCAATGAATGAATGAATCAAGTGATTTGCATTGCACAGACTATACAAAAAATAAATCCCTACATATGTGTTTGAAAACAGTACGCTCTTTTTATTTTAATTCTATCAATTAGTAAGAAAGGTTTTGTTGTTTATTTTGACAGCCATGTTGACTGACGTCTTTTTTATAGACCTAAATATTACTTCACATTAATATATCGTAAAAAAATAAGAGCTCTACCATAAAAATATACTACATACCTTAAACGTAAAGGACTTATCAAATAAATGAAGAACTTTACAGATATGATTATACGTCAAAATTACCAAAGTAACAATGCAATGAAATTTCAGCTTTAAATCTTAGCTGTTACGGTTGATTTTTATCACTTTGTTAAGTTCTGAAATGCAGATGTCGTTTCATCTGTTAGCCAGTTGAGTTAAAACTCAAACTTCTTTGTTCTATTTCGTCTTCCTGTTCTGAATAATCCTTGGTTAATGTTGTTTCAGTCGCTCTAGTTGTGGCGAAAAGACCGAAAGTTTTAAAATTCGTAGACAGAGTTGAAATAATTAGCTAACTAACGCCGTACTCAGAGAAGTCAAATGCTTCCTTAGTTAAGTTTCTTCTTTATATTTGTATGCCAAAAGGCGAAATATGAGTTAAAAAAAAACAATGTAACCTGTACATATTCGAACAAATAAATAAATTTGATTTGATTTGATTTAGTAGAGATTAAACGAGTGTCTTTGGCATGTTATGAATGAAAAGTTACTTTAAGAAATAAAATATTGGTTTAGTGGACGGCTTTGAGTGCAGCAGTTACTTTCGTAGGTTTTACATGCTATATTCATTCGTTTGTGAAAGGTCAGTTTCGTCGATTACTTGCAGTCCTCCGACATAAAGTATAAGGATATTGTGGAATTTATAATTCGTGATTCATTCACATAGACTATTTTCCCACTGGTAACACTGGGAAAGATTATGTTCTCTCGCTCTTAGATTATAATTATTATCGAACGAGATTGATGATTGGGACCGGTTGTTTATTAATGTCACAGATCTATACATTCTTATATTTATTTCTGTTATTCTAAATGCCACAGATCTATTCGACCTTGGTTCCATTTGTACTTACCACAGATGTGTTATCTGTACACGAACCGTATCGGTCCCTTATCCTTAGGATCCTGGACTACTTTACCAACCTCATGTCGTCGTACGTTACCGGCCAACACTTAACTTATATCTTGTTATTTCCATCACGTTTCCTTAAACATATGTTAAACTCCAGATTTCAGTGGCTCAAACTGTTTATACATTCGTTGGCGCGTCCACGCAGCTGGTTCGAGTTATTTAAGATATTTCCAGGAGAAAAACTAGGAAGGTTGAAAAAGGTCTACTGTATATCCTTTTGGTCGTTACGACCGGGTGAAAATCCGGTTGAAAGTCCCCGTGACTCGCGGGCCCGGGTGAATCGAGCCCGGGTCTTACCTGAAGTCGCAAAAGTTATACTATTCGTAATATAACAACCATTTCTTATTTTACCGGCCGAGTGGAGCGTGTTTTGTAAAGTGGACTGCACATTGAGTGACTTATTTAGGTGACTTGGTAACTCTTGGTATTTGGGGTTACTATATTTTTCTACACGTTTTCTGTAAACGTAAATCTGTACTATTATAATAAAGCTGGCCAGTTTGTTTGTTTGAACGCACTAATCTCAAGTATCAACTCGACAGAAACTACTTATCTAATTTTAATAATTGTTTTTGTAGGCAGTCACATTCGACGGGAAGGTTATATGCTTTACGCTACTTTTCATCCCGAAATTCCCACGGAAACGGGCACAGCGCGGGTAAAGCCACGGGGCGCTATTAATGATTTACTTATAACAATAACTGTAGGCAATATTTTAGGTATATTCACTTTATATTCCCGACACTTTGAAAGAATTGCATCATCCGTAGTCACAGATAACTTTTTCAACTTTTACTCAGTCAAATAAGATTCTGAAGAGCTCGTTTTACATCGCAGACATGTCGGCAAGTGTATAGCCTTCTCAAGAACTACTGCGAGAAATTCTGATTGGAGCTTTAGGAGCTTTTGGCGTTGCAGATATGTCCTTACGTAACTGACCTGTTTCGTTTGTGATACTTTTCGTTGTGCTACTTTACTTTTTACTTCTTTATTTTAACACTTGCATCACCCTGCGGTTTTACCCGCTTTGTGCCCGTTCACGGGGGAATTTCGTGGAAATACGCATGTCAAACCGTGAGACGCTGTCAGTCGCTTATAATCATGCAAGATTCGCTCACATACACCGCCCACGAAATAGAGAAGTGTAAAGATGCTGACAGACTTGAGCATTCACTGGTGACAGAATATCGAGCATTCGCCGTTTTTATATTTTTCGAACTGAACAACAACGAGCCAAACATTGCTATGAACATTTTCATGAGCATTCTAGTGAATGCTCTAGCTAGTCGATGCTCGTCAAAAAATATTTATACGAAGACGGTCGCGAATGCTTCATTGTTTGAAGCTTTCGGCAAAAAGCTCGAAGCAATGCTCGCTAGAATGCTCGCCAGAACGCTCGATAGAATGCTCGCTAAAATGTTCTCGTATTCTTCTGTGATGTAAAATTTGCACAAATGCTCATTAGAAGTGAATGCTCAAGTTTATCAGCACCGGTACCTTTACTCTACTACTATGCCAAACCTATCCTTAACGAGCAGTCCAAATTACTCCCACAAAAACGTTATAAAAACTTTATCCAAAACTGATATCGTAAACTAAACCCGAAGCTATAACTTAACTGAAGTTTAAACTTTGGAAACTGACACTAACCAAGTTAATATCGGGTCAATCTCAGTTAAATTGCGGCGTTCCTAAACTGCATTTGAGCTGAACTTAATTTGATTCACGTCATTACGGACACACGGTGGTGATTGTAACTTAATTGCGAGTGTTGCACGAAAATATTTTGACCAATAGTGTGTGACTGATCGCTGAAAATTACATGGAATATTCGGTATAATATTTGGTACTTTGGTACTAGCTGGCAAGGGCAGTGATTACGCTTAAATCCGCTTAATACTCCACTGTACTTCTTCTTCATCGAGTGGATGGTCAATCTGACCAATCCTGGTGTCAGAGTTATTGAGCCGCCAAAGGCCTCTGACATGGCTCATGTAACGACTACTATCCACTGTACTGATATCTTCAGTAAAATAAGTTCGAATATGTTAGTTGCCAACCCTGGTGTCAGAGTTCTTAGACCGCCTAAAGGCCTCGGACATGGTCCGACGATTGATGAAACCGGGACCGACAATTTAACGTGCCCTCCGAAGTGAGACGTGAAGCCTTTGTCCAGCTGTGGGACGTTATAAGTTAATATTTTACATTTACTTTATTAGGTAATGGTGTAATGGATAGCCACATTCAACGAAAAGGTTATAGGCTACTATTCATCCTGGAATTCCCACGGGAATGGGCACAACGGGGATAAAACCGCGGGGCGCTGCTAGTATACCATATATCTTAAACATAAAATAAAATAAAAAATAAAAATAAAATAATCATTTATTGCCACAATTACAAGAAAAATAAAAAATACAAATTACAACTAACATAATACAGCAAGACATCTAATAAATAAAGGTTTTACAGATATCATTACGTCAAAGTATATGAAAGTAATAATGCAATGAACTTTTAGCTTTAGTAACTAATTATGTTTTTTAATTGTTTCAGGTAAGGAGTGAACGAGTAATCAAATGGACAATCTAAAGGTTATTTGCCATTACTACTTATCTGTGGTCGTTCGATTTATTACCATAATTAATGGCAAACCGACGATTATACGAGAATTTCACTATTACATATTAATTGGTTTTATTGCAACGCCTCGGCGGTTTAGTGGTATGTGCAGTCTCCTACCAATACAATTCCCGGGGCGGGCAGAATACCAAATATTACCAACTTTTCAAACATGGTTGGGGTTTGTGATCACCACCGCGTGATTATGCCTTATCTTCCTCACTGTACGTACTGATATCTACATGAGATGAGAGGCCTTTGAGACCACGAGAGACATTACAGGCTGCTACGTTCTTTTTATTTTATAATTTTATTTTAGAACTAGCAGCGCCCCGCGGTATTACCCGCGTTGTTCCCGTTCCCGTGGGAATTTCGGAATGAAAAGTAGCCTATAACCTTCCCGTTGAATGTGGCTATCCATTACAAAAAGAATTTTTCAAATCGGTTCAGTAGTTTCTGAGATTAGCGCGTTTAAACAAACAAACAAACAAACAAACAAAACAAACTCTTCAGCTTTATAATATTAGTATAGATAATCGGTTTAATACTATGTTAATAAAAAATTAACCTCGATTTATTTTCAAAGAAAAGACTATACTAACAGAATGAAGTTAAGAGCGTCTTTGTTTGTCCGCGAATATGGTTGGAAATACTAGTCGATTTTGAAAAAAAGTTTGCATATGATATGAGCCACATTCAACAGGATGGTTAAAAACTACTTTTTTATTATAAAAAGTAACACAAAGCAGGCAAAATTGCGGGATACACTAAACATGTATTGTACAGTCTTAAATCTAATACACTACTAAATTATTATACAGTTTCTCCACAATTACTCTCCGTTTAAGCTCTACTCCTCTAACGTAAGCGAATAGACTATAGTAATATTAATAGCTTAAGTTTCATCTCTATTTACGATGAGCCAAGTTAAACGTAGATGCGTAGAAACTATTATATAATCTACGCTTCTCTGTAACCACATTTTCACTTAGAGCTCTGAACATTTAAGAAAAATTGCTCTCTCACTCTTTATTTTATTAAAGAACGAGACAGCAATATATTCGGCTGGTTGAATATTAAGTGAATGCAACATAACTTATCCTTCTAAGGGTGCGTGCATATGAAATAATATGTCGTATAACTTAGTTCAAATTATGTAAATTTCTTGTATTACATTAAGCAACATAAGGAAAAGTCATACTATAAAGTTTTATACCATGTTTTGTTATATAGTCTGGACGCACCCTTATAATATGAATGCAAACGTATGTAGGGCGAGTGGAAAGATGAGCCAATCTTTTTGCTCTTGCAAGACTGCACTGCAGTGAAAAGCAGGAAAGCAGAAAAAAATAACGTTATAAGTTTTACAAAATTTTCAGACTAATTAAGAACATCTACCTTTTTAATTCGGTTAATAAAACAGTTGAAAAGTATTTCATTACACCGAGATTCTTTTAAAGCTTTTCATCCCTATTTTGCCACCGGAATGAAGCCGCGAAACGATGGTATTACCCTATAAATATTGAAACATACAACAAAATGCTTTAGTCGGAATTTTCAAAATAAATCTATTTTAGTGGCCATATGCTCCCGCTAAACGAACTCCGATAAATTTTCATTGCGAAGCACTTTTATTGTGAAGTATTTTGAACCTTAACAGTCGGTGATAAAGTCTAGTTATTCAAGCGAAAGATTGTGAAAAATATCGCCTCGATAACTGTGAGTTGCGACATCTGCGTGCTTTAATAAAACTTAGTGCAAGTTAGGGCTGTTACTGTTGGGTCTTATTTTATAACCAATTTTGGTCTAGTGGTATGTGTCTCAATCTCAAAATAGAAATCTTCATCAATCAAAAAGTATGATAATCAGAAGGTATCAATTTAAAACAAAAATTTAGGCTTTAAATAAAATACGTTCGATTTTCCTATCATTACATCACTAAGCAAATCAAATTATCGGATCAATCTCATAAGATCCATTCATTAGATCCATTATGGATTTACTGAGATTTTATTTTCCCAATGAGAAAAATACTCTCTTTAGATCCATTTGTAGCGACTAGAAGTAATAGTGTATCAAACGAGAAATAACATCTCATTAGATCCACGGTTTAAGAAGAAGGATCTAGTGGGAAAATAAAATCTCAGTAAATCCACAATGGATCTAATGAATGGATCTTATGAGATTGAACCAAATTATCACTTCATAGTATACATGTCGCTTTCCGCTGTCTGTCTGTCCCTATGTATGCTTAGATCTTTAAAACTACGCAACGGATTTTGATGCAGTTTTTTTAATAGATGGAGTGATTCAAAAGTTAGGTTTATATGTATAAAAATTCCCGAAATTCCTACGGGAACGAGCACAACGCGGATAAAACTGCGGGGCGCTGCTAGTGTTAGTATAATTATCAAAATACAAAGCCCCTTACATAATTCAATAACGCTTCTTCAGTGATTTATTGTATAAACACCTACTTTGTATAATCACGTAATTGTCGTGAAAGGAAAGGACTTTGTAATTTGATAATCATTAAGAATCTCTAAATAATTATTCTGTACAGAGCCCATTACTGTACTCAGGCGTTAAATATTTAATCATTATGCTCAAGCACATGTTCTATGTAAAGAGTACGAGCCGCGACCCGCGGTGTTACCCGCATTCCCGTGGGAATTTCGGGATAAAATGTATCCCATGTGATATTCTGATGTATGACTTATATTACGATTTTTAGTGAAAGAGTAACACACATAAATACATCCTCGCAGGCTTCCGTATTTATAATATTAGTAAGATTTCTCCTAAATGTATTTCAAATCTTAGTATCTTCTTTGTAAAGTTGCACATTCCAATTTATTCCAATAATGATAGTGAATTTTGACTAACTTTCAACCGCTATAAATAGTATAATGATTACTTTTCCGACTACGACAAGTACCGCATAGTCTTAATGTTTCTCGATCATAAACTTGAACCAAACTGACAAAAAGAAGTTATGAAAAGAAAACACAAGTTTATTAGATTGCACATTCCCCCAGTAACTAACAAAAGAAATAAAAGTTAATTATAACTGTAATATCCAACTAATCAATTTGGCACGTGTGTTCTATGAAAGTCGTATTGTCAGACCTCGCGGAAAACGCCTCAGGTCTTAAACACACTGAAACTTTTCCGCTATTTCGAAAATATTTTAACACATTATTTATGATTTTCTCGTAGTATAATAACATGTTCTTTGAAACATATTATCATTGTTTATTGTCTATCTTCTCTGTATACAATTATTTGGAAGTATGTATGACTAGCCGCGCCCCGCGGTGTTACCCGCGTTGTACACATTCCCGCGGGAATTTCGGGATAAAATGTATCCCATGTGTTATTCTGATGTATAACCTATATTACTGTAAAGTTTCATCCAAATCCGTTCAGTAGTTTTTGCGTGAAAGAGCAACAAACATCCATACATCCATACATACAAACTTTCGCATTTATAATATTACTCGTAGTAGGATTTGGCCGGTACAGGTATATGTAGTTTCCCGGTGTCAACGAAATACCGACGCGACGTAACAATAATTATTAACTTACAACACTGGTTACTTGTTTAAGCAAACACTATTTTGAATTGAAACTACGATTACGGATACACTTCGCTTGTATTTACATTGTTATCTGACGTTTCGAAGTGTGACTACTTTTCATATCAAAATTCGGGTAAGCTCGCGGTACACTGCCAGTTTGCAATAGAGATATCTATAACTGTCAATCATAATAAAAACCTATTGAAATTGTAAAAACTAAACCAATCTTTAAAGATTAAATAAGATAACAAACTTTTAATCTCCAGAGGGCGAGAAAAAGAGGGTTGAAATAACCCTATTATTAGTATTATATATCCTTTCAGGGGATTGCGGTTCAAATCCCTCTCGGGGTTGAAATTTTGGAATGTTATTTAATCTTTATTGAAGTTATATTTTGTTCGCTTTTGGTAGAACACCCACAAGGATGGCTTTAGGATGGGGTATATAGTTTTCTTTTGATAGTTATAGTTACTCCTCGGTGGTCTAGTGGTATGTGCACTCGCCTGCCAAGACTGAGGTCCCGGGTTCAATTCCCAGGTCGAGCGAAAACATGTTTCCTACTTTTCAAACTAGGCTCGGGTTTGAGATCACCAACCCGCATTAGGAAAGTGTGGTGATTACGCCTGAAACCTCCTCACTGTATTGATATCTTAAGTGAGACGAGAGGCCTTTGCCCAACAAGTGGGACATTACAGGCTAATACTTTTTTTAGTTATAGTTACAACGTGAAAATAAAAATCTATATCATAGACCATTAAACATCTTTGTCATAGATAGCAGTGGGCCAATATTTGTTTTCATTATTCATTCATTTCAAATAGGTTAGTAACCAACCCTGGTAGTTTTAAGACCGCTTAAAAGCTTCCGCCATGACCTGACTATTGAAATAAAAGTAAAGTATCATGTAATGTCCCACTGCTGGGCAAAAGGCTCTCATCTCACTGAAGATATCAGTACAGTGAGGAGGATTAGGCGTAATCATCACGCTTGCCAAATGCGGGTTGGAGATCCTATTGAAATAACAGGGATCATACTAATCAGGCCACTATCGCCTAGCCATCCTAGTAGGAACGAGCTATAGGTACAGTCAGCCGAAAATGTGGTCTACCACCCTACGGTTGAGATTCATTTCAACGTCGTGAAACAACAAGGTCAATTTTCATTTAATAATAGAGGTCCAACTAAGTCACCCAATGATGTCAAATGTCAGGCATCTCAGATAACAGACAAAACGTCATAACATAATTGTGCATAGAAAAGTCAACCTTAGCGATCGTTACATCTCGCAGAAACTTTTGTCAAAAGTGGTAGACCACTTTCTTGGCCGACTGTGTACAAACTAACCCACATCATTATTCTTCATTATCACAAAGTATAACCGCATTTGTTCTACTCGCTCCTCTATTTACGTGTGTCAATAATCTGAAGCTCCTGAAGGAAATTTACTTTATACAGTTAAGTAATTTAACTCGTAATTGTTATTTACTATGTCGTTTATTTGCTCAGTTCAAATATAATCCTTATGACTATATTTGTAGTAAGTTATCAGAGCGACATCGGTGATGTTTGTCTTAAGGTAAAATTGAAATAACAAAATGGTTGACTAATAATTTAAATGGTAACTTCAACTTCTTTAGCTATCTCTCTCTCTCGACCGCGACCACCTAGAATCTTCGTTAATAAATGTCCTATTTATAAAATACTGAGTTATTAGACCTTAGTCCATATAGTCACTGTTTTCTATCTACAGGGGATAACGGAATGCATTTTAGATATTTTATTAAATTACCGATGTCCCCGTAGACAGCGTACAGGGACAGCGGGTGCTTGGTGTCTTAAACTAAATAATTGTAGCGTCAAATAAGTTAGTCTGCCCTATCTAGTCTGCTCTAACAGTCACTCTTCAATCTTAATATCTCTATAATAACTATCTTGTGTAACTTTTGTGTCCTAATAATGATTCTCGTAAGAAATCGTGGTAAATGATACTAATTTGTCAAAATCCGTCAAGCTACTAATTAATGAGTTGCGAGGCTTCTCCGTCTAATGGAGAAGATTAGATGCTAACAGTTCTGTAATTAATCTACTGTTTACTCATTATTATACGTTTGTCGGGTAAATAAGGCAAACAAACTACAAGAAGGTGGGTGTAGGGTTACCCATATAAATAACTAAAGTACTTAAGTAAGTTCTAGTAGGTAAGTGGTCAACCCTGGTGTCGAAGTTTTTAGACCGCCTAAAGGCCTCCGACGTGGTCTATCGAGTGCGACAACCGAGATCGTCAATTTTACGTACTCGGATAGAAAAATCATTATCGGCCATATATCTAAATCACTCCAAAATATTGAGACCTATTATTGTGAGTAACCTTTTGAAATAAATGCGCACTTATTCATGCATCGATGATAAACTTCTCTCTTCTCTTCTCGCAATCTTCACACCCTGGGCAGTGGGCAATTATCAATTATCTCTTGTCAAGTGGGCAAGTGGTAATCTTTATAACCACTACGCTATCTGGCCTACGAGCCAACGGCTTGTCTAACTTACATTTTGCATAAAGTGTCACAAAACAATGTTCTGTTGGACAACCGACCAAAGTATTGGCACCGCAAAACGGTAAGCGTTGTTGTAAATTGAAAACTTTGCAAGCATCTGTCGCCACCGTTTACACGGCGATAATTTATTGATCGTACCCAATACAGCCTCTTTGGACCAACCTAGTTACTGTAACGGACATCCTTGGAATCACCTCGGTACATCGTAAAAGTAAATTGGATTTTGAAAATAAATTAGGATTCTGGAGCGGTCTAACGGATGATGTTTACTTGTGAGATAGGAAATATCTGCCCAATCAAGTATGAATATAGAGTGTATTATTTTTTCGCCGAAACTTTCGACTTGATAACGTTCGCAGACCGCAGGAACGGCATATGCGGCGCAACAGACTAATTGTTCGAAAAGCTCATGGAAAGTATGAATGCTACCTCCATTTTGAGTCATAAACGTCCCATACTTTTCTATCTCTTTGGCTAAACAATTTGTACTAACAACTTTGTCACATAAAACTCTAATACTTTTTGTCTGTTACACTAAACAATTTGTCCTAACAACTATTGTAAAAATTACGAAAACAGTTTTGTTCACGTCGAACAAGTCAGTCAAAAACTATTGTGATTATAGGCTACCTACAGGCTCTTAAAGCAAAATCATTTAAGCGCATCACACATATACCTAGTGCGGTGCGGGCCAGTGTGACATTAATTAATTATTAATATTATAAATGCGAATGTTTGTGAGGATGGATGTATGTATGGATAGATGTATGGATGTATGTTTGTTGCTCTTTCACGCAAAAACTACAGGACGGATTTGGTTGAAACTTTACAGTAATATAGGTTATACATCAGAATAACACATGGGATACATTTTATCCCGAAATTCCCGCGGTAACCGATACAACGCGGGTAACACCGCGGGGCGCGGCTAGTCTTTTATAAAAATACAAGGAATACAACGTCAAGCGACCCACCACTATGTGTCTTGCGCTTTAATAGTATATTCAAAACCTTTTCAAGTAACCTAGATTAAGCTACCGAATAGAAAATCCGTTGCACCGACTACAAAAGTATTTTCCGATATCGGCGCGAAGTGGCACGTGCCTAACCGTTTCTGCAGCGGATGTAAGGATTACAAGCGGCCATTAGCACTCTGTGTCAACTCGAGTCGGTTATAACGTTTCTTTTAACCGTTTTCAGTTACATCACTGAATCTAATCACACAGATGGACGGATATTTTGAAAAGCGTTGTGTTGGAAGATCCGCGCCTTTTACTAGAGAAGTGCTATTGTATGTTGCTATGTATTGTTAGTAACATTCGACGCAAATATGGGCCTTTACTTTCTTGATTATTTGTATATGGCTGGTACTCACACAATAGTTTTTTGTTTGAAAAGTGGTTCGAACTCTCTGTCAGAACATGTCATATTATATGACAATTACGACAATTAGTTACAGTCCCACCATCTTCTCTGTTCAGTTGACAGCGTCGCTAGTGGAGAATTTGGTATACATAATATAAGAAATTCACCAAGAAACAAAGGTAATTAAAACATATCTTGCAAGTCAGTCTATAGATATCATTAAAATTTAAGAAACTACAATATCAATCATATAAAGCCTAACTAACATAGTATAGATTCAATAAGACGCGGCTGTAGTTCCCATTTTGCCCACCTGAACAGTTAAGTTGGTGGCACTGTAAATATGATTTAATGGACGTCTTTAAGTGGGGCAGTTAAAATGGTAGGGTTTAAAATATGTTTTGTTTTATTGTTTCCTATTTTCTGCATAAAGTTTAAAAGTATATAAAAAATTCGTTAAAAATAATAAAATTTCTAATATTCAATCTTATCTAACGAGTCATTAGTGTCCGAAGGATCTTTTAAATTAACATTTCCTTTGGCAAGCGAAACGAAGCTGTTTTAATTACGCCACTTGTATTTTAACAGCGAAGCCAGTAAGAGGAAAATTAGTGCTCACATAAAGAGCAAACTACGCCGGGAAACTTTTAATATTGAACTTTGATACCGACTTTAATAATAAAAGCTTGTTCGGTGAAGCTTTCAATTTGTCTAGAAGCCTATTTTCGTAGCGAATGAATAAATTATACATATACTGACGGAAAGGGTACGTTTTCACCCGCGGTGGTCTCCCAGTGACGTCCCGTTTATATGAACGCAGTATTATTTTGATACCAATGAGGCATACAACTAAAAGTAGTTATCGATATAGTTTGCTGTCGTTAAAAAGTTAAGTATACATTGATTTCTGCGATTCTTTGCTTTTTTATATACAAGACTAGCAGCGCCACGCGATTTGACCCGCGTTCTGCCCGGTAGGAATTTCGGGATGAAAAATAGCCTATAACTATTTCATTGAATGTGGCTATCAATTAAAAAAAGAAGAAATATTCGAATCGGATTAGTAGTTTCTGAGATTAGCGCGTTCAAACAAACAAACTGTTCAACTTTATTATATTAGTATGGGGATGTTGCAGTTAAAACGCATGACTGGTCGAAAATCCATTTGACCAAACTACTCAGCGTCCGAGACAAATACTTGTATTGTATATTCTTTCCCCTACGCCGATTTTACTCCAACAAACCAGTTTTAGTGAACCTTCATACCGAAATTACGATGTTGTTATGATGATTTCGCTTAATTCCCTCAAATAACATCTCATTCTCACCCGCAAACAATTAATAACATTTAAATTAATAAATCATCCGGAACAGTCTTTCGTTTGCAAAATTTACTCAAAATCCATGAGTAATTCAATATTTTATCTCACAGATTATAAATCATAGGGAAAATTACGTTAGCATTAAAACAAATTGAGCTCTGTTGAGAACACAATAGAGTTCTAAATCGGAAGGGAGGTTTTGTCTGTATTTTGAAAGGTTAAAAAGGGCTTTCCGTTCTATGCTAACAAGATTTATGGACGTGATCAGAGCTTAAATTACAACATTTTATTATAATTTTCACCTGAAAATGTATGTAAATTAAAGTTTATGCGATGCGGTCAACAAGGGCGATCGTTTAGTGACGGATTTACGACGCTGCTTTATTATTTCATATAAAATGTAGTTGTAGCAATGCGTGCCAGTTGAAGTTTATTGTTCTGTTTTATTGAGCCGTGGTTTCATTCCTCCTATTGTATTAATTTATGTAACTTATTGTTTCTTTGTCTTTTCTGAGGAAATGTTTTTAAGAAATGCAAGCCACGAAATGTCAAACTCGATATCCTTTCATGCTTCGCGAGATTGCGTGACAGATGTCAACCAAATTGAATTCAGCTGGCTGTCAAGAGCCTTCGCCAATGGGTGTGAGTGGTTTGAGGTATCACTGAGGTAACACTGTAAGACATCATTGGTTTTTGTTACGTAAACGCCGAATTAAAATGTTAAACAGTCTTAAACAAAGTGGAAATGGCAGTAAAATTAAAAGATTCGTTTTTATTGAAATTCGTGGGATCAAACAATTAATCATTAAACAGTATGCATGTTCATTTAGAACTATTTATACCTATACATGCTTATTCCATTACCAATGTTAGCGTCAAATCATGTCGTGTAAATCGCCTTAAGTTTTTCTTGTTGTTGTTAAATTTCTCGTGTTTGCCTTCAGCTTTTTATTACAAAATATAGCGACCATATTTCACAATCGTCAGGTAATTCCGTTAATGTATACCCGGGTGTAGCCATGTTGTTATAAATTGGCATGTTCTGGTTGTTTTAATTACCACGGTCGCGGCGGCATAGCGTATCTTTAACCGGTAAAATTGATGTTATAATTAGCTGCTGCGTGTACCTTGCGTTACGGCTTAAATTATTATCAGAATTACTTTATTTATTAAATGTTTTTGGCCGTTTGAACAACAATTTTGAACGCATTTAATGTAGGTCATTTCATGTTTTGCCCTGAAGCTAAATGAGGGTTGTTGTTAATATAAAGTTGTTTCTTTATTGGGATATTTTACGTTACGTTTTATAAATTTTTACTTACTTACCATAAGCTGGCGTGTTTAAATCATATAGGTACTGAAGTTGATGGTATCCTGATAATCACATAAGAAATACCACTAACAGCCAATATTCATAATATTCTTTGAATTAATACTATTCTTTAAACTTGGATTGAAAAGGGTCAGTGGCCAACCCCGGTGACAGAGTTTTTAAACCTTTTAGACAAAACCTCTAAACCTTACTTTGGTCTAGCAATGCAAACATGTTCTAACAACCGGAATTGTAGCACTCAGATAGAAATGCCACTTTCGCCGACCAATCTGAGTTGAGGTAGAGCTGCACGTTGCTTAACATTCGCGATGAGTAAACATCGCTCAATCTAACTATGCCATGAGTGCTACTATACAACCCAAGAACTCTATTCAAATGATTGGATATTTCTTCATAATTGAACTAAACATTGAAGCAGTCAATTGATTGGAATTGAATCGAGTACATAATCGATCAGGCGTATGAATAACACATCTATATTAAATGAATATAGGTTTGTTTCAAAAGGCCGTAGTCAAATTACTTTGTTACCGATACCTGTGCGATAAAGTGCTAATTATTTATTTATTGGTTAACGTTGCATGTGAAACACGTATTAAGCGTGGTAGGTACAAAATACCAATGCTAGTTAAAATTGTTTGTACCGCGCATGCCTCGAGAAATATACGAAACATTTTGTGAAATGTGCCCCATTTATTTTTTTGAAAATTAAATATATGTTCAGTAACTTTTAATGAGAAACCTAATTTAGAAAGAAGCTTAACAATAATTGCTATTGTTTTCTTAGCTTTTATAAGCTTGTTCTTATGTGACTTTTCGTAGCAAATACATGAAACAAAAACAAACAGCTGACCACCGTATTAAAAATTCAAATACCTACTTCCTTAGAAGGATTTTGACAAGTTATGTATGAAAAATGACAATTAGTTAAGTCTCGATTTAATGTACATTTTTCAGTGTGCGGCATGTGGCAGTGAGAATAATCAGTCATTCACATTTCCGGTAAAACAAACGTCATTTCTCCGACATATTTTTTTAATCAAGCATATTCTCGAAACCGTTTCTCATTACGGCTAAATGTTTAATGGAAAATGTATATTTTTTAATAAAAAGCCAATAAACCAACAAATAAATAAAGAATGCCAATCTGTTCGTATTTGACGTACGACGGTTATCGTAGTATTAATTTCCCAATTCGCTCTCGGTATTTTTTAATAAAAGCATTTCGACAGTTCGACAGGGCGACATTATTTCATTCTTTTCATGTCACAGAGTTTAATAATAACATTGCTTTAGTAATTGTTTTGCCTCCAAAATATTTGGACTGAAATTGGGATTACATAGCTGAAGTTATTAGAAAACTGTATGGGATTTTGGCAACGTTATGTGTTTATGAGATCTACTCAACGGGATTTTTTACGACAAAAAGTTTTTTCACCACTTACTTTGATTTCCCGACGTTTCGAGTAGATTGCACCACTTGTGGTCGCGGGTGAACTTGCTAAAACAATCTTTTGTGCCGCGAAGAAGCCTGTAGGTATACGTTACTAATATGTACATATCCGTAAAGTTTAATAATACTATAACCAGCGTGTTGGTAAATGTAATCTGATACCAGACGAATACAGTATATGTGAAATCTTTGTCTATATTTGCTGTAAGTTTGCCAAAAAAGAAAATCGTATATATACGATAGGCAGACCCAACTTTAATGCAAGTTTCCTAAGATAAATGTTTTATATTGTCTATCTGTACTAAAAGTAAAGCAAGAATGATAAAAGAAAAGTAGAAGAGAAGAGCAAGATAGATAACAAAACAATTGTTAATTCCGAAATTGACCTACACAATTAAAAGGAATCCTAGATAACTTTACAACCAAGCCATAAAGCACAAACTTCTCTCCACTCTCTATGGTCGGCCGCCTCGGCCCAACTCGGCCCATTTCGGCCCACTTTAGCCCCATCAAGTCTTCATGGGTCTTTTATAGACCTATATCGTTTACGAGCCCTTTACGAGTATTACCTAGGAATTGTACATGTAAACGACGGAATACTTGAGGATCTCTCTCTGTGAGTTTTAATGTAGGTATGTAACATTTGGAGATTTGGTTCGATTAATAGTATACAGGGAGGTCAGATAGGGGAAAAAATATCGTTTTTTATTATTATCTCCTTTATTTTCTCCTCTGTGTACTGATATCTTCAGTGAGATGAGAGGCCTTGGCACAGCAGAGCGACATTATAGGCTTATATTTTGCTATCTGACACCACGGCGGTGGTAACAGCCTAATGGGTGCTGCGTACGCGACGCGTTGACGACTGACGATATTAAATTATATATTTTTTTGCCAATAAATCACTATTTAGTTTTATATAAGAAAATAAGTAATAAAAATGTCGTACGTCGCACGGGAACGGGGGCGCTGCGGTTGAAACCGCGGGACACAGCTAGTTTCGAGTAAAACAAACAACGCCAAAAAACGAAATCACTTATTACTTAGATCTGGCAAATCTAATCCGACAATAACACTGACAAACATCAACCCCCTAGTCCCGTAACCCTTAATAATTGTTCCACCCTGTGTAATAAACCTTAAGTCGAAATGTAATCTACTTCATTATCCTTGAGACTGTTCTCAATAAAATGATCCCAGTATCGGTCTAATAATAATGCTGTAAAATTATATCGGTTCCGTAAAATCGTGTTAAAAGTTCAAGGTTGTATACGGGAATGAAATAAAAACATTTTAGTACCTTGTCACTTTAAGCCTTTCTCGTATTGCATTGTAGTTATATAGAAGAGGTTAGAGTAGAGGTTAGCAGTTTACAGTACGAATGTTTATTACGGCAATAGCTGTTGACCTTGCTGCTGAAAAAACGAGTCACCGGAATAGCCGACAAGCCGGCTTTTTTGAAAATGACCCAAATACATTTTTTTTCCAATCTTTTTTTGACCCATTGCTGGGCAAGGGTCTGACGCAAACATTTCTAATACTCCTTATCCTTTGTTCTTTTTAAACCTATACTATAGGCTCGGGTTTGAGATCACCAACCCGCATTAGGCAAGCGTGGTGATTACGCCTGAAACCTCCTCACTGTGCTGATATCTTCAGTGAGACGAGAGGCCTTTGCCCAACAAGAGGGACATTACAGGCTAATACTTAACTTTACTTTACTATAGTCCCACCCACGAGTCCCACTGCTGGGAAAAAGTCTCATTCAAACACCGCCAACTGTCACTGTCATTTGTGTTTTGTTAAAAAAAATATAATGACAAGAGAACAGACATTAATAATGAAAATCCCTATAATTACTTTAAAAGTAAAATAAATAGACGTATGAGGCAAAGAATCCCCTATATTTATATTTACAAAATAAAAATGTTCTGTTTCCGAAATAATATACGTCTGTACATAGCACACATATTGTTCAGTACGATGATACCGACATCACAGTGGTTTTATTACTCAATACCTTGTTAACACTTTTCGTTACGAAGCTTATCATGTCCACAAATTCATACAGTAAGTTTTACATTATGTTATTTGCTGCTACGGAACCCTTCATGCGCGAGTCCAACTCGCCCTTGGCCGCTTTTTATAACGAGTGATTTTGACATGTAATGTTTGAAAAATGACTTCAATTAGTTAAGTGTTGATTTAATTGACGTCTCTGAGTACAGTAGTTAGACAATAGAATAGTAAGTATTCACGTACATCTCTATTGATTCAACATACAATTCAAAAGATATTCTCTTGTTCGCTCGTAAACGAACAACGGGAAAATCTTTCTCATAAAAATAACCACTTTTGTTAGAACCTTTGCAATAACCACTTTTGTTACAGTCTTAACCTTTGATATGTTTCTACTCTAGTTTACGATGTGGGGTTTGTCCTGCAGTGATATACACCCGATAATACTTTATTTAATAGGCTAGTGTGGCTCGGGTTTGGGATCACCAAGCCGCAGTAGGCAAGTGAAGTGATTACGTCCAATTCTCTTCACTGTACTGATATCTTCAATGAGATGAGAAGCTTTTTGCTTGGTCGTGGATAACCGGACTTAACAGCTTATAAATAAAAGTTTTACTTCTTTTCATGTTTGTAAAATAAAGATCCGCTTATTGTAAAGTTTGTTGTTGTGAAATTTTAATTAAATTGTCTCATTGCTTGATAAAAGATTTATAAAAGCTTTCTAAAGGTGACAATTTTTAAATCGCGCTTACGTATTTTCCCATATTTATTGGGATCGTTCTCAAACATTTTGTTAAGCAGGTTCCTCTATAAAATCAGTACAGATACCCTGAGTAAAGGTCATTCCTCAACTTAATAAAATAAAGGACTTAATAACTCTGTTAACCATTAAAGCAAATGTCAAAGATGTCCCGAACTTTTTACTTTCACTTCGACAAAGTTGCCGCGGCCATTTATAAGCCATTTCCTTTGAACTGTACCTAATTAAAGCAACGAACTCGATAGCTTCATTAAAGGAGATATCAAAAATAAAATGTAACGTTACGTTTTATTTTCATGTTCCATTATTTTTTTCTTTCATTGCCTAAAAGAGGAAACTTGATTATTCTGGAGCTATTTGTTATAAAAAGCCAATTATTTTCAGATTGTTATAAGGTTAATTATACTTTTAAAAACTTACGATAAGACCGAAATAATAAACCGAAGTGTTCAGTTCAAATTACTCAACACTTAAACTTCGAACAATGGTGAAAGTGCGGAGCTGATTATGTTCATACACCGTACATATGTAGAACTCGTATTAAGGTATAGTAGGTGGGTAAAGATAATAGACGTTGTAAACCGCAATCTTACAAGTTCAAACAATGTGTTCAATTTGCACGAGGCCATTAATGGTCCCGGCATGGCTGCAATGCCACTCGAGCCATCGATCGCTGGCACCCCGCCCGAGGACTCCCACTCAACTTTGTGCTCGACATCACAGTTCTCAGGCCTTGTTATAATTATCTAAGGATTCCGTGCCCTATTTCCAAACTCTTACAACACTCCTCTCGGCGTAGATAAGACTATCTGTAAATCATTTTTCACGCTAAAATTGACAAAAGAATTCGTGATTTAACAAACAAACCATTGTTACCATTGTCCGATTGTGTTCTCTGATATTCGAACACTATTCGTTTCATTGAAAAATGGGCGATATTTCATGAACGTTTCCTAAAAAAGCCATTACGTCCCGGCCGTAATACTGAGATTAAAACATGTTACGCGAAACAATGCGCACATATCATCAATATGCAGACGCGGCTTTCATTGCGTTCGTCCGTCCCGGCGCGGGGACGCGGCTTATCCACCGGCTATGGGTTATAGCCGAGCGCTCTATAGCTCGGCTTTATTGCATACAATGTAGGCTTTACGGCGTAGTGTATACGGCCTATCCCTGTTGTCCGGATCGACGAATGGGATTGCATGTCCCTCCGCACCTGCGACACTGGAATATGGCCAAAACTAATCGGACATTGATGTACTACTTACAGATATGACCAGTGAAACTTTCAAAGTGATGTTCTACTTTTCGGCAGTACTTTTTGGTTGAAATGTTAACGTTCCATTCGTTCGTGTTATGTGATATTTTCGGAACTGTGAATGCATTTTATTGCTAAGTCGTAAGTTATTTTAAAACTCCCATCTTTTAATGTATATTTTCTGTTCAAAAATATCTCCAAACACATTTATACCACGGAATAAGTAAACAAGAGATACGTACAACCTTCTAAGACAAACGTCTTGATCCTGACGTGACAATATAACATCGTCTGACGGTGTCATATCCCGGCTGTGGAATTATTAATGTTTTAATGCTCAAGTTTTGCTCCTCGGCGCAATTAGTCACCGCAGTCACAGTGACTGTTACTTAATCTGTAACGATGTTATAACACCCTGGCGTCTTGTTGTGTGCTTTACTAAGTGTTTATTATGTTTTTGTGGAGCTCAAGAGGGCTATTCCAGCTTTTTTATTGGATTTATAATACTTTAAGATGGTCGGAGTTTCTGCGATAGAAAGTTGGGAGGAAGGTTATTTTAAAATTGTTCCGTGGGTTCATAAATATTGGGATTTCATTATCGTTTGTAAATGTTTGGAGAGTTAGGTAAATTAATTTCTTAAATTTGGATTTTCTTCTTTTTATATCCTACTAGCAGCGCCCCGCGGTGTTACTCGCGTTGTGCCCGTTCCCATGAGAATAACAATTTTTCATCAATAAGAAAGAAAACTGCATACCATCATTCAAGTGCTAGAAAGAGATAGAAGGCTATCATCGACGCAGAGACATTGACGTAATGAACATAGAGGTGACTTCTTTCGAATTTAAGTATAGACTCATCATCACACTAGTTAAACATTTACCCAACATAACACAAGCACCTAAATTGCCACATCCAGTGACACACAGATCCGTGTACACTTGCGATTACCTGCAATGCGTTATGCAGCCACGTTTAGAACATGCGAGAGCAAACCGCTCTCTATCAACATACACAGCTCGTTTTAATGCTATTACCACGGAATTCTTAATGGAGCTGGCATTGTATTTGTGGCCCAAAAAGGTTTTGGAAATGCTGACTAATAGTTTGTATGTGATATATGATATATGAGTGTTTTTTTGCAGCCTGCTACCACTCTTCTGATCTTCTATGAAAGGGTTGCAAAGTGAAGCGGTTGCTATGTTTATAACATACTAGCTGCGCCCCGTGGTTTCACCCACTGCGCACCCGTTCCCGTAAGAAATACGGGATAAATAGTATCCTATATCCGTGTCCTGGTTCTAAGCTACCTCCTCACCAATTTTCAGCCAAATCGGTTCAGCCGTTCTCGAGTTATAAATAGTGTAGCAAACACAACTTTCTTTTATATATATTATAGATTATTGTTTGATCGTGTGTGTGTGTGATAAATTTGTGGTATCGTATGTTAGTAATAAGTGTATTTTTTGTTGGTTTAAGATTGTTAGTTTAAAAAGATCGGATATTCGTGTAATGTCGGTTTTACTTTCACGCTGAATGTTTCAATAATTTTTCTCCTTCACATCCTTTAGTACAGCTGTTTTATTTCATGAGCGTCCCTGAGTCATGCTAGTAGTTGTGATTAGTAAAGACACGTGTCTTTGTGTGTGTAACTATTAGTACCGTCAGTAAGATCATATATATTTACTTGACATACCTCAATGCGAATGACCTTCGAATGACTTTTCTCCGTTTACCTTTAAATCCACCATGCTGTCGCTATTCCAAAGACAATTTTGTCAAAATTTTGACGCGGACCATACCTACACAAGTATAACGGGGGCGCTCGTGAGATTAAACTACTATACTCGTATATGTGGAAACATGAGTTATTCACCCGGCGAAAAATTCTACCACGCAATAACTTTTGTAATTAGTTTTTTGGCCACGTTACCACGATTTAATCCGAATTTTCCTATTCGCTCTTCCAAATTCCCGTTGTTCATATTCAACGTAAATCTACTATCGCTTTTATTTGGCTTTTAATAGCTTTTCCGATAAACATAGATTCTAATTAAGATTTCTGCGGTAAGTAAGCTTCATTAGAAACAAAAACAAATTGTTAATGAACAACGAAATCATTATAAATACTGATTATGAAACTTGTTGTAAAACTTTACAACGCGAAATTACCATCGCTACGGTAGCCCGGACAAATTTAGAAGGAAAAACTTATTAATATCCAATGAAATGCTTATTTGAAGAGCTAACCAATCCGCTCGGAAACTTTGTGAAAAGGGCTTTACCTCCGCCTGCTGGCTTTATGAATATTTGGCGAGAATTTAACAGATTAAGGGTTTTCTAGCTCGTTCGGTAGTTTGTTCAGCTATTGTAGTAATCATTTTTGTTTGTTGGACGTTCAGATTGAACAGCTAAGGGGCCGTCCATAAATCACGTGATGTTTTTTTTTGCCATTTTTTGACCCCCCCTCCCCCTTGGTGATACATCGTGAGGTTTCAGTCAACCCCCCCCCCCCCAGCCTATATCACGTGTATTTTTTCATATCTACAAAACTTTGCAACCACATGAATAAAGCACAGGTTTAATGGATATATATTATTTAATAAAGAAAATGAAGGATCACAATTATAACCAAAATTAATGTTCAATGCAGTAGCAATGAAAAACTTTTGGTTTTGTATTCCGAAAAAAAATACACGTGATATTTGCTACAACCCCCCCTCCCCCGTGGTGATGTTTGGTGATTTTTTTAAAGACCCCCCCACCCCTTTTGAACCTCACGTGATTTATGGACGCCCCCTAATGTTGAAGAAGTCCGTTGCATTCTGCAGTATAGAGGTATGTTTTTGCCAGCAACCGCGGCAGCAATCAAGTAGCAGGCAGTGGTGGTGTTGCAGTCGGACGCGCGTTTTCATAGAGATTTATAAAAACCTATGCCTGGTGCTTGCCGTTGGCAGTTCCTGCCTGCTGCGGTCGCTAAATGTAACATCTCTTTAGTCGTGTAGTTGTAGTATGTTGTAATAAATATGCTAAGAAATTATGAGTACTTTTTGTAGTGAATGTAGCAGTAATAATAGCATAGAATTATTTGTAGCACGACGCACACATAGAAGCTGCTTACACGTTTTTCGTAACGTCCACGGCTTTAACTTCAAATATTTCAAGACTCGTGTAGTTCGCCTCTAATTCGTTAGTGCGTGCGATTTAGAATGTAGTTCATCGTTGGCCATCAGGGTGTATTTATTTGGTGGCATTAATAAACTTCGAAAAAGATAATCTATTTATAACTCATTTATATTTATAAATCAAATGGGTGTTTTTAATGCTACTCTCTTAATTTAGGTATCGATTTGATTTGGGTGTAAGTCAGTGATTTATTTACTATCTAAATACTCGACTATCTGACTAAAATAAATTCAAACATTGAAAAAATAACGAATACCATAAAAAATAACGGTAGCTATACCTCAGTAATAACGGGAGCCATCTCCTTACATTTTATTTAGGAAAATCAACGCCTTCGGGGATCCAATATAGAACACCCCAAAAAAGTGAATCACCCAAAATAACGTTATGATATTATAACGTCATATTTGGTTATATTTTTTAGGGAAATAACATGATATCAGGAAGTAACGGCCAGTAGAGAATTTTCTAAGAAATGAGCTAATAAATTGTTATGTATTTTCAATGTTGGTATTTGAAACAATATTTGAAATCAAATTCAAATTCAATTATCTTTATTGCTTATAACATATAATTACATAATAATAAATTACAATGTAAGTTGTGACACCCCGTAGGGGCACTGTAACTATGAGAGGAACCATAAATTGCTATGATAACTATATAAAACATAACATACATGTATGTTATTTATTCATCATATCATTTCTTTATTATAAAAGTGTGTTTATCTAAATCCTTGAGTAAATCTAATTTCCGGTAAAAAAACATGTAACAATTTTTAAGTTGTTTTCTTTAACACAGTTAGTTAAGTATATATATTAAAGCATATTTGAAATACAAAGCAAGCCGCTGGTTTTTTGTTTATGATATGACTTAAATATGCAACTAGGGAAAAAGTTTAACGCGATCGCATGCAATGTTAACTTAGAACAAAAAATACAATTCTCTAACAAAGTGAGTTAGGTCAGTGAATAAATTAGCGACATTTTATTTACCAACAAGTGACGTAATGCTAAAGAAACGCGTCACCAGTGCATTGACCCCGTTTCAAAACACACGTACTGCCAACACAGTTTAATTAAAACCCTTTGTTAAGTTTAATCGTTCGCTCCAAATATGCGTTTTAGTTGACGCAAACCGCTCTCTATTTGGCTGCCATGTTTGTTCAAAACCGGTGTTTTGGGGTAGATCAAAATAGTTCTTAAGCTAGTGTGTGAGAGATGATACATTTTGAACACCTTTGACTGAATCAGTGGTAAGTGTGAAAGAATTTGAGTTGAGTTAAAATGTATGAAAAGCTTATACAAACGGTTCGTTCAATTTAAATGTTTTCAGTCCTTGCTGCCGTCCTCGCTCTTATATTTTTCAGACATAAAGTTCCTAGACTAAAAGTCAAAAGTTAAGTTTTTCACAAATGCCAAATGGTGTACATACCTAATACTCTTATGGCTAAATTATTCAAAAGGTAAATGAACTACTGATCGAAGGGAAACACAACATACTTTTTAATTGAACCCTATGTCCATTACAGTTTCGGATCTATAACTATAACAGTTTCTTATTGATTTTAACGCTAATATAGCTGAACCAATTGCAATGAACGGGGCGCATAACTAACTTTCTAAGAAAAAACGCCATAAACCTCAGTTTAAAGTTAGTTGTATTGTAAAATCAATTTGTTTGTTTACATCTTGTTGTAAAACAAAGATACACCGTCATTAAAACATGTTTATTATGTGTTTCACGTGCGCTACCCCTATTATTAGAAGCCTTATTTCATTAAGGGATTGTGTTCGGAATACATTTCATTGAAATAGAACGTGATCGAAACCCTGATGAATGGATGTCGCTAGTGTGACTTTGTATTTCACTAATTGTTCGTTACGGTGCGTAGTTTTGGTAATTGAAGTATGTTACATAATTTGACAAACCCGTTAGCACAGAGGCAGTGAGAGCGCTTACTATGTCCTTCCTTCTGTACAGAAGAAAGGTTAATTTATTTCATTCAATTTTTTTCTTATAGCTATTAAAAAATTGCAGATTTTGTTGAAAGATCGTAAGGACAAATTAAATATACTTTACTATCATATATAGACAATGAAAGTTGAAACACGTTGCCATAACACGTACTTGTATACATAATAAATGGTACCTTTATCTGTAGATCGCGTGTATCGCTGCGGCACATTCCCGTCGCGTCTGCGGTGTTGCCATTTAACTACACACGGCGGTCATGTGGCTTTGTTTTAACTAACTTAATAGACCTTTTGTTCCATACATTTTAACAGAATTGAGTTAGGGGTAAGTTGCGGTTTATACTTGTACTACATTAATACGCTTCACATAGGTTTTCTTAAACAATGAACTATGTGCTAAGAATAAAATAAAACAAAGGTTTAAACAGCTGTTGTTATAGTAAACTATATATTTAAAATATGTTACCCCAAATATGTTATGCTACTCCCTGAGATACAGTTCCCACTAGTTCAGGGGGTAGGGAATCTTGTATATGTATAAGGCCTTAGTAGTAACACAATGTTAGCATAGTGTATCTCCATTTATATAAGGCTACTTTTGATACCTATCTCTAAACCTTTTTCCTCTTCAGAAATTTAGATACACATGCTTTTTAACTATTAGGCTGAAACTTGTCATACACAGTCCGTCCAAAAAATGCAAAAAAAATGTATCCCGACATCCACGAATCGGTTCGAAAAGAAACACAATTTTAACCCTTTCGAGAAGATTCCGCTTCAAGTGCCATTAGATGGGAAGTGCGGATAAGGAGAAAATATCACCCATTGAGAAAATATAAAAGCACGAATAAAACTTCCTTCGGTCAACTCGCTTAAGAAATTGCCTAAACTATTCAACAGTAACAGAGAAATGGTGATAATTCGTTTTCGGTTTTTTATGGGTACGTGAGTTTTATTTATGTTTTTTTCTTTACAAAACAGTAATTTAAATAATGTATCGATATTTTACAAAACGTTAGTGTTTCGAAAAATATACACAATATACAATATACAAGATTCTAAAAATATCACAACACCTTTTGCACTATGTTCCTTAAAGTTCTAGTACCTAATTACCTTCCTTCCTAACCTTCAAGTTACGGTAAAACTAATAACAGTTTTTAACTCGGTTAAATTATGTTAAAAATACCTGTTACAGAACGAATTATTTTTTATAGCTATTTTACATGAGCTGGCTACGTAATTATAGTTCGTAGTAAAACTCGTAGAGGCACTACGGCTACAATGCTACAGCGCTACGGTTGCTACGCCGTAGCTTGATTATGATGAAACTTTTTTTATTATGTGTATTATTTTTAACGACTCTGAAATAAATGTTTCAGTAGTAAGCTGAAGTACATTTCTGAAAAATTAAGTAAGTTTTTGGAACGGAACGAAAGTCAAGCGAACAAAATATAGATACAGAAACATTATATGTACTTGTAAACCCAAATTAGTTGGTCCATTTATAAAGTTATCATGTAACTGATATTAAGACAAGTATCCTCTCTATAACTTCAACAATATTTGAAATAACCTTTCTGTGTAGTTTTAACTAGCAGAGGGTACTTCTGAAATCTCAACCTTGTGTATTCAACATGAGGTTTCAAAATGAAACGAAAGCAAATTACGAAAACAAAACCAGTGGCTTTTGTTTGCGTAAAAATAAATACGTTTCTACTATATTTACAATGAGCGTAGGCGTCTGGTAGAGCGCCTGGTCCCAGGACGAGACTCGCGGCTTAATTTAAACAATATAACTTTGAATTAAAACAAAACTTCGTGTAATTTTGTATGAAACTGTTAATAAAACCGCTCTCCAAACATTTGAAGACGTCCGACTTAACTACATAGTCAACTTAACATTAACAGCTATCTAACAAAAATAAGAAGATCAACATTTTCAGCCAATCCGGTACTTAGGAGTACTCGTCTCACTGTACTCATCTCACTTAAGAGATCAGTACAGTGAGAAGGATTAGGCATAATCACCACGCTTACCAAATGCGGATTGTGATCTCAAACCCGAGCCATGTTTGATAAGTAAATAACATGTTTACGCTCGACCCGAGAATTGAAACTGGGACCTCAGTCTTGGCAAGTGAGTGCACATACCACTAGACCACCGACACCGGCGTCCTTTAACATAAACCAATAAAAAAGCCTGTAACCCACTGTTGGACAGCCCTAAACACCAAACTGTAGTAATAAATTAGTTAGTTATACATTACTGATTCTATCCAGATTAAGCTTTACCTAACATTCTAAGGTCGTTTACACGATAAATCTTAGCCGACACACAATATACATTAATGGTATTGTATACATCCCTTATAAACCGATAATTACTGTGTTATAATGTACTAACCCTCTGTTAGTGGCACCTGTAGTGTGGGGACAAAAACGTTACTTTCAAAAGTCGGCACATTATTCAGGACGGCTTAGTATCGCATTGCTCACAGAGACCAATTAAACTTTTTGCTCGCGATAACTCCATTTCAGTTGAGACAGGGACGCAATAAGGACGGGGGTAGGGGGGGGGGGCGAAGGGCATGTTTAATTAAAACAAATTAATCACGTTTTATTGGCGGCCTTATATGTGAGTCTGTTTGTAATTAGGGCAGAAATATTTTACATGGAAAACGTAATGGTTAATATAGGATCATTACATTCGTAATATGAACCTTTCTCTTAATTATGTATTGTTTTGTACGTTTGTTTAGATACTTATGTAAATTGTATATTTGCTTTTTTAATTATGAAGGTTGAATTTTGATTGCAATCTCGTTTTGAATATGAAACAATTTTTACATTATCATAATTATCAAAGGAGCTTTGTGATTTACGCTTGGTATCTTTTGTTCACATTTTAATGTGTTAGTATATCTTATTTTTTGTAATTAAAACACTGATCAGTTAAGTATGAATTATGATTGGTTCAATTTGTCCAATGGGTTGGGATACAATTCGTCCAATGGGAGACGCCGCAATGTCGACAGAGGTTATTTTGAAAAAAGAACATTAATCATTGATCTTAATCGTACACTGCAATTCTGTATTCTTTTTTTTAAATAAATCGCTAGTCGCTCTTAGTCGCTCTTTGAGAGACAACTTCATAAAAATATCGTTAAAAAAGTAAAAATAAAGTTATAAATCCCGTATCCTTGATCCGTTCCCGTCTTAAGATATTACAATGAGCGTCCGGCGAGCCGTTTTCGCCGTTCTTCGATTGTTACAGCGATATCCTTCTGTTGCAAACCGTTTTAAATTTACCGAATTTATTTCACGTTAATTATAAAAGTTTTCGCTTAAAAAGTTAATGTTCTGAAAAATAATTAACGTTTTCTTATTAATAATTTTGTTTTGAAAATGAAGTGCTATATAGAGTCAATTAAGAAAATGTTTCGTTTGAATAAGGAATTAACTTTCTTTGGTTTATCGTTAGTTAAATATATACACTTATTTATTTACATCAAGATTACTATCTTCACGACGCTGTTTTATGTAACTACTAGCCGCTCCCCGCGGTGTTACCCGCGTTGTGCCCCTTCCCGTGGGAATTTCGGGATAAAATGTATTCCATGTGTTATTCTGATGTATAACCAATATTACTGTAAAGTTTTATTAAAATCCATCCAATAGTACTTTTTTACTATTAATTGAAACGTACGTTGATGTCACGTTTCGGTCACATTCGGTGACCTTCATCAGGAGGTGGGTGAAGCGTGGATGAAGCGAAACGTACTGAGGGACACTCAACAGTAACCTCCATCGTACGTAAGTTCCCGTTTTAAAAAATAATAATAGTACTTTTGTACAGTAGTACTGATGTCCAAAAAGTCAGAAAAAATGGCGGTAGCTGTCTCACCCACATACCACGTCCATCCTCAGTTAGTAAGTACTTCAATATTCCGTTGTCGAAAGGATGGTATTAGGTGAATTACCTATTTCTTTTCAATGTAACCTAATAAAGTTGGTGCTGAAAGATATACAGTCTTCTTCGAATGAAGAGCGCTAATGTGTTCTTTGTAAGACTAATACGATTTGTTCGCTTGAATGCGGGAAGTTTTCTCTTCAACTGTTCTGCCCACGAGCACTACGAATATCATAGAAAGCGACAAGACGCGTAATACTGTGCGTTCGATGGACTATTAACATATTCAACGATAACAATAAATGGTCATAATAGATCTCAATAATGTTTGATTTCAATAATTCTTGATGTACTGGAAAGCATCATTCAACGGGAATTGTATAGAACAAATAAAAAACATGTTTATTGCCTTTTTCAAGAAAAATGTTACAGAAAACGCAATTAATTGAACACAAAACTAAATTTTATATTACTTAAAATAACTTAATTTGAATAGGTCTTTTTAACGCGGGTAAAACCGCGGCGCGCTTCTATTTCTTCTTATAAAGTGGTCGTCTTCACCAAGCGTACATACAAAAACAAACAAAACCATTAATCCTTCATTGTATCCTTAATTGATTAGTAACATGTGTCCTTCATTACATCTCTTTCGTCTCTGCTTTTTTCGTGTTAACTTAGGGTTGCGTGACAAGGGTTGGACAGCCCTCTCATTAGAAACAACTTAATATGCACGTTACTTAAGAACCTTTTATCTGGTTTGCGTTAGGACAGGACACTCTGAGTGGTCAATATTTAATTTGGTGACGGAATTGTAAGGAATCGGATACGATATTTTTTGTTGAATTATGTATAAGGGACTTTTTAAGATGCGAGCAGCTGTGAACGGATTTTCCGTGCGGCGAATGATGAATAATAATATAATCACAAATCCTTCTCTATCTCTCTCTCTCTCTCTCTCTCTCTCTCTCTCTTGTATTATATAAAATTTCCCCTCTTAACTAAAACTACTTTTCCCACATCACATCACTTTGAAACCCACTCTTAATACCTTAATACTAATATTACATAATAGTAAAGAAAACATACTATTTTCCGTAAATAAACAAATCCAACACTCATCAAATGGAAGACAAACGAAGTTAATCTCCAAGTAACTATGATTGAAAGGCGGAAAAGTTTTTACTTCCATTACAGCTTGGGGCGGTCGGCACGTCCCCAATAGGGATGATCCACTTAAACAATAGAAATTATATTTAGTCCGTTAGTTCTACATTACAAAACAAGTAATATTAATTAAACATTTAAAAAACAAGACTGCGATTCAAAATCTCATTGATTTGTTTAAAAATAAAATCTCAATTATTTGTTAACTAAAAAGCATTAGCAACACTCAACACAAAATGTTACTAAGTTTTTGGAAGCAGAAAGATTCTAATTGTATACAAAAGCTATAGTAATACTAATTGTCCCGCGCGATAGATCCAACCGTGACCTAGTGTGAACCTAACCATCCAGGGTGCCATTGGGTGGCAGGCATACAAAAAAAACATTTAAATCGGTCCCCCCTTTTAGGAGGAATTCAATGACATACTCACGTACAGTATAATTATTATTATTATAACAGCCTCCGTGGTGTTGTGGTTTAAGCGCTCGGCTCACGATCCGGAGGTTCCGGGTTCGATTCCCGGTAGGGACAATATCTCACAAAAATCTCTTTGTGAGACTGTCCTCAGTTTGGTTAGGGTATTGCAGGCTGAATCACCTGATTGCCCGAGAAGTAAGACGATTCCGTGCTTTAGAGGGCACGTTAAGCCGTCGGTCCCGGTTACTTTCTACGGATACTCGTAGTAGTCGTTAAATGAGCCATGTCAGAGGCCTTTGGCGGCTCAATAACTCTGTTGGTCAGGTTGACCATCCACTCGATGAAGAAGAAGAAGTAGAATTATATGTATTATATAAAGAATGGGTATTGTGTATCTTATATCTTGTTATCACTGTTACCAATTTTTATACTGGGCTCCGATTTGAAATTAAATCTTCAGCGACCCTACAGGCATTTGTTTTGCATTAAACATTACAGAGTTAGGCCAACTAGATGGATTGGATTCGTACGTATTCAAGGCAATATCGCCTTAATACATTATGCTCATTCCCTCCGGTTGAACGAAGAATAGTATTAACGTACTCTCACGGGATTCTTTGCGGTAAAACAGTTTATTTAGCAAGGAATGTGTTTATTTGATACGAAGTAATTATTCAAATTGAACTGGGAGTTTCCGAGATTAGCGCGTTTAAAACAAACAAAGCACAACTTAAAACAATCAAAGCTTTATTATTCTACTTAATATTATAAATGCGAAAGTTTCTGAGGACGGATGTATGTATGGACGTATATATGTTTGTAACTCTTCCACGGAAAAACTACTGAACGGATTTGGATGAAACTTTGCAATAATATAGATTAAACAGCAGAATAATAAATGGAATACATTTAATCCCGAAATTCCTGCGGGAACGGGTACAACGCTGGTAACACGCAGGGCACGGTTAATATTAGTATCTAGATAACGAATAATCCGTACTCAATGTGTATCAGTGACGACAGACTTAGAGTTATACCTAGATGTTAAGGATTTGCATCTGGTCAGGTAGAACTGAGGCCAAAACTGTCCATCTATACCTTCTACAAATCATCCGTCAACATCCCTATTCTGACCGTCAAGGGAAATCACCTCAACAACGTCCAGTGACGCCCATCGACTCGAACCAATCTTGATCGATTAACTGCCGGATTAATCAACGAATACTGTCGTGAGGAGATTAAACTCACGTCAATGCTGACGTCGGGACGTCAGTTTATAGTATTGTTTGTGGATCGAGATGTCTATGTCAGGGGGCTTAGACAAAGTAACATTGCATCGTACCGAAACGATATCGAAATTCGTCATCGTCTTTGAGATAACGAAAACAATTTCCTAGCCAATGTAACACTTTGGTATCGATCGTCGAGTCGAATTGTTTATTCGTTAAGAAAAAAAAATATTGACTATGGTATCGAAAATTTAGCGGTCAACGTCAGTTTAGAAGTGTCAAATTCGATTGTTTTGTGGAACCGCCACTAAAACAAGAATTGAGTTGCGTCGTGTTTTGAAATTTTTGAAAATAGATGTTCTTCATCACTCGGTTTTGTTATAGCGATATGGGTACAGTCAACGCACCCTATCACTCCAGGCAGATTATGTTGCCTTTGGAATCTGTAATAAGTTAACAATTATAGAAAAAATACCAACATAACTAAAGCCTTTAGGAAAGTTTTGAATTGTTTAAATAAAAATAGGTATACTTATACATACTTCTCTTTGATAAGGGATCTCTCATGTGGTGTTTGTGGAAACACTATCCACTTATTGACCATCCAATTGCGATTGAGGGCGATCACCACCTCCCTGATGCAGCGACTTGTAGTCCGCTGCGTTAAATACAGTCCCACGCCCACAATTCTTTGGTAAGATCCTGTAGCGAGGAAACTGAGGGCACACAGTACCTGAAAAATACAATACAAGCTTACATAAGTATTCTATGTAGTTTCATGTTGACTTCATTTTTACGATAGTATAAAGATGTTATTAACCTAGTTATAAATTGCAACAACATAATACCTAGTTGTCTACCACAGATTTACATTAGTAAATTACCTATAAGTACATATGAAACTTCTTACCTTTATTTCCAGAGGTATTTCGGAGGAGTCTTTTAATCTAGCATGTGCTTGTAGGTCGTCACATAACTGCTTAAAAGTTATTTTGTTCAGCCTGAAATGTTGAATAAACAACAATTCTGGCATATCCTCAATTGTTTCCAATTGCCGTCGTAATCTAAATCGCATTTGGCGCCTCTCCCAGGTGTTCTCGTTATGGGCAGCCCACAATAAACGTAAAGAATGCATTATAAATGATTCCCACAACTTTACACATAGTCAAAATCACAGCTGATGAATCAAACGGACATAATGTTTGGAGATAACTACACCGTCCTAGCATTCGTTTCGTTATTGTTTTTGACGATCGCGATCGAAGCGAAGGCGAACGTCAAAAGTGTTGCTTGGCTACGCATTTGTATAGAAGTAAGCGTTTAAACAATTCGTTACTTTATGGTTTCGCGACGAATTAGACGTTTGTCTACCAACTTGCGATAACGATGACGAATGACCACGTGACTTAACGCGGCTTATGTCAATCCCATACATTTTAATCTTTTCGAACTTCGTTATCGTTTTTAAATTGTTACTTTGTCTAAGCCCCCAGGGATTATAGGACGATAGTGATTGGCCAGATTGATGTGTGAGCAAACGTTAGGTTAGATTACGTTTAAGGCTGGCCTTTCACTGGCAGTGTGCAACGATAGAAACGTCAGATAAAAATATAAAATAAAAGTGTATCCGTAATTTCTATCTGAGAGCTGCTTCGAAGGGCACATAAAATTATATCAGTCTTGGTTTTTTCAACCAATAGACATGTTGGAGGCCCTTAGGCGGTCTGAAATCTCTTAACACCAGGGTTGACCACTAAACTACATGAACTACCTAACTTTTGGTAGTGTGCAACGCTGCTATGGAAACGTCAGATGAAAATCTATACTAATATTATAAAGCTGAAGAGTTTGTTTTGTTTGTTTGTTTGTTTGTTTAAACGCGCTAATCTCAGAAACTACTGAACCGATTTGAATAATTCTTTCACTGTTAGATAGTCTATTTATCGAGGAAGGCTATAGGCTACATTTTATCCCGAAATTCCTACGGGAACGGGTACAACGCGGGTAAAACCGCGGGGCGCTGCTAGTGTAAAATAAAAACGAAGTGTATCCGTAAAAGTATTTTAAATTCAAGATGCTTATTGGTACTTCGATTTCTACCAATAATATCAAACGTGGTATAGTAAGGTAGTATAGCAGAGCTCTAGTAGAAAGGCACAAAGCTCTATTAACATTTAAGGTAGTTTTTCTTTTCTGGTTAAGTTATGTTATGATGTTATGCTACGTTTGGTATTCATCAAACATATAAAACGTGCAAAGGTGTGATGGAAAGGCACCCCAAGGCTCTACGAGTATATCTATACTTATATTATAAAGAGGTAAAATTTGTAAGTTCGTTTGTGCGATGTTCGAGCTAATGTCGGGCATTACGAGTCCAATTGAAATAATTCTTCACTCCGCGGTTTTACCCGCGTTGTGCCGTTGGAATTTCGAAATAAAAAATAGCCATCCTTTCTGTTAAATGTTAAGGCTATCCATTACAAAAAGAATTATTCAAATCGGATTAGTAATTTCTGAGATTAGCGCGTTCAAAACTAAAATATCAAACTCATCAGCCTTTTGATATTAGTATATATGTTACGGCTAATACCCGAAGTGCGGCTACACCTAGTTTTAGCCGGTTAGAACTAGGTGTAGCCGAACTTCGGGTATTAGCCGTAACATATAGATTAGAATGTATCAGAATGTTAACACAACTGAATACCATATTCATCGACTAACACACTAATATTATAACTATAATTACGTACCTATTCCGTGCATTATTACATTTTCAATGGGTTCATAATTGAACTATTATATTCAAATATTTGTGCCGCAATGTGTAATACATTAACACGTAACCGCAACGTAGTAATAACCAATAAAACTAAGCTCTTTGGACATATAATAGCTATATAAAGAGTAGCGTGCTATAGTAATTTTGTAACAGCTTATGTGGAGGTGTGTCATCTATTTTAATAGCAAAACCAATATTTTAGTTCGAATCATTCCGATTGTAATAAAAGGTTTTGTTGTTATTTGGAGAATTATTTGTTAGTTTGTTTACGCAATACAAAAAATGCTTTATGATTAAATGTTTGAGCAAATAATTAATTACTTTGTGGCAGCGGTGGCCATGTTATTAACTTATTCGTTTAATTTCTATGTAATAAGAATTTCGTTCATAATTCATACATTTAAGAAATCTTTGTCATGTTTACCATTAAAAAAAGATTGCTTAAATTGTTACCTTTTTAAAAGTTGCAAGACAGAGTTTAAAAGCAGACGTTACAATAAACATTATCTATAAAATTCGCCAACCAAAGTTTATTTATAAAGTGAGATAAACAAAAAAACTTCGTACAGATATGGGTCCTTTACAACCCTACCAGCGCAATTTACACTAAGCCCACACGTAACAGGCACAAATAATTTAAAGTCGCAAAGCGGACATTTCTTAAAATCACATTGTGTGTCAGCTTGATCCGTGTGTTTTCGGCCAATTTGGGCACTTTCGGGCAAAATTCGGGCAGGTGTCATTGTCTCAGATCCCTGATTACAAAAGAGCGAACCCTTTTGCATTATTGCCACCCTTATCGGCGCTATTTGTTTTACCTCTAGTATTGGATCTGACAAGATATACGGTTCAGAAAGATGTGGGAACTGTTTTTCTTAAGATTTTATCTTTTTCGGGTGTCAGGTTTCGATTTGATATATTGGATTGGAAAACAAAAATAAATGTTTGTCTACTTATCTATAGTGTTCTGAAGTTTTCAGCGAGTGAGAAGTGTTTGTAGAGGTGCCACCGTGACGATGACTACCGATTTCTTGAAAAAGAGAATTCGCACTAGAATTTTATGAACATGCAATCTCCTGTTCTTTGGGAGTCGGTTGTATATTTAACAAACACATAACATGTTTTTACTAACATAAGTTTAGTAGTACAAGGTTCATAAAGTTCATATAACAAACAAATCTATACTAATATTATAAAGCTGCAGAGTTTGTTTTTTTGAACGCGCTAATCGCAGGAACTACGGGTCCGATTTAAAAAAATATTTTTGTAATGGATAGCCACATTCAACGGGAAGGTTATAGGCTACTTTCCATCCTGAAATTCCCACGGGAATGGGTTCAATGCGGGTAAAACCGCGGGGCGCTGCTAGTTATAAAAGAAAAACATAACCCTTCTTATTATTCCCACATTTCTGATAGAATATCAAAACGCGCTCTCAAGTGGAAAATGTTCACACCTCGGTAACTAGCACGAGAGAAGGGTTAAATCTTTTAATCCATAACCCTTTCGCTGCCTTACAAAGGTGAATATTTTGTAAATAATTTATTTGATAACGGTTCAAACTGAGAAGAGATTGGCAAAGATGAGAGGAGACCTTTGCCCATCAATGGAACAAAACTATAGTAGCAGTTGCAATCCTACTAATCCTTCTACGAGTAATATCATAAATGCGAAAGTTTGTAAGGATGAATACATGTTTGTTAATCTTTCACGAAAGAACTACTAGACGGATTTGGATCAAACTTTACAGTAATATAGGTTATTAGATTATTCGTTAGAATAACACATGGCTAAAGACGCCAGTCCCACATAGTAACCTCAAGATACACTTCGCTACATCGAACATAGGAACTCTTAACAGAAAAGATGATGTCGACGAAAGAGCGAAGAAAAATAAGGAATGCTGACCCCATCACCTTGTGGGACACATAGCCAGGAAGAGAGAGAGAGATAGAGAGAGAGAATAACACATGGGTTACATTTTATCCCGAAATTCCCGAGGGAACGGGTTCAGCGTGGGTATCTCCGCGGGGCGGAGCTTGTATATAATATGTTAATGCACATATTAATATACATATCACCTGATAGCCCGAAAAGTGAGATGATTCCGTGCTTCTGAGGGCACGTTAAGCCGTCTGTCTCGGTTACTTTCTCCGGATAGTAGTCGTTACATGAGCCATGTCAGAGGCCTTTGGCGGCTCAATAACTCTGACACCAGGATTGGCTCGATGAAGAAGAAGAAGAATGCACATATTCTTTTACCACCACCATTACCTTTCTGCCACTCTCATTGTACGAGTATTTGCTTATAAAATGCTTTATTTATTCCGCTTTTTCGGTTTATCCCTATTTGCCGTAACGGATTTACTGGATTTTCTGCATAGACATAGTTTATAGATAGTGGTGTGCCATAAGCTACTTTTCATCCCGAAAATGCAAAGTTTTCCCTGTGGATAACCGCGCAGATAAAGTTGCGAAAAGTTTTTGTTTATACCTACTCCGTTATGTTTGTTTTGCGAATTCATATGTAGCATTTTAGTCATATTTAAACCATTATCCAGACGCAAGGTTTACACACTAATACTTTTTTATATATATTTTAGACTACCCACGGGAATTTAGGGATAAAATGTATCCCATGTGTTAATCTGATGTATAACCTATGTTTCTGTAAAGTTTCATCCAAATCCGTTCAGTAGTTTGGCGTGAAAGAGCAACAAACAAACATCCATACATACATCCATCCATCCTCACAAACTTTCACATTTATATTAGTCGGAAGTAGGATTACTGAATTTACCAGTTAAACATACAGTATCACTTTTATTTACGTTTGTCCTTCTACTTACTTTACTGATATCTTCAGTGAGATGTGAGGCCTTTGCCCATTACAGGCTAATACCTTACTTTTAATAGTTACTCAATAGCTTGAAAAACGTCCATCCAAATCCAAATCCCTTGTTTTCGCGTGTCAACTGCCCACCTAGCCATTGACAGACCAATTATTTAAAAAATGGAACCGAAATAAATTGAGTTATAAAAAATATGATAGCTTTTAACATGGAACATCGCTGAAGGCGCGGTTTTATATTTGTAGGCACTTCATAACCATTCGTTATTATTATTAATCATTCGTAACTACTTCTCGTAGCGTAGTTTGACTAAAGGTACTGCCAGACGTGCTCATTACTAGCATGCTTATGTCATTTTATTGAGCAAGTGCTCATTAGTAGCACGTGTGTAATGTAATGAGCATGCCTGAGGCGCGGGTAGGGGGGGGCGCGATCCGAGCACGTCAGAACATGTTTTATGCAATTAATTGATGTAATTAATTAAAACAAGCATGCTTATTTCTGGCAAATGTGAACAGTTTGCAGAGCATGCTAATTTTAAGCAAGCTTATTAGCATGCTTTTTTTGAGCACGTCTGTCAGTACCTTAAAGGATGTTGAGTCATCGCTACTGTAAAGCTACGTGCAGCTTGACAACTGAGATGGGTGGCCGATAGTCACCTACTTTCATTTCAAGTGGCCAACCCTGGTCTCGGAGTTTATAGCAAGAGTAACAAACTTCCATCCTCACAAACTTTCGCATTTATAATATTAGTAGGAAGTAAGTTTTTATTTGTTTTCATGATACAAGTGTGTAATTATTAACAATTTGTTTTATTTGTTACAGGTTGGTTTCTATTTGGATATATGAGTGATATCTGTATTTGGGTATGTAACGGTTAGATACGATTTGTTTTACCTAGATAACCATTATGAAACCTTTAGCGGTGCTTAGCCCGATTTATCAAGCATAGTTCATTGGGATTGTCTAACGACGCATTGACATTTTCAAACTCTTTTCATAATGCATTCTTCTTCATCGAGTAGATGGTCAACCTGACCAATCCTGGTGTTAGAGTTATTGAGCCGTTAAAGGCCTCTGACATGGCTCATGTAACGACTACTATCCGTAAAAAGTAACCGGGACCGACGGCTTAACGTGCCCTCCGAAACACGGAATCATCTTACTTTTCGGGCAATCAGGTAATTCAGCCTGCAATGCCTTAACCAAACTGAGGGCAGTCTCACAAAGAGATTTTTGTGAGACATTGTCCCCACCGGGAATATCGTGATATGAGCACATTGAGCTCCGCACAGCTCCGTTTCTTATGGACCTTATGGAACCATATTCGAGCTCTAATGACGTCATCTCTAATATCAAATACTAGAACATTAGCTCTAATGTTTGCGATCCTTACAATCCGTGAGCTCTACAGCTTACCACCTCGTACCATCAAAATCTTAAAGACGTCAGATCTTATATCGAAAGCTCGAAAACGTCTCCTCGAAGGTTTACAAGATCTAATAATCATGATGTATGATCACTTTGACACATTAGATGAATGACTTTTTATGAATTACTAGCAGGGTCCCCCGGTTTTAACCGCGTTGTGCCCGTTCCAGTGGGAATTTCGGTAATTTTAATACATATAAACCTTTCCCTTGAATCACTCTATCTATTTAAAAAAAACCGCGTCGAAATCGATTGCGTAGTTTTTAAGACAGACAGACAGCGAAAAGCGATTTTGTTTTATCCATTGTAATGATAGTGAAATTGCAATAGGAACCGTAAGCTGTTATTGTAATAATACATCCCATAGCAATAACCGTAAGCGATAGTCAAACAGTTAAACTAATAGTAACAACTTAAAACGCAGCTTAATTTAAAGCTATTCTCATGCTACTAGCCAAGCTTAACCGCTACACTTAGAATTACGTTTAAATAGCACTAACAATTAAAATGATAGCAGTATTAACACATTTAACTAACTGTTACTGTGTTAATGGTACTCCATTACTTAGAGAACGTAGGTTAGATACAACCATGTCCAATTAAGATAATTTGGTAAGTTTAATTAGTTGCTTGCTGTCACGAATATCCTGATTTGTTCGTAACTGCGTGGTTTTAGTCGACATCGTCAGACAATAAATTAGAAAGTATCTAATCATAGAGAGAACGTTTAAAAATGATGATAAATTACTTGTATTAGACTTGCGTTGACAATGATTTATGAACGTTGAATGCCAAGTTGATTGTGAGTTTCTTATGTTTTTTTTAGTTAATTTATCATTTGTTAATGAATTTAATTCAAAATTGATATCTTAGCTTCAAGACAAAAAAGTTTTAAAATGCTTTCGCAGACTTACCCGACTGAAAAAAACAGACTTGAAGTCAGTCTAAAACTGCCTTAAGTCGGCGGAAGCTCTAAAGGGCCTCTTTATTTAATTCCCTTATTCCTTGTTGTACGGGACGCTTCCCATATAGTAGCATACTTGTTACGCTGACGTAGGCGTAGTATCGTGCTACGCATTTTTTTATTGACTGATGGCCTGCGTGCTACACAAGTGCTACGAATGTGCTACGTAATGGCTACGTATGTGCTACGTTTGTACTACGCGATTGACGGTATGCTACGCATGATGTCAACGGCTTCGGTTTTGGGCAATAATGTGTGTCTTGTAAAAATGTTATTATATTTCTTGGAGAGGCCTTTGTCCACAGTGGGACACCTCAGCCTAAATATAATAGTATTTTTGTTAATTAGAAGCCTCAGCTTTAACATAAAAATAAATATTATTATATATTAATACGTGAAGCCAATCACAGGACGTCAGGTCCAGAAACATAATGTATTGTTTCAAGAAATGAGATTCTTACGTAAAGAGTTTATCTAAGTAATGTAACAAAGCGAAAAATGTACATAAAATATCAAACTAAATAATTAATTTTACCCATAATACTTTTATCTATTACAAGCCTAGAGCTTGGTTTGGGTCTAATTAGCCCTGCTGCCATACCATGACCTCTTAGATAGCGTCTCAAGATCCAAGCAGATCAGTTTAGGTTTGCGTTTCAATTCGTACCGTGACATTATTTAAACAATATCGCACTTGAATCGCCATCACTTTGAATGAATGAACAAACCATTTTGCTGATTGGCTAATTGCGTCACTTCCTCTTAGAGACTTCCTCTCTCGTCACTTCCTCTCTCATAGAGAAGTGATTAAGGAGCGTTCGAAAACCTCAATAATTAAAATGACGGAAAGTTACGGTTTTTAAGCGACCCTCTTAAAAATGATAAGTATTATTCAAAACAAACATTGGTTTGTATAGACACACGATAATTATTTTTATCTAATTTGTAATCATAAAATGTTGGAACTATAAAGTATTTGTTGCTCCAGAAACCAATATTATTTATAATTTTAAACAGACATCCAAAATAAAATTACGATTTAAGTGTTCGGAATGTCACTGGCAAAGATCATAAAATTCATAGAATATAAAATAGACATAGATTAAAAAATAGACATAGATTTTAATTTATAATACAGACATAGATTAAATATATTATAATAGGTATATTTTTTGAGCATTTAAATTATTACCTTCAAGCTCGTTTGATATACATTGCGATTGTTAAAGATTTATTTCTATTATGGATTTACCAGGAATTTACCAGGATTTATAAGTAAGTTAAGTCTCAGAATTCTAGAGCCTTGTGCCTTGTCGCTCTCGCTTCATTGGGGAAATTCGGGATAAAACAAAGCATATCCTACATATTTATATTGATAGTCATGTTTACCCTCGTAAATACCTAGGTAGGTTGAGCGCAGGGATGTACGAGTTGGTACTCTACTCGTACATCCCTGCGCTCAACCCACACTATACAGTAGGTATTACAACCCGTCCGCGCTCGTATTTTATAAAAATTAATTTAATTTTTAAAGTGTAAAATCGCACATTTTAATCAATTCTTTCAGTAGAATATCATTAAGTTATTTGCAAAAATGCATTGTTTATAGTAAGGAACAATTAAACATTAATAATTAACTAAAGTACATACTTATTGTTGTTAAAAATATCAACAAAGGTTCAATTTATGTTAGAAAAATGTATCTTTAATTGAATTGCTAATTTTGACAGCTGAGACGCTTTACCAAAGCCGCAATAGACGCTCATGGTACCAAATGAATGAACGAAAACATCTTTAGTATGACAAATAACGAATCAGTAGCCATACCATGACCTCTTAGATAGCGTCTCAAGATCCAAGCAGATCAGTTTAGGTTAGCGTTTCAATTCGTACCGTGACCTTATTTAAACAATATCGCACTTGAATCGCCATCTCTTTGAATGAATGAACAAACCATTTTGCTGATCGGCTAATTGCGTCACTTCCTCTAAGAGAAGTTATTAAGGTGCGTTCGAAAACCTTAATAATTAAAATGACGGAAAGTTACGGTTTTTAAGAGAACCTCTTAAAAATCATAAGTATTATTCAAAACGAACATTGGTTTGTTTATACACACGATAATTATTGTTATCTAATTTGTAATCATAAAATGTTGGAACTATAAAGTATTTGTTGCTCCAGAAACCAATATTATTTATAATTTTAAACAGATATCCAAAATAAAATTACGATTTAAGTGTTCGGAATGTCACTGGCAAAGATCATTAAATTCATAGAATATAAAATAGACATAGATTAAAAAATAGACATAGATTATAATTTATAATACAGACATAGATTAAATATATTATAATAGGTATATTTTTTGAGCATTTAAATTATTACCTTCAAGCTCGTTTGATATACATTGCGATTGTTAAAGATTTATTTCTATTATGGATTTACCAGGAATTTACCAGGATTTATAAGTTAAGTCTCAGAATTCTAGAGCCTTGTCGCTCTCGCTTCATTGGGGAAATTCGGGATAAAACAAAGCATATCCTACATATTTATATTGATAGTCATGTTTACCCTCGTAAATACCTAGGTAGGTTGAGCGCAGGGATGTACGAGTTGGTACTCTACTCCTACATCCCTGCGCTCAACCCACACTATACAGTACTACAACCCGCGCTCGTATTTTATAAAAAATAATTTAATTTATAAAGTGTAAAATCGCACATTTTAATCAATTCTTTCAGTAGAATATCGTTAAGTTATTTGCAAAAATGCATTGTTTATAGTAAGGAACAATTAAACATTAATAATTAACTAAAGTACATACTTATTGTTGTTAAAAATATCAACAATGGTTCAATTTATGTTAGAAAAATGTATCTTTTATTGAATTGCTAATTTTGACAGCTGAGACGCTTTACCAAAGCCGCAATAGACGCTCATGGTACCAAATGAATGAACGAAAACATATTTAGTATGACAAATAGCGAATCAGTTTAGGTAATCTGCAAAGCAACTACAATTTGTCACTTATTGATGTCATGGTACGAAAACTGACAGCGAATCAGTTTAGGTCCGCATTTGTATCGCGCTAAGAGGTCATGGTATGGCAGCAGTTTAGGTAATCTGCAAAGCAACTAGAATTCTGTCACGCATTGATGTCATGGTACGAAAACTGACAGCGAATCAGTTTAGGTCCGCATTTGTATCGCGCTAAGAGGTCATGGTATGGCTCCTGTTATTACAATAAATGATTATTTATTTATCTGAAATACGAACATTATCCACGTGTATTGGTTAATTAACACTGGATTAAAACGGTTTAAATTACATTTCTAGGCATTTATTATTTTACCAACACAATTCGGTAGCATCCGGGACGCGAATTATTTATAACATTGATTCCACAATAATTCCATTCGATTTATTTGTATCATACCAGTTGATCCCAATGATGTTAAATAAATAATTGGCAAATGCGGTTAATAATATAATGTACTCTGATATTTATAATATAAGTACTATTTATAAAATACCACGCAGTTCGAATCATTCGATTAAAAATGCCCACTTATTAAAAATGCAGAATTGTATAATTTTATTCAAATAACGCGATAGTTAGTTTGTTAATATGTTGATTATTATATAATCTACTAGATATGTCCTGCGGTTTCACCCGCAGTGCACCAGTTCCTGTAGGAATTTCGGTATATTTTTTAACTCATTATCCAACTCCTGAATATGATACATTAAATAAGAAAAGAATATTTATTTAAAACGGGAACTTACGTACGACGGAGACTACTGTCGAGAGTTCCTCGACACGTTTCGGCCACACTCACTGAGTGCGGGGAGAGACGCTGTCGCGAGCGCTTCACCCACCGCCTGATGAAGGCTACCGTATGTGGTCATGAAACTGTACAGTAATATAGGTTAAAAATCAGAATAACACATGGGATATATTTTATCCTGAAATTCCCGCGGGAACGGGTACATCGTGGGTAACATCGAGGCGCGGCTAGTTTACATATACTCGAAAGCCTTTCGGCAGCCTAAAAATTTCAGAACCAGGGTTGACCGGGGTTGGCCTCTAACCTACTCCAACTGACTAACTTACTTCTGTGAAAATCAATGTTTTGATGTAACTGTAATACTCGTAATCTACGAAGCAAGTAACGTCTTTTAATCATTGATAACTAAATTCTCATAATTGAATAAAATGCAGAATTTCAAAAGTATATTATGTTATAACAAACGCTGAATGAATATCCTCGTCTGAATTACATCCCCGACTCCCTGAAGACGGCCCAGACTCAGCCCTACAGCCATAACAGACTCGTTATTCTTTGATTTTTGCAACGAGAATTTAAAACGAATTTTATACCCGTAATGGTCCCAAGAGCGTTATTGAGTAACGTTTTTTCTCCCTCATATACCGGTTTCTGTAAATAACGGTATCAACGTTAATTTTTAATGGCGTTCTAATAAAAACGTTACTTTGATAACAACATTATTAATGAGTGTTAATGGTTATTTTTAATTACGTTGTAAATTTTTGATGAGGTTCTTTTTAATCTTTTCTTTGTAAACACACAATTTTGAAAAAATACAACAATGATTTGTTTACCTATAAGTAGACAATAAACTAAGTATGTAGACGCAATTTTAGATAGAAATGGCACTTTCGGTCACCCATCTAAGTATTGGCCGACCTGCAGGTTGCTTAACACTACCGATAAGCTAACTCTTATCAATTAGTACAATTACAAATGACTCAAATAACTGAACAGTTAAATAGCAAATTCACTACTGCAAATAAAATCGACGCCATGGTGATCAAGTGGTTGTACGATCGCCTGCCAAGACTGGGGTCTCGGTTTCAATTCCCGGGTCGAGTGAAAACATGTTTACCCTACTTTTCAAACATGGCTCGGGTTTGAGATCACCAACTCGCATTAGGCAAACGTGGTGATTACGCCTAATACTCCTGACTGTACTGATAGCATCAGTGAGGTGAGAGGTCTTTGCCTAGCAGTGGGATATTATACTTCATTTTGTTATTATTTTCACTGTCTACCAAGCAAGCCGAATTCTGTTACAAAGCTTTTACCTTAACAAAATAATCAAGACGTTTTTGCTATTTTATTTATCTTTATAGCTCCTTCAGTTAATTAATTGATAACAAAAGCTCCCAAACGCGCTCTGTTTATACAAGAACGCAGTTCACTCATCAGCTTACAGTTAGTGGCTCCCAAGATAACATCTTAAGCGTAATGGACGAAAAATATATCCAGAGGCCGAGAAAATACGAGCGGTTAGATATTAGCAAAATAGTAGTTTGGGGACCTTTTAATTTTAGGCAGTTAGACTGGATTGCAATTTATTTTTATTTAAGTAACTTCATGGTTTGAGTAGCCAACCCTGTTGAAAATAACGGGATTGACAATGCAAAGAACGGTAGCACTCAGATAGTAATGCCACTACCGCCCAAGCATCAATAGGCATGGTAGGCATGGCCTATAATGATTGAATTAACGGAACCAACAATTTAACGTGTCCAACAAAACGCTTTGATAGAATTGGCACTACCGCCCATTCATTGCAGTAGAAACCGAGCTAAAAAAATACTTCTAATTACTACATAAATACTCGGTATCATATAAAACCAGTCTTTTTAATTCCATGCTTTCAGTCAACCAATTAGCATGTATATCTGTTTTAAGCAAGCAATATCGTGACGTTTTAATAACGCAGTCATGTCGTAGGTTAAAGGGCGATAATATCGAAATGGTAGATAGGAAATGCTCCCAACAAAGGCCATCAGGGATTCTCGTACAAAACGCGTACGTTTTGCATGCTGCGTTCGTGGCTACCGTTTTCATTACATGGCGGCACGGTATTATTGTGACGCGGTAAGTGAGTTCGTGTTACCAATTGTGATTAAAAGTTTGCATAATTTATGATAATTGTGCAAGCAATTATGATCCTTAAGTGCTAAATTATTTTGAGGTAGATTAGCCGCCAACCCTGGTGTCGGAGTTTTTAGACTGTCTAAAGGCCTCCGACATGGTCTAACGATTGAAGCAACCAGGACCGAGAATATACGTGCCCTCCGAAGCACGGTAGCGCTCAGATAGAAATGCCACACAGTACAGCATTCGGTTCGGCGTACGGCAGAGTTTAGGTCTAAAGTTATGAGAAGAATAGTGCTTTTGTGAACACATAGTTTTAGTTTTTATAACGATAGTTGGCGCAATGTGCACTAAGAAAGCAATTTCATTAAAGCTACCTTTTTGGAAGTCTCCCGACATGCTTATTAAAACATTGGATAAAGTTAACACTGGCATTAAGCCAAAACTCTATTATGCTATTATAAACTATGCTAAGAATTTCAATGTAGCTAAAGTAAGAAATAAATTTCATTTGTAATGTTCGAACTTCTGTGGCCTGAACCATATTAAGTTCTATCTATAAGATTCTATATTTATCTTCCACCTTAATACAATAACCAAAAGTTGTCTCAATCTAAGCCACTTATATTTTCGTTCGGTTTTCCTTGTTTCCGGTTTCCTGTTTGGGTCATTGAACCGCCATCATAATATTTATGAATGTAAAATACAAAGTAAAAAAAAAAAAATTCAATATATGTGTGTATTTCGAATTCACTATTTGAATAACAAAAAATATTTTATAGAAAAAGGTTTCTTTCATTTATAGTTACTGAACCTTAAAAAGGTAACAGATGCTCCGACATTCGATATTTGAATTTTGTATGTAGTGTAGTTTCAGCTTTGCAGTTTGCAATACTAGCAACGCCCCGCGATTTTACCCACGTTCCCGTTTCCTAGGGTATTTTAGCTTAAAAAATAAGCCAATGACCTCTCTGTTAATTGTGGTTATCTAATACAAAAAGAGTTCAGAGATTAGCGCGTTCATATAAACAAACAAAAAACAGTTTTCATAGAATACATTGTTTTCCGTGACGATATGAGGTTTTAATAGCAGACTCGTATTTTATAATTAACGATAACAATAATTTTTCAGTACTTTTATATTTATCCACCCCAGTACGAGTATACTACATATATGCCTACATCACATTATATACCGTGACGCAAAGTATCGTATTCCTTGTAATAGCTACAAAATCTGACCTAAATATTAACGCTTGAACAAGGTCAAGATTTTTCTCGATATAGCAAACCTCCTTTATGTAATTTGTACATGAATTTATGTTTAGAGTCAGTCCATAAAAAAGTTTTAAAATAAATACCTTTGTTATCTAGTAACGTAACAAAGTGCTCATCATTTTCATTGATAAAGGGAAAATCTAGAAAATCTATTTAAACCATTTAACCAACCAATTAAAACTATGTTTTTAAAATCGTTTAAAAATAATATTCTTTTTCTTGTCTATGGTTAACAGTTTTTTTTATCTATGGTTATCCGTATTCTTGAAACCTCGATAGTGTAACCTCCTTGTCAGTGTAATTGCCACCCCTTTCACAATGACACCGGTCTCACTCACACAATCCTTGGGTTGACCGTAATCCATCACTATGGATCACTTTGTGTTTGGTATGTCATTCAATTTGAAATTTTATCTGTGGTGGAACATAAAGTGGTTCGTTTTTAAATTATTTTTAAAGCACAGGGAGAAAAGAATATTTTTATACTAATCTTCAATGAGCGAGTGGCCTTTGAACTGCCCAGGGACAGTACAGGCTCCAGGTCTTCTTTCGGTAGCTACTGCAGCATTAGACAGCAACTGCCGACTGCAAGCACCACTACTGGTTTTTATCTCTATGTAATCTCTATTAATCTCTATGTCATTTCAAGGGTAGCGACACTGCTGCTTGTGGTATGCAGTTGATACTTACCTTTTATTTAACTTTTTAAGTACTAAAACGAGGTGTAAAGTCAAATGAGAACTCATTAGTTGGAACGAGAGAAAAAATAATGAGAGAGAAAATAAGTTAACGCAGTAGGAAACAAGAGAAATTTCATAGTAAGACAAGGTTGTAACTCCTTAAACAATGAGCTCATTTTACAACTCTGTCGAATTAGACGCCGGTGTATTAGTTATCAAGATAAATGGACCCCGGATTTCCTTTAGAATGTAAAATTATGTTGTGGACGAACGTTGTTTCATAACAGACTGATTTATGTGTTGTTTTTGCTTTGTATTAAAATTATTATTTTGTTATTTATTAACGCCTCGGTGGTCTAGTGGTATGTGTACTCGCCTGCAAAGACTGAGGTCCCGGGTTCAATTCCCTGGTCGAGCAAAAACATGTTTCCTACGTTTCAAATACGACTCAGATTTTAGATCACCAACCCGCATTAGGCAAGCGTGGTGATAATGCCTAATCCTTCTCACTGTACTGATATCTTCAGTGAATCTTTGCCTAGCAGTGGGACATTACAGGCTATTTATATGTGTAAAAAGTTGATATATAGCACTTTTTATAGGAATGAAGAAAGTTATGGCGTCACACTATAATTAGGTAGATAAGTTCTCAGGGCGTTAAAGAAAAGAGTTCGTTGCACGATTTAGAAAAAAGCACAATATATTGAAAATATACACAGACACTGTAGTAAAATAATACGACAATAGTTCAAAAAACACAATTAACGACAAAATATAGAAAAACACACATAACGAGGGAAAAATGCCTGACGCGTCTATCGCGGCGGTAGGACGAGTGAGTGTCCAGTCAAAGTGGGCGGAAAACAAACATTTTAGTTCCGGCATACCACACCATAAACATCCGGTTTCCGGTAACGCCCACAGACAGCCCATCTCCAGGCAAAGCTAGTCGGATGGGGTAGCGAGCGCCATCTCGTGTGGCACCGAGAGAGGCTAAATCGATCTTAGTGTGAACTCTGACATACATTGACATTGACATTAAGTATTGTATTGAGTTTGACGGTTCCCTATTGTGTTATATATATCTTTTTTTTATTACCTATTGTCTGCGGTAGGAAATGCATATTGATGACGTCAAAGCTAGTTAGTAAAAAATAAGCAAGACCTACTTATATATCAACTAGCAGCGCCCCGCGGTTTTACCCGCGTTGTGCCCGTTCCCGTGGGAATTTCGGGATTTTTTTTACATAAAAACCTTCCTCTTGAATCACTCTACCTATTACAAAAATCCGCATCAAAATCCGTTGCGTAATTTTAAAGATTTAAGCATACAGACAAACAAACAGACAAAAATAGCGACTTTGTTTTATACTATGTAGTGATAAGAAGTCTCTCTCTGAAAAGAAACTCTGACATTAACTTACTCAAATTACTTAAGCTGCTAAGGACCATAATTGCTTGCACAATAATCATAAATTATGCAAACTTTCAATCACTATTAGTAAAGAGTACAAAGGATTTCCCTCCTTAAATCTTTTAGTGCTGCTCTATATTCTATGAAAAGGTTCTCTACATAAAATGTTAGCGAAAACCCGGAGGCCTACTCCAAGCCACCTTGTACAATGTATATGTTTATATTCATGGTGAAATTATACAGGGCCATTGGTTTGTCCTTTATTTTAGGTTGAACTACAAAAAAGTATTTTATTCTAGTTTTATTTTAATTTAACGTCGGCGATGTTTATCTATGGTTTATTGCTGGACGTTTTTGGTTAGAGTTTTGTTTTGCTTTTCCACCAGTGGTATTCTAAGATACAATGCTATGTTTTGGGTTGCTATTCCATCACTATACTAATGTAATAAAGTCGATAGGTTTTTATTTGTTTGAACTCGCTAATCTCAGTAACTTCCAATCTTATTTGAATAACTAGCAGCGCCCCGCGGTTTTACCCGCGTTGTACCCGTTCCCGTAGGAATTTCGGGATGAAAAATAGCCTATAACCTTCCCGTTGAATGTGGCTATCTATTACAAAAAGAATTATTCAAATCGGTTCAGTAGTTTCTGAGATTAGCGCGTTTAAACAAACAAACAAACAAACAAACAAACAAACAAACAAACAAACAAACAAACAAACAAACAAACAAACAAACAAACAAAACAAACTCTTCAGCTTTATAATATTAGTATAGATTATTTTTGTAATGTATAGCCACATCCAGAGGGAAGGTTATAGGCTATTTTTAATCCCAAAATTCGCACGGGAATAAGCACAATTCGGGTTAAACCGCGGGGCGCTACTAGTATGCTATAATATTATATGTAATAAAATTATATTCCCTTTAATATGTATGTCATTTAAAAAGGTCCATAGACATTAAGCTCAACATTACTAGACAAAAAGGTGTCGTTTTAATATATAAATCAGGAACAAAACCGAATCAAGTCCAGATAACCCGGCATGTTCGATCTAGAATCTAAATAAATAAAGTAACCAAGCTAATAAAAGCTGAGCCAGATCTAAAACCAATATGCAATAATATTCACAAGTAACATACAGGATCAGCTGTTAGGAACAAAATGGCGTCGAAACTTGAGCTTCTGTCTCGTTTCGCGCCAAGAATACGAATGACAGTAAATTAGACATTTTACAAGTAAGTAGCTGTAGAACAAGGAAATGTGGATAACAAGATGGATGGATGTGGATGTTCTAAATTAGTTCGGAAGTTTTTACTCATGATGACCAACATGATCTTAAAGTACAATAGCAAAAAAAGAATTCGGAATTCGGTAAAAAAATATAAGTTTTATTTTTTAAAATTTACCATAGCTGCATTGACAAGACGTCTGTCATAACATGGGGTAGATTATTTCGAGTTCGCATGAAAAAAAGCTTCATCAATTTACCCTATTTTTTTTGTATCCGCCAAAAAACCTGTTTAAACTTTACGTAGGAGTTTGGCATCCATTTTTTTAATTTTACTTAATCTACGTTTTTAATTCTTGCCCTTTTTTGGACCACTATAATACTTTACCGAGACTCATATGTGTTCAATACATTAAAGCAGGGTTTCCACTGCAAGCGGAGCGGGCTCATTAATGACTCCGTTTAATTACCATTGCGTTACTTGTACCTATAGATGCTTAACACGCAAAAACAAAAAGTCTTAACAAAACACGCAATGGCTGCCAAACGGAGTCATTAATGGGTCCGTTCCGCTCGCAGTGGAAACCGGGCTTATTTCATCCAAAATGTTACTGACCAACCCTATCAGACTTTTTAGACTAATCTCCTGCGACATACTCCATCAATACCAAATAATGAAAATGAAATTGACAACTGACTGACAAAACAAATAACCATTAAAAATGCCTTCCTAAGCACGGTAGTGGTCAGATAAAAATGGCAAAATCGACCATCTATCTAAGCAATAACCGTGCTACACGTCGCTTCACAATTGTAATTAGTTGGCAACTACGTTTACGAATACACTTCGCTTCTATTTTACATTTTAATCTGATGTTTCGGCCCCTTTATAGGAACCGTGGTCACAGAAGACTGAGGTGTTATGCGTCTATACAAGAAAAAGTAAAAATATCGCAGCTACCGCCAAATACATTTTGTTAGATAAGGAACGTTACGATTTACGCAAAAACATTATTAGTTGCTTATTACGCTAAGCAACTATTTACAATTGCTCACTCAGACTACGGTACAAGCGCTACAATACAAAATATGTCTACTAAAATCGCCAGGTGTGTTTTATGCTTTTAGCTTAACATCAATAGGTACAGGATCTAAAATGCATGATTATTGAATTTTCCTCGGATTTTGGCGGCGACAGCAAAGGGGGCCTTTATCAAGTTAAATCCTTTCCGCCCTTCGATAAGTGACCTTATGACATTACGGGGTGGCGCGTTGAATCCCCGAGATGACTTATCACCTGTCGTTTTCAGGTTATTAAACCCACAATGGTATTATTTATAGGAACCACCCTATATAATATGTATATCGACGTTTCAAAGTGAATTATCAAAACTTAACTTCTTAATTAAAAAAGGTTTTACGCAACTAATTTTGCACCAGTTCTTGAAATACAAAGCTTTGACGAAATTTTTGAAAACTTTACTCGTTAAAGTCTGACTAAAAGCCTCCTTTGTTAGCTTGATTACGTTTTATTTTTCTTTTTAAGTTTTTTTTTTGTTATTGGTTTCTTTAATTAAACGTCCTCATGAAGGTAAAGTGTTGGCGAAAGTTAAAAATGAAACGTTTTCAATTTTTAATTATTTAAAAGAAATTCTTGTGGAGCTTTTTTTTAATCTCTATTTATTAAGGGACTTTTGCACAAATCAGCCGATCGTGCCATGAACCTTAACAACATTATAAATATAAGAAGTCGGTTAAAATCACATACAAACTTAAACTGATCTATACTAATATTATAAAGCTGAAGAGTTTGTTTTGTTTGTTTGTTTGTTTGTTTAAACGCGCTAATCTCAGAAACTACTGAACCGATTTGAAAAATTCTTTTTGTAATGGATAGCCACATTCAACGGGAAGGTTATAGGCTACTTTTCATTCCGAAATTCCCACGGGAACGGGAACAACGCGGGTAATACCGCGGGGCGCTGCTAGTTAACAAATATTTGTGTATCAAACTAAGACTTTTACACTTCTGAAAATTTCGAATCAAAAACTTTCTTCCATTTATGGCCGAACTTGTTTCAACTTGTCATTCAAAAATTAATGACAAGTTAATCCTCAAAAACGTGCAACATACAATTCGAATAATTTAAATCCAAAGACAAGTAACCTTAAAAACCGATTCGATTTCGTCCCATTCATATTTTCTTTTCAAACCAAAGTTACTGAAATATCAAAAGTTATTTAATTTCCATCAGCGAATTCAATGCGGAGGTGATTGCGCCATTTATTAAAATCAATCGTCAATCGTTATATTTAGGTTGGCAGTTGGACGGATCAGTATTCGACAATCGAGTGAATTTGATTCCTCCGCGGCCCGATTAAGCCTATTACCAAGGATTTCAGTTAAAAGCTTCATTCCCCATCGAAGAGGATTAAATGGCAATTTGTTACTTTCATGTCCACATCAAACAGATCAATCATGTTTTATCAATATTATCTAAGCTTGTTCAAGCGGTGAGTTCGGTTCATACTGATCACGGTGTTGAGTGGCTATTGATGCGCGTTAGTTTAGCATATTTGGGCTAATTATACGACCCAAGAAAATAGTTATGAGTAGTATCAATTAAGGTATTAAAAGAATTAAACTTTTTGGTTATTGCTTTTAAAAATGTTTTCCCTTTTCTACTATTTTCTTTCTTGTAATATTTTCTTTCGTACACCTTTGTCTTAGGTTTGTCGAAACCTTCTTAGGTTGAATTATATTTTTAATAAAATAAATTAAGAATTATTCGTTTTGTATGCGTAAGCACTGTGTGCATTGCATTCGGAGAGCAGCAGAGAGGTTTCTATGATTGCCCTTGAGTTAGTTAACTAGCATACTAGTAACTGCCCCGTTTTATATGTATTCCCGTCTTATTGAAGAGATATATGAATGAACTTCATTTATGGTTGTTTATAAGATATCAAAGGTTTAACCTACCTCTGAAAAACAGTTGATACTAAATAAATATAATATTTCCCTAATCAGACCTCACTTGTCGGTTCAGACAATGCTCGCTAATCCTTATTTATACTTATTTGTCGCCAACACTTTGATATAAAATCCACGCAATTAACCCAAAAGCTCGTTTATTACAAAGGAAAAATAAACCTCCTTTGCCCCTTTGACGCGATGTTTACGTTGGTTTACCATCAAAAATGTATAAAATACTCATTGATAAATGTACTGGCAAAGCTTTACATGAGCCCCGATTTTCAACTGGAAAATGGTTTAACCCTTTGTCAGTTTATCTGACCCTTCCTGATATTATTATAAGCATGTTTGCGTGGACGGTTTTTAATATTCTTTTTAATATAATATTATGTTATGTTGATGTTCTTCATTTTGCCTGCGGGTTGTTGTCGCTAAACGTACGTTCAGAAATGTTCGCGGTTGACCACTTATATTCGCTTCAATTACATGTTCGAGTGTGAAAACGAACGTGTGTAGAATACGCATACAACAATATTAATGCCTCCATAAAGTCAACGACGAAATATACTTAAACAGGCGTACACATAGATGCACGCTACAAGAGTTTCAAAAGATGTCAAACAAATACAATTTCCTATAAAACGTGTTGGCATAATGATTTACACATACATTAAACACTTGAATATATTAATTTTCAGCCTGACTTGTCCCACTGCAGGGCAAACGCCTCTCTTCACCCCTCTCATCGATTGCTAGTCTGGGCCAATCCTTCATGAAGGTGTCGAGCTCGTCTCGCCATCGCCTCCTCGGTCTACCGCGACGTCGTTTTCATATTGCGTACTTAAAAAAAACTACATTAAACATCTAGCTCTATAATTCAAGTCTATTATTACGAGCTACCTAAGCCAAATCAATTTAAAACGAGCCTTTGACAAAACATAATTCACTTCGGATTATTCCTTCATTTTAATAACCACACGCTTGGAATTTCGAACGCTCATTCCAAAAGCACAACACGTACAAATAAAAAATAAATAAACTCGAAATAAAGGACTTATAAAACGAGATTTAATTATTCAAATTTTTGTTGAAATGAGAATAGGACGTGTCGCAAAACCTCCGGATTTAGCAGATGGGTTTTTAATATTAACTAAGCTGCGCCCCGCGGTTTTACCCGCGTTGTGCCGGTTCTCGTGGGAATTTCAGGGATTTTTATACATATAAACCTTCGTCTTGAATCACTCTATCTATTTAATAAAACCGCATTAACATCCGTTGCGTAGTTTTAAAGAGCTAGACATACATAGGGACAGACAGACTGCGGACAGCGACGTTGTTTTATACTATGTAGTGATGTGTTAAAGTTGAGTTTCATTAACATATATGTGTATGTTGTAGCTTGGAACGAGTTGGTTGTTTCGTTTTGAGGTTTCATAGTGAAGGAAATCGTTATTCCTTAAAAAAAACTGTACTTCAAATAGAAAGTTCCATATTTTGTATCACGACTACATTCCCTCATGATGGCAATGAAACTTCATCATATAAAAAAGTATTTAGAATGTAATGTCCCACTGCTGGGCAAAGGTTTCTCATCTCACTGAAGATATCAGTACAGTCAGGAGGATTATGTAATCACCACGCTTGCCCTAATGCGGGTTGGTGATCTCAAACACAGCCATGTTTGAAAAGTACGAAACATTTTTTCGCTCGACCTCGGAATTGACACCAGGACCTCAGTCTTGGCCGGCGAGTGCACTACATTAGACCACAGAGCCACATGATATTTAATTCCGAAATTAAAAAGTAAACGAAATATAACTAATACTGATTGTCTCTGGAAACATTAAAAAATAATGGTCCTTAAGGATAAAACGCGGATAGATAAAACCGGTTTATTATTCCTACATCTACTCTATTATATTATACGGGAGCCATAAAAATGAGTTTATGTTCATTTTATTGTTATTGTTAAAGAAGAAAACAGACCTTTATCGTATCTAGATCAAAAATACAGGCAATAAAGTATTTATATAGTAGATAGTAATAGGTATTAGGTAGTAGGTAAGTATACTAGAAGGCCTTCGCCGCCTTACCTCGTTATACCGCGTCCCGCAGGAATTTGGGGATAAAATGTATCCCATGTGTAATTCTGATGTATAAACTATATTACTGTAAAGTTTCATCGAAATCCATTCCGTAGTTTTTAGATGACAGAGTAACTGATAGCATCTAAAAACTACTGATTGGATTTCGATGAAACTTACTCTATAGTAACAGTGATAGTAACAAACATTTACAAACTTTCGCATTTACAACTATTACTAGGATTTTAATTCAAAAGTAATAATTAATCGTAGCTCAGCTTTTCAGAACTCAATCGACCAATCAACGATCGAGAATCAGCATTAAGACAGGCCGCATACGTGCGGAATCCGAATTCGTTTTCCGCAAGCGAAATTCCGCCGCCCTAGCGCATACATTCGTTGTTTTGCATTAGAAATTGTATACTGCGTACGTTCAGTGGGGATTTTGCTTTGATTTTTTTATTCCGAATAGAAATTTCCGACCGTATGCCGCGGTACATAGCAAATGTATGAAAGTCCTGCATGTCGTCATTAGGGTTTTTCCGTATGGTTCCGACGCACGGTCTTACATTCGTAACGTTAACAGAATTTATTCAGCACGGTAAAAATAATAATGTGGGCGGCACTCAATGTATTAGGCCAGGTATATACCTTACCAGGTATGGGTGCTGGTAAGGTATTTAACCATGGACTTATATTTAACTTACAGAGTTTTGCTTCAATCAACAATCATTCACGTCTAAGTTCGGCATTAATTTATCGTTGAATTTTATAATCTTTTTTTGTCATCGACAATGTTCCATCTCTGTCATTAACCGTCATTAACTATAACAAATTCAAGTGTCAAAATGTAATGTTTATTTATTTTTCCAAATTATTCAAAATTTCCTTTGAAATTAAGCACAAAGCCGACGAACCTATATCAATACTCATCTTATAAGTATGAACATTAGTTGTAGTAAGAATAAAGCCCGCTCCACATTCACGCCGGGAGGTTTTGGCAATTTTTTTTGCCAGATCGAGCGTTGGCGAGAGCACAAGGGAACAACCAAACGCTTATTTACCTAACATTCGTGTAGTTTTGGTGAGAATGTCTCTGTCTCGGTTTCGGTAGAAAATCAGCTTAGACACCTTCCATTGCTGTGTTTATTTTAAGTAAACGACTCGTTACACTGTTGATTTAATTTTATTTTACTTTAATAACAGTTTCCAAACAAAATAATCTTAGTAAATAGATTTCACAAAGTACATTTCTGAATAGTTTATAAATAAGCACAGTAAGTCGAAATAAACAAAAAACGCTTAACGCAAAGTGTGGTTATACAGTAACACTTATCACCAGCGTGGATAATAAGCGCGGCCCGTAAGCGCGCGGTGGACGAAACTATAAACGTGCTTAGAGGTTTCGCTTCACAAATGGCCTGGTTGGTAAGCGTGCGCATCAGCGCAAGTTATCCGCCAATGTTGGTCATTCATTTCAAGTAGGTGAATGGCCAACCCTTACGTCGGAGTTTTTAGACTGTCCAAAGGCTACCGACAAGGTCTAACGATTGAAACAACCGGGAGCGACTGCTTAACGTGCCCTCCGAAGCACGATAACGCTCAGATAGAAATGCCACGGTCACCCATCCAAGTAGCAAATAAATTCAATTTATTGACAGAATTAATCTTTTTAGATTATCATGGATATATTAAATAACACGGAAGGAAAGAGTTGACTACTCAAGTTTCTGTCCAACTTTGCTGTGTCTACTGTACACAGGTATATATATTACTAGCTGCGCCCCGCGGTTTCACCCGCGTTGTACCCGTTCCCGCGGGAATTTCGGGATGAAAAATAGATGTTGGCCGATTCTCAGACCTACTCAATATGCTCACAAAATTTCATGAGAATCGGTCAAGCCGTTTCGGAGGAGTACGCGAACGAACACTGTGACACGAGAATTTTATATATAAGATAAGATCTACCTCTTATTCATTGATATCTTATCTAAATCTATACTAATATTGTAAAGAGGTAAAATTTGTAAGTTTGTTTGTTGTATGTTCGAGGTAATCTCAAGAATTAGCAGTCCGATTTGAATAATTCTTTTTTTAATAGATAGCCACATTCAACGGAAAGTTTATAGGCTATTTTTCATCCCGAAATTCCCACGGGAACGGGTACAACGCAGGTAAAACCGCGGGGCGCTGCTAGTCGATAATAATATTATACAGCTTGGTAATAGTTACAAAGATTTTACTTATTGAAACGTTAAACCTACTTCCCTTATTCCCAGTCTTCGTGAGTGTATTTGGAGTAAAATTTCTTTGAAATTGTGTTCTAGTAATTCATGGTTTGCGCTGCAGACCAACTTTGCCGGCACCTTTATTTATAGACCTAGAGCCCGTGAACCCCAGACCTTCGTCATTTTATAAAAGCTGAAAGTTTGTCAGCGCATGCTCCCAACACAGGTAAGAACGATGGACAATTTTGAAGTTTGGGTTATAGTGGCTTTGGCAGGTAGACGGTACTAAAGGTCAATGGTCGAAAACACCAAGTTGGCCGTCGATTTCGATGTCACCGTCAAAGGGTGACTTGTACAACTTGTCAAGAGCTTTCAAATGACATAGGTCATGTCACTGTTGAGCATTAGGATCAGCGTCCATAGCATAGGTCAACTCCAATCTTCAATGGTCGAAAACACCAAGTTGGCCGTCGATTTCGATATCACCGTCAAAGGGTGACTTGTACAACTCTTCAAGAGCTTTCAAATGACATATGTCATGTCACTGTTGAGCATTAGGATCAGCGTCCATAGCATAGGTCAACTCCAATCTTCAATGGTCGAAAACACCAAGTTGGCCTTCGATTTCGATATCACCGTCAAAGGGTGACTTGTACAACTCTTCAAGAGCTTTCAAATGACATATGTCATGTCACACAAATCACACTTTATTATTTGATGAATTTAGATCGGTATTTTACACACCTTTAGTACCGTCTACCTGCCAAAGCCACTGTAACCCAAACTTCATAATAGTCCATCGTTCTTACCTGTGTTGGGGAGCATGCGCTGACAAACTTTCAGCTTTTATAAAATAACGAAGGTCTGGGGTTCGCGGGCTCTTAGTCCATTAGTAGAATATTTTTTCGTCTTTTTAGTGCTTTTCTTAAACCGCGCTTTCACTCGGTGTTCGAAACAAACATTTTGTTATGAACAATATCAGCTGTTCGCTTTAAATAGATGTGGTTTAATGAGCAAATGAAGAGTACCTACTCGTCACTAACCGCCTTCTTCATAAACGATATCTAACTTAAACAGTGTTTTGTCTCTTTCTCTCTCTTCCTGGCTACGTGTCCCACATGGTGGTGGGGTCAGCCTTCCTTATTTTTCTCCTCCACTTCGCTCTTTCGTCGACGTCGTCATCGGAAATCTTGCACTCAGCCATATCCTTGGACACTACATCCGTCCAACTTGTCTTGGGTCTGCCTCTGGATCTTCGACCGGGGATGGAGAGTTGTAGCGCCAGTTGTCTCTTTCGCTCTTGGCAAATAGCGTATGTCGGAAAGGGACAAACCATTTGATAGCTAAAGTGTTGTTAAAAAGCGTTTATGAATAATGCCCTTAATAGCCAAATTGAATCGCACAAGTGGCTTCATTTATCGAAAGAAACTACAATTGCTCCCACAGGGCTGTTCAGAGCACTAAGTGAAAAACTAGCTTATATGGGAAAGTAATATCTTTTCCACATAAAAATTTGATGATTTGTTTTATTGCAGAATACCGACGCCTTTGAGGGTATAAAGCATGAGCAGTAAACGTGTTCGATGAGGATAATGGGACACTTCCATCGACCGCCATCATTACCCAACACACTAACAGAGGTAAGCTCATTGATTCTTGATTGTGGCAAATCTATATAAATAAAAATGAATCGCCGAAATGAATGTATGCTCATAACTTCAGAACGACTGCACCAAATTGGATGATTCTTTTTTTATGTGTTCCTTATTGTCAGGACAAGGTTTTTATATACGAAAATAAGTAATGAAAATGTCGAAATTCTCTCCGGAACGGGGCCGCTGCGGCCGAAACCGCGGGGAACAGCTAATAAACAAAAAAACCAACTTGATGTAATATAATAATTAGTCAAAGGTACAAGTCAGATTTGCAGACTGAAACAGGGGGTGGTTCTTGCATGCACCATCAACAATCGCGACCACTAGTATATACTATTACAAAGTGATATTATTAGAAAATTTTCAGATATGTTTACATTTCACTGTTCTGCAAGCGGCTGAAGTTTTGTGATATGGCGACATTGAATCCCCGCGGTGGCTTCATCTATGACGCCAATGTGGACATTATATGCATTGCTCCATTGTTATTTCGTCATGTTTGATTCAGTTACCTGACCCCGGCCACCCGCGCCCTAGCGCACAAAATGTGCTTGGAGGAGCTACAGGGTTATTATTCCTAAATTATACAAAAAGTTCCGACACATTGACATCCACCCACGTTTTATTTAATAATTACCTATTTGCAATTGCGCGACCCCCGCCGCCCGCACACCAACCCACCAATCTGCCGATCCACCATTCATGTATTGCCGAAAATTCTGTCAGTCACGTAACCAACGCAAAGACAGTCATCAATTTCGCGAGCGTGGAAATTATATAGATTGTTCTATCGTCGTCCTTTAAGATTTGGTGGGGGCCATCAAGTAGACCAAGCGAAGCTTAGTCCTAGATTGAGGACGGCAAGAAGCGGTGTTAGTAAGGCGTGGTGTCGTGTTGCAGTTGCCCGACCCCCGCCGCCCGCCCCCTAGCGCACACCATGTGCTCGTGGCTGCGAGGCGCCACGCGTGCGATCCGGCTGCTGCTACTCCTGGTCCTGGCGCTGGCTGGAGTCGAGTTCCTCTTCGGCTCCATTCTCGACGCCACGCCGCTACGCACATATCTGTATACGCCACTTAACACTACGCAGCTCACTCTCAGGTATTTATATTTTAAACTTAGAACTGTTTGAGTTCTCTTCTTTTATCTTCCTCTGCTATCCTATTTGGTTTTCTTAAAGCGATACCACATTCGCGATGCACAATGCTTCATAAAAATGGGTTTATAAATGACTTACATACAATACAGTTAATGTTTAACACTGGAATCAGACCTTTAACCTAAAACCTGAGCACCCAGACGGTTTGGCAGGTCTGAATTAAAATTGAAACATCTAAGTACATAACATAGTCAGCCAGTATTAAAGAAGTGATTTAGGTTACAAAGGATTTAATTACTGACACATTTTATCATAAATCATTTTTAACGTAATCAATATAGAGCTACTCCAAAATCTTCCTGATTCTTATGACACCCTGGTACTCAGATGTAATGGACAGTTTAAAATATTATTTTAGCGCATATAACCTGGTGAGCCACAATTCACAAGTAATGGCTCCCTAGTATGCAGTTACTGGCGACTGGCCAACTTGGTTCCCTAGTTCTGTATTATTTGACCCAATAAAGTTAACCTTACGTACAACATATAGATATGTAGGTTCAGATGGTTTTGCGCTATAGAATGATTAAAGTACTTCTTACATCGTCATTATCATTTATTTATTAAAATAGAAGAGTTGTATTTGAGGAAATTAGAGGACATATATATATACCTAGTACTTGCCAAGGATAAAAACGTTACTGGTTGGGACTTCTAGAAATATCAAAGATTAAGTCCGACCTTCTTCATCGAGCGGATCGTCAAGCTGACCAATCCTGTAGTCAGAGTTATAGAGCCGCCAAAAGCCTCTATAAGTCAGATGAAAATTAATGTTATTAAAGTTAAAATTTGATATTACTAGTCACTATGTGTCTTCCAATACTTTTCCATGAATTACAAACTTATAAATCTAGGAAAAAGCCTTATAATAGGTACCTAAGAAGTTTTTTCATACTAAATATATGATGTTTTAATCCTGTTTTCCAGGTCTAACAAGAAAAATCTGGCGACAGCCGTTCCTCTAAGGCCTAAATCGACGTTTGCGAAACTCCTAAACCCCGAGACTAAAGACTCTCAAGCCAAAAACGATACAATAAATATGCCTAAGTTAAACATTACTAAGTATAACTATACTGAAGATAAGATTTATAATGCGACGATGAAGTTTAATGTAACTGCAAATTTGACTGTGCAAGATAATACGCCGGCGTATGATGGCACGCCGATGTTTATTACAAAAATTATGGAGAAGATTAAGAATTTGGTGACTACTGAGAAGGGTGTGGACAAGGAGCCAGCCATGCCGCTGTGTGATATAATACCCCCTGATTTGGGTAAGTTTTACTATGGTTCTGGAACTAAGATTAACATGCTTGAACCAAACATGGAGGTATTTTATTAAATGCGTATTATTCTACTTCCAATAATAAATCCTGTCTTTGTTTGAGATCACCAACCCGCAGTAGGCAAGCGTAGTGATTACACCTATTCCTCCTCACTGTACTGATATCTTCAGTGAGATGAGAGGCCTTTGCCCAGCAATAGGACATTACAGGCAAATACTTTTATACTAGTGTGCAAATGTGTTTAAATCCTGTGATTGGTGTTGAAATTTAAAATTTGTATATTCTAGGGCCAATAGTAGTAAACAAGACTGCGATGAGCCTGGAGAGCGTGGAGCTCAAGTACCCCGAGGTGCACTGGGGCGGGCGGTACTCGCCGCCCAACTGCACCGCCCGCCACAAGGTGGCCATCATCGTGCCGTTCAGGTAAACTACATCACTTTACATAATACATACTTTATTAAGTAAGTTCGAGTATGGAGTCAGAATCTATAGACCGACCGAATGTCCAGCTAAAGAATATTGTTTCCATAGAAAAAAAGATTACGCGATGGAGAATAGTATGACTTGTACAGAAGAAATTGTCTGTGGTTAGAAAACCCTCCCTATTGGTTAACTTAAATTTTCGGACTCGTGAGAAGCAATAGATTGAAGAGGTGGATACAACAATAATAAAATCGAAGTTTATTAAACCGTTCGTTGAGAGTATTATAAAAATCAAAAGGTTGAGACGATGAATAGTAATGTATTGATTGTTATGTTACAGAGATCGCATGGAACATTTGTCGATATTCCTGAACCATATGCACCCGTTTTTAATGAAGCAACAATTAGAATATGGAATATTTATTGTTGAACAAGAAGGTAATATATTGACACAAAATATACCTAATTTTTTTTTTCTTAGTGCTTTCCTCGCCTCGGTTGTCTAGTGACATGTGCACTCACCTGCCAAGACTGAGGTCTCGGGTTCAATTCCCGGGTCGAGCGAAAACATGTTTCCTACTTTCAAACATGGCTCGGGTTTGAGATCACTAATCCGCAATAGGCAAACGTGGTGATTATGCCTAATCCTCCTCACTGTACTGATATCTTCAGTGAGATGAGAGGCCTTTGCCCAGTAGTGAGACATTACAGGCGTATGCTTTTATACTTTCCCAGGCAACAAAGAGTTCAACCGCGCTAAACTGATGAACGTCGGTTTCGTTGAGAGCCAGCGGCTGAAGGCTGGCGGGTGGCAGTGCTTCATCTTCCACGACATCGACCTGCTGCCGCTGGACACCAGGAACATGTACTCGTGCCCGAGGCAGCCGAGACACATGTCCGCGTCCATAGATAAATACAATTTTATGTAAGTTACTATTTGATTTTACTTACCTAAATTTCCACTGCATGGCGCCCGGAGACATGCGAGACGACGTTAGGACAGACCACGCAGACGGTGGCGATCCGAAGCACGGTAGCGCTCAGATAGAAATGCCACTATCGGCCACCCATCCAAGTAGGGGCCGAGCTGCAAGTTGCTTACCAATCGCAATGAACTAACATCGCTTAGTCAAGCTACTTTACCACGCGATTACTATCCCACAGCCCCTGACTCTGCCGAGACTTTCCATTGGCATATCTGACAAGCTAACTTTTATTCCAGGCTGCCATACAAAGACATATTCGGCGGCGTGTCAGCGCTGACGCTGGAACAGTTCACAGCTGTCAATGGGTTCTCAAACAAGTACTGGGGGTGGGGTGGAGAGGACGACGACATGGCTTATAGGTGAGTTCAGTTTTTAATACAATGCTACATTGCTATACTACGTTTGATGAATACCCACTACATAATTTAAACATTTCATAGCACTTAGTGCCACCAATCATACTACCGGTACTGGTGGTAATTGACCCATAGTTTAGATTTTATCCTGCTGACTGTACTGATATCTTCAGTGAGACGAGAGGCCTTTGCCCAGCAGTGGGACATTACAGGCTAATACTACTACTACTTATTTCATAGGTGTCAACCCTGGTGTCCAAGTAAGACGGTTTTAAAACAACAAAAACTGTCAATTTAACTTATAACGCTCAGTTGCAAAAACCTCATTATATTTATTTGACTTTAAAAACTGACTTCTTTTTGTCTCTTTCGTTACAGGTTACAGAAAATGAATTATCACTTAGCTAGGTACAGGATGTCCATCGCGAGATACGCAATGTTGGACCACAAGAAGTCGGTTCCAAATCCTAAAAGGTATGGTTCATTATTCATTGAAATAATAAATAATTTCAATTATTCACAAGCAAAGATAAACAGAAAAGAAAAGATAAATCGATACTCTATATTTGTTGGCTGGCTTTCTGACTGGAAAATTGAACTGCCAGTCTTCACTGCGGTTGCTTATGTCTTCATAATCCACATCTTAAGACTCGTAAGAAAAATACATACATCAATTACTTAATAAGAGAGGAGTCTTGAAATGCTTGGGCTTTGCTCTGCAATGGCATTTTTTCATTTAAATATATATAAGTCACACTCTTGACCTAACTTCTCCAAACATTTACGAATACCGTTCACACATTTCAGATATCAGTTGTTATCGCAGACAAGTAAAACGTTCAAAAAGGACGGCCTCACTACACTGGACTACGAGTTGGCCCAAGTAGAACAGTATCACCTTTACACTCACATATTGGCGAATATCGACGAACAAAGCTGATGGATGTATTTCGCCAAGCTTCTGTTTGGCGACTACCGGTAATGAACGGTACAAACACTTGGACAAATATTTGAACGAACATTTGTACAGTGATGTGTTGTGGATTTAAAATTAAGTGATGTTATGTGAATCTCGTCTTGTCAAACCTCTGGAAGGATGTTTAAGTTTTATGTTGTAAGTTATATCGTTGTAAGTCATTCGTCTTAGTTTCGTACAATACAGTTGTGTTTAATGTTCTTCTTCTTTCGCCTTTGTTCGCCACATTTGGTCCAGTATTTAGGCAGTAAAAGGGCAGGCTTATGAGATACTAATTAAGTTTTCCTTAGTGCAGCTTAGTGCAGGTAGTAGGGCAAAAGGTGTCCGAAGGGTTAATATTTAATATTGCTTTCCTTTCGCAATCTCTTCTAACGAATATCTAGGATGAAGTTTAGTTACTTTTAGGTTGATAAAATAACATAATATACTCGTAAAAATCACAGTAAATGCATTACTCGAGAGCAAGATTTAGGATACTTCCAATCAAAGTGATTTAGTTCTTCCTGCCTGCACCGCCGTAATGGTACGGAAATATCCGCACGCGCGTCGATTGCGTTTCATGGAAAACGTATCAGGAAGTAACAGGATTACTAAAACACTTGAAATGGTAAAGCCTTTAAGGATTATTTATTCTAGAACGTAACGGGCACGAGCCGATCCGAGCCCAGCGTCCTTGGTTGGATGGTTGAAGCTTGTGGCGCTATAATATCAGAAATACGTGTAGTGGTTCTTCCATGGCTCATTAAATAATACTATAATGACAGTTGGCAGTAGAACCAGGAGTAATTTATTCAAGAGACACATTGAGTGAACATAAACTAGATATCAAAAAAGAATATATACACAGATTACTAAACATTTTGACCCATGTTTGGCCACTAACTTATACTGGAAATAACATTCCGAGACCTCCGAGCCTCGGCCACGGTTTTAGCACGAACTACTTTATATAAAATACTAGCTGTCCCGCGCGGTGGATCCATCCGCGAACCAATAGATGTCGATCTGTGTGATCCCAATAGTGTGAATCTAAACCATCCAGGGTCCCACCTAAATGCACACAAAAAAAATCATTCAAATCGGTCCAGCCGTTTAGAAAGAGTTCAACGACAACGAAAAGTGGCATTTATTTATATTTATATGATTGACAAGGTTCTGAATGGGGCTACGTCTACGACTAACCTACCCCGTCCGTGCTCCGTCTCGCGCCACGGCTCTCGCCCGTTACGGTGTGGCATAAATCATCCTTTAAAAAGTAATGTAATTAACAAAAATAGTTACCGTAATGATCTCTACGACTTATCGATAAACGAAACTTTGAGCTTTCAATTTTATTTAACTCTCATTAAGTTTACTAGCCCACCACTTTATTTCTCAATCGCACTCAATAATTTACACATAATAATTAACTTTTCTTATATCTTAAGTAATATGTTTCCATTTTATATTTAATGCCTTCTTATCAAAGTTCTGTATAAAATTATGTTCCAATCATCAGGTTTCGTAATTATATTTTCACAAGCACTATTGAGGAAATCACATTATTTTTCAATATCTCCATGAAATACTCGCTGGTAACGGCTACTTATTAATACCACAGGACTTTAATATTTACGAGAATCACAAAATAAACGTAAGATTACGTAGGTAATAATATTTTAATTATAATATAAAATCAACACAACCACAATTACAACAAGAATCAATCTATCAAATTAATCAAACGAAATTGGCTGTTCGATTTTGTAGTATTTTTTATTGTTGAATAAATACTCAAACCTTTGTCCTCTTTGTACAAAGGACGTGTTAAAACTCTTTGCTGTATAATAAAATATTTGTATGATAATTTCAAAAAGGTTTTACCTATGTTGTTCTTTTTTTAATGAACGATATGTTGTAAAGGGTCCGATAGTTAGATCGTTACAAATAGAAAAAATAAGCATCATGTTTTCGTAAGTATACTAATATTACTGTTGCATCACAGAAATAAAGTTAACATATTAATTATATTTTATGTGTAAAAAATGTCATATATATATGTCAATTTTAATTTACATTTTTTAAATATTCTTTGTGAGTTGTGACGTCACGATAAAAGCGAATAGTTTATTTTGTACACAACGAGATCTTTCTTTTTTTGTACCTATATGAAGTAATCTAACTATCGCATTCTAATGTTTGGATGTTAGTGTAATATTGTAAATATAGATTAAAAAATGGCCATTTATATATACAGAAAGACAATATAGATAAAATCAAACGCTAAGAGCGCATTTAAATAAAATAACAAAAATATATAATTATTGTAAACAATTTTGTATAAAATATTAATTAGTATAAAATTGGCCTAATTCTGAAGTATTATTTTTATCATTGAATCTTGTTATATAAATCTCATTCTAATATCATAAGCTTATTTACTTTATGTGCTCATGAAAAAATATTATGTAATATGCATAAACTAGTTTTTAATTAAAAAAATGTACTTAAAACGTAATTTTAAATGTGTAAGTAAATAATATGAAATAGTAATTAAATAATAATAATGCGCAACTTTATGAAATATCCGGATTTAAATTGTTTTTTTTTCTATCATATTCATCACAAAAACGTTAGTCAGTTTTTTCAAATGTTTTTTTTTTCAGAACATATCATTACAGTAAGGAGGATTATGAATAATGACCACGCTATCACTGATATGTTACGCTATCACTGACATTACGTGCTAATACTTTAATTCCCCCTCACTCTCGCTAATCTGAAGACATTTTGTACTTATATCTTCAGTTCAGCGAGAGATACTACCCGTAAATTAAAATGTATTCTCTATCTTCAGTAAGAAATAGGTCTTAAAATCTAAGGGTCTTAGGCCATATTTCCGCCACTGACGTCAATTTTTTACGCCTCTGACGTCAGTTCTGTACAAAAATTGTTTATTCATATTCGCAATCAACGTCAGAAGGAAAATAATTTTTAAAATCTTGTATTTTGCTTTTTATTATTTGTAAGTACCATTTCGATATGTGATATAATAATAATTGTATTGTCTGTTTGTTGCTTGTTAATTTAATGGGATACATTGTGATACAGGTGTGGAAAAGGATAAAGATTTGTCAAATTTTTATACAGCTGATTTTGAAAATGAATGATCTAGCTAATTAAGTTTTATTAGTCCTAATATTGTTTTTTTATAAATATGACCATGAATTATGTTTATTATATTATAAATATTAGTTAATTTGAAAAACCTTTATCCTTTAGTTGGCCTAAAACGGATATAAATTGTAAAGGCTATACATTATACTGTACATTGTGTAAATAATCTTATGTAAAATACATTTTGACTAAAAACTAGTAGGTAATTGTAGATACTTTTATAAATACCTGATTAAACTCAAGCCAATTATCAATTAATTAGTGCAAATAAAATATACCTTAACTAAAATGTATGATAGGTATTCTAAATCCATTCTAAGAACATTAAGAGTTGTCAAAATTGTCCAACCAATCAAATGCGACGCTTGGAAAACGCAGCGATGTGATTGGTTTAAATTTTGACAAGTCCAAATACCCGATTATAATTGGACTATAAAAAGACTTGTCAATCATTGTTATTCGATGCTAAGTCGATAATAACGTAATTAGAACCTTTAGAACCATGGTTAATTAATTCTACATACTGACAAAATATATAGCTTAAAATTAGCCGTTTTAGTGATATCGCTACACGATTTAAATTTATGTTAGCAGTTCTTTATGATATATATTATATATTTTTATGTATTTAAGGTACTTATTAATATGTTTATTTATCTTGATTAAGTATTTTCTTTTCTTATTACTTTACGTTATTTTTATGTCCAGCTCGAATACTTTAAAATCAATTTGACTTAATATTAAATATTTAAAAAAGTGCAAATGACCCATTGAGTTTTACTGCTGGTCCCGATCACTTTATTAATATCTCTACCGGCATTCACAGATAGCAAATTACATTGTGATTTAACTTCTAAATAAATAAATGTAAAATGATGGCGGCTAAATGAAGGGATTAAAGTTTGACATTTAATAACAAACAATCTCGAAACCTTATCTATCTTTGATTACCGGTAGAGATAGATTTTTGGGACCTTAATTCTTCATTAATAAGGAAAATTGAACCTTATTTCTTCATTAATAAGCTTCAAATCTGTTTTATATTTTACAGCTAAATCTCTTCTTATCTGACTCATGATGAATGAATTCCACTTAAAATTGCTTTCATAATGAAAAACTAATCAAATGTAAATTAGAGCAAACTAGTTTATTGGCCATTTAGTTACTTAAAGGTGATATTTGTAATGCATTATTTCTCATTTATGTTTTGTCGAATCTGTTTTAAATAAAATATATTGTTTGTTTTTATAATAGATTTTGTATTATTATTCTCGTGAACCTCATCTCTCTGGGAATGTCATGGTCGAGACGTAGAAGAGTGGAACAGGCTAAAACAATCAGGCCAATTGCCTAACCTCAAATATAAACCTCCTCAGAAGCCTCAGTTATAAACATTTCCTAGCTATTTCTCAAATTCTTATGTTAAAGGCTAACTTAGCGGCTATAACGCGGTAAAACCATCGATTTCTAATAGATTTGAGTTAAAAAAACACTCGTGTGTTTCTAAACCCGTTAAAAAAACACTCTTGTATAATCAGCCTAAAAAAAAAGCTGCCATGTTTAAATACTTTGTGGTTGGCGTGGTGCAGAAGCACTTAGGTACACTTACACTAATGCAATAAGTAATACACTAAAGTTCAACCAACTAAATGTTTATTATTAAGAGTTAGGCGCACAGTACAGAGGATCAGAATCACAAGCACAGTTTATGGAAGGTGAAGAACAGAATGGAAATGAAGAAATGAACTGATTATGAAATTAATGATTTGGCGAAAGATTTATCTAGTAAACGTAAATATGAGCGCGGAGCAAAGCGACATGCGTTCGAGGCGATAGCTGGTGTCGAACTGCGGGGGGCGTCGATGGCCGCTCGCCGGCCGGCTCGGCGCAGGAGTTGTTCTGGAACTTGTTGTGGGCTTCTTAACTGGTACGATGCGATTTCTTGGCGCGTCGTATGAGTCGTGTCGGTCCGTCCGATTAGTTACGTTGTTAAGGTAAGTGGTAGTATTAAGTTAGTTTTTAAATAGATTACTTGTATAATAAATAGGGATATGTATTACATAAATATGAATAATGATATATTGTAAATGATGTAAATAATATTAATAATATGCGTTTTAGTTTTAAGTTGTAAATATTGATTTTAGTGGTTATAATAAATATGTAATTATGTTAAGGCATAATCGCCACATATACTCCCCCCCAGAGGCCGACTATGTTGGACGATAATAGTTTGGTAACTTTACTTTTCGCCCGTATCTAGTTACTTTTTCCCTTTCAGCGGGTTTCTCTTTCTCAGTGTAGGGTGGAGTTGTTGCGGATGGAGTACTCAATACTGTCTTGCTGGTGTCTACCAGGTAAGCTGGTTTTAGCCTTTCTACGGTGACTTTTTGCTCCTTTCCTCTTACCATTATCTTGAAGGTTTTGTCTTCTCTTTCTAGAACTTGGTGAGGTCCAGTGTAAGCTGGCTGCAGAGCGCCTTTCACCGTGTCATCCCGCAGATATACATGTGTGGCCGTTGGTAAGTCCTTAAAGATGAATATTTTCTTTTCAGAGTGCCTGGACGCTGGAGATGGGCGTAGTTTGGAGATTAGGAGACGTAAGCGTGTGGTAAAATCCGTGATATCAGTGCTATCGTTTGATTCTGTTTGTTGCAGGAAATCGCCAGGAAGTCTCAACGTTTCTCCGTAGACCAATTCAGCCGATGAAGTTTGTAGGTCACTTTTGTATGCGTTTCGCATTCCCAGTAGTACGAGCGGTAAGGCTTCTAACCAGCTGCATCCGAGATTGGTGTGACATACTATGGCGGATTTGAGCTGCCGATGCATCCTTTCGACCATGCCGTTGCAGGCCGGGTGATACGCCGTGGTTCTCCTACTCTTGAAACCTGCCATACGTGATAGGTGTTGGAAGAGGTTGGACTCGAATTGTCTACCACGGTCTGTTATGACGTCCGTAGGGCAACCGAAGCGTGCGATCCAGTCTGAAAGGAGTGCTTTCGCTACAGTTTCTGCCGTCATATCTTTGAGCGGTATAGCTTCTGGCCATCGGGTGTATCTATCCACAGCTGTCAAACAGTATCTGAATCCGTCCGCCGGAGGTAGAGGTCCGATAAGATCTATGTGAACAAACTGGAATCTTGCGCGTGGTAAGTCAAAAGTGGCCATCGGTGGTGTCACATGGCGAGTTATCTTTGCTCGTTGACATTTGTCACAAGATTTTGCCCACACACGGCAGTCTTTGTTTACGTTCGGCCAGACGTAGCGCTGTGCCACTAATTTAGCGGAGGCATTAGCGCCAGGGTGGCTTAGGGAGTGCAGAGATTCGAAGACTTGCCTTCTCAGTGCCTTAGTGATAAAGGGTCGAGGTGTTCCCGTCTTTACGTCACAGTACAGGGTCTCTGTCGTTCCAGGAATTTTGACCTTAGTGAGTTGTAGCGAAGTCTTGCCTTGTAGGAGTTCTTCCAGTTCTGAGTCTGCAGATTGTGCTTGCATCAGGGTGGATAACTGAACAGGCTGGATAACTTCTTCTATCCTGGAGAGCGTGTCTGCCACCACGTTATCTTTTCCAGTGATGTGCTGGATGTCCGTCGTGAACTGGGCGATGAAATCGAGGTGACGAAATTGTCGCGGAGAGCATTTGTCCTTACGGATGTTGAAAGCGAAGCAAATTGGCTTGTGATCCGTGTATACGGTGAAGTGTCTAGCTTCCAGGAAATGTCTGAAGTATTTTATACCTTCATAGATAGCCAATAGTTCCCGGTCGTATGGTGAGTATTTGACCTGTGCCGGGCTTAGCTTCCGACTGAAGAAGGCAAGCGGTTCCCACAATCCTTCTTTATGTTGCTGCAAGACGCCTCCAATCGCAGTATCCGATGCGTCCGTTACCAGAGCTAACTTAGCATCTATGTCGGGATGAGCTAACAGTGTCGCGTGACATAGGCTTTCTTTGGCATCTTCGAAGGCGCGCAGAGTGTCTCCTTTGAGTTCTATGGGGTGCGTGCCTTTGACGGATCCGGTAAGTAACTGATGCAGTGGAGCTTGCGATGTAACGGCATCTTTGAGGAATCGACGGTAATAATTCAACATCCCCAGAAATCTCCGAAGTTCCCTTACTGTTTTTGGAGGGGGATAATCCTTGATGGCTTGAACTTTGTCATCCAGTGGTTTTATTCCAGCCGCGGAGACCTTGCAACCGAGAAAGTTAACCTCGGAAGCACCAAATACGCACTTTGCTGTATTGATAACCATCCCATAATCCTGTAGTCTTTTGAAGAGCAGTTGTAGGTGATGGTAATGGCTTTCTTCATCCTCAGAGAAAACGAGAAAGTCGTCCACGTATGAGAAAGTGAAGTCGAGGTCCCTCGTCATTTCATCGACAAACCGTTGGAACGTTTGACCCGCGTTGCGTAGACCGAATGTCATGAACGGGAACTCAAACATGCCGAATGGCGTTGTTATGGCGGTCTTGGGAATGTCCTCCGGATGAACTGGAATCTGGTTATAGGCTTTAACCAGGTCGATTGTGGCAAATACTTTGCATCCAGAAACGTTCTGAGTGAAGTCCTGTATGTGTCTGATCGGATATCTGTCAGGGACTGTTCTCGCGTTCAGCATTCGGTAGTCGCCACATGGACGCCAGCCATTGTCCTTCTTCGGAGCCAGGTGAAGTGGTGAAGACCATGGGCTCTCTGACGGTCTTGCTGTTCCGATCTTCAACATAGCTTCGAACTCCTCTTTCGCTATCTTCAGTTTATCTGGCGCTAGACGTCTTGGAGCACAATAGACTGGCGGTCCTGGGGTTGTCTTTATGTAATGGACCGTGTTGTGACGAATGACACGCTGCGCTCCTGCCGGTCTGGTAATATCTGGGTATTCGCGAAGAAGGGCGAGATATCGCGACTCGCCAGCTGTGGTCTTCACGGAAGATATGGTGTCCACGCTGGGTGCTGCAGTCGCTGGGGCGGAAAGACTGGTGTGGTTGTCCACCAGACGACGGTTCCTGCAGTCTACCATGAGGTGGTAGTGAGCTAAGAAGTCTATACCGATTATGGCTTTAGTCACATCAGCTATAATAAATCGCCAGCTGAAATCCCTCCTGAGGCCAAGATTTAACTCTAAATGGGCAAAACCGTATGTTGCGATCGGAGTGCCATTGGCGGCGAACAGTTGGTAAAGGGTCTTAGGTCGTCTTTGTTTCAATGCAGTGCGGGGAAAGACACAAAGATCACTTCCGGTATCTACGAGGAACTGCATCTTCGATCTTTGGTCCGTCACGAATAGGCGACCTGAGGCTTGGCAATCGTCTGTCGCCATCAACGACTGCCTTGCTGGTTTCCCTGGACGAAGTCGCAAGGCTTCTGGCATTTCCTCGCCTTGTCGCCGAACTTGTTATGGTAGAAGCATACTGGGAACTTCCTATAGTTGGAGCTTGACCGTGTTCTGCTACTGTCTCGGTTGTTATTTTGAAAGTTCGAACGAGGCCTTCTTGTGTGGTTGGTGGGACCAGTGCGGTTGATGGTGAGAGCTTCGACTTGCCGGCTGAGCTTGGTGACTTCGTTCATCAACGCCTGTATTGTTACCCTGTCAGCATCCGCTGCGGCGACTTGCGGCGTCGCTGGAACCAACTCGTGAACCTTATCTGCGAGGTCAGCTAGGTCGTTTAGTGTGGTGTTGGGTTGACTCGCTATAACCGTTTGTAGGTTGACTGGCAAACGACTGGTCCATGTCGTTTTTAGGAACTCGTCCGGGTATCCGGGTCCAGCTAGGTGCTGAAGATGGCGTAAAAATTGTGATGGACGCCTGTCTCCCAGTTCTTCGTGCATCAGTAACTGCTTCATCTGTTTTTCCCGCGACGCTGACAGCCTTTTAATCAACTCCGTCTTTAAGAGCTCAAACTTCCCTTTCGCTGGTGGGTTAATTATGACATCCTTAACCTCAGACGCGTATGTGTTGTCCAGTTGTGACGTCACGTATAAGAACTTAGTTTCGTCTTCTTTGATTCCAGACAATGCGAAATTATTTTCCACCTGAGCAAACCATAGTGCTGGGTCGTCGGGCCAGAATGGTGGGATCCGAACTCCAACTCGAAATAAATCGGATGGTGTAAATGTCTTACTAGAACTGGCAGCCGGTTCACCTTCTTTTGACATTGTGATGCAATGTGATGTTCCACGTGCTTACTTTTTCCGTGCAGGTCCAGCTCGGGGTCACCAATGTGGTTGGCGTGGTGCAGAAGCACTTAGGTACACTTACACTAATGCAATAAGTAATACACTAAAGTTCAACCAACTAAATGTTTATTATTAAGAGTTAGGCGCACAGTACAGAGGATCAGAATCACAAGCACAGTTTATGGAAGGTGAAGAACAGAATGGAAATGAAGAAATGAACTGATTATGAAATTAATGATTTGGCGAAAGATTTATCTAGTAAACGTAAATATGAGCGCGGAGCAAAGCGACATGCGTTCGAGGCGATAGCTGGTGTCGAACTGCGGGGGGCGTCGATGGCCGCTCGCCGGCCGGCTCGGCGCAGGAGTTGTTCTGGAACTTGTTGTGGGCTTCTTAACTGGTACGATGCGATTTCTTGGCGCGTCGTATGAGTCGTGTCGGTCCGTCCGATTAGTTACGTTGTTAAGGTAAGTGGTAGTATTAAGTTAGTTTTTAAATAGATTACTTGTATAATAAATAGGGATATGTATTACATAAATATGAATAATGATATATTGTAAATGATGTAAATAATATTAATAATATGCGTTTTAGTTTTAAGTTGTAAATATTGATTTTAGTGGTTATAATAAATATGTAATTATGTTAAGGCATAATCGCCACAACTTTATTATAATTTACTCGGTCTTAAATCTTAATTCTGTGGTTAAAGTTTACTTCTCGTTAATTAGATGGCGCTACTGGCAGCTAAATAAACAATCGGCGCTGGAGTTCGTTTGTTCGCACCTTAAAATCGTTTAAAAAAATGCAGGTACCCCAAATAGCGTGAAATTATTTCATTTCGAAATAAAGGTTTTACTCGGGGTTTGGTTTGAGTATTTAGTAAGTAGGGATTAGATTGGTTATTAGTGTTAAGCCTGGAACCTAGATCTTTGTTCAGTGAGTGATACTGCAAGTGAAGTGAGTTTAGTTTTAAATACTAAAAATCAATTAATACTTTTAAAAGCTTTATTTACTTCACTATAAACTTTGAACCGTTGACAGTCACAAATACAGTAGAAGAAAAGTGTCGAAAGGAAATATTCCTCTTTTGAATTTTTTATTCACAAAGTAGGTATATATATACAAAAATGAGTCACGGAGGTAGTATAAAAAAACACGATGGTAGACAGACATAAGAAGTACGAAGTTAAAGAGTATTCGGTCACTGATGTGCTTCTTCTGAGGCTGTCGGTAGTTTGAAGACGAAGATTCGTCTGTTGTTGAGTTGGAGCGAGGTCCTCAGGCCGGCAGCCAACTGCCTCGGAAACCAGCTCGTCCGCCAAGAGGTTCGCCGCAGGTACCACGAGGAGGCAGGCGAGCATTCTATCATCAGGTCCAGCCAATTTCTTTCAGGCTCCAACTTCGATCTGGTAACAAGTTTCTTTCATTACCTACTTGAATGCTAATTACATCTATCATATGTTGCACACCGTATTTCAATACATGCTACCTACTAAAGTATAAACGGGCGGCGCTGACGTAACAATTAAATAAATAAATAAATTATTTACTCGTTCTACTTATACTTTGGACGTTACTATAATAAAATTACGAGTAAACAAACAAGAAAAAGGTTTTTGGCGTGAACCTAAGGATACCGGGCCACATACCTACCGAAATGCAAGAGTATCGCAAACATTAGTACATAGTGAACAGATTACAGACTGCATCCGTTCACTTTATAATGTTCGTAAACCGCACGCGGTTACGTTCTGTGGTTTAACTCTGAATAAAAAATGAGGAGTCCCTATTTCCCAACTATGTACACCACGAACGGGTATCATATTTCTAGCCACCATCTCTGATTAATTCCGATATTGCGTAATTCATTATGGAGGAAGGGAGTCTAGCAACATAAACTCTCATATGAAACCACGGAACATTGCTAGTACCTACCTACCTATAACTAGGTAGTTAATAATAGCACGCACCCTTGACAAAGGGGAGACGCGACACGCCATCCAAGTTCTGACAACTGAAGAAAATTAGGAATATCAAGTAAAAAGGGCTCAGTTAAAAATGCAATTTTCCGACTCATCCAAATAGAGTTCGATACGAAAAACATAAACTACGCCCCTTGTCAGAAAATTTAGAAATTAAATCACTTCTTACTTAGTGATATTTTTTGCTACCCACAATCACAATAATAAATACAAAACATTATGAATAATATTGTAAACTTAACATGAAACTCGCCTGTCTAAGTCTCTTTCCTTTTCTCTCTCCTTGCGTTTTGATTTCCGCACTGCACTGTCCGTGTAGGCCCGGAATCTATAATATTTAGGCATTATTTATTGTTAATTTTGAAAAAAATATAAATCAGTACATTTCAATCGAATATTAATTAAATGTCAAACTCTAATGACACTTTGATGCAAAGCAAAACAAAGATTCTCTTTGGTCAGGCTAAGTTAAAGCCGCGTTGACACGAATAAAGTGCAGTGGAATCGCAATCACCCTAGGCATAGACAGTTTGCGAGGGCGGAATATGTTCGTGCCATTTACCTACTAACTACCCCTTAACTCTACGCCTTTGATTCCTCTCCTTTAGCTGTGATTCCTCTGATAAATTCAATTAGATTAGAGATTACAAAAAACAAACAATCTAGTAAACATCTAGATATCTTTTAGTTAGGCAGTGAGAACAAGTTTCATTCCCATTATTTCAAGTTCAATTAAAAAGTTTTCTCATCCAAGAAAATTGACACTAAGTCAAACAAAACTTATAAACAATGTTTTGCGTTCTTTATCATTCGTTTTATCTTAATTTTCTATAGTTTTGATTAACTTTGCTTTCATAGTTCCTTATTATAGTGATACGAAGAAGAATACTGTATCTTCGCGTAATGCTGAGTTCTAAAAGTATTAGGACATTGACCCTGTTGCTCATCGGATTGGCTTTGGTGCACATTTTGGGGTATACCCTGGGAGTGTTCCATTACCAATTGCAAGTAAAAGTGGCCAGGCGTACATCTGATGGTGAAAATTTTGAGGAGCAACCTTCTACTTCATGGTAACTCTTTACCTAAATCTAGATATAAGGCGTCCATTTGATAGTCAAACTATAAACTTACTGTAGGTACTAAATTATATTATAGTCTAATGGTCCACATCTCAGAATGCATCCATCTTGATATCCTGAATTTTTATTATCAGTATTTTTGAACACTTTGTTAACTATAGCGCTTACTACAACCAGGACTTTCTATACTATAGGTAAACGTAGTCGATCGCATATTACATTGAAGCCTTCCCTGTGGTTTATCCTGCATACTACATTTTTTATATTGGCTTTGTTTGAGCTTATAGTCTAGTGTACTTAAATGTTTATCAAGTTACGGAGTAGAAAGAGTGTCAAAAAGCCACCAATAAAACGTGGTCAGTTAAAAGTACGCAATTCTATTGGTCGTTTTTAACTCGCTCACCGGTCCACCTCTCTGCTCTAACGCACAGGCAGTCTACACCAGTTGATTTAGGCCACAAGACATTAAACTGCCCGAACCTGCAAGCAGTGCGCAGCCAAACTAACACTACGCAGTCCACAATATCTTACAACGAGTCTGAGGTCCTGACTCAAATGAATGAAATGGAGTCAGATTCGACGATCAATGAAGAATTGTTCACTATGAATATTAGTGAAGTGGAGTCCGGTTTTAACGCTGCGACTGAGTTGTGTCCGGAAATACCGCCAGGGTTGGGTAAGATGATAAAATGATTGTACGTTCAAGTAGGTAGTAAAGTAAGTTCGAGTCGGTTAGTGGCCATCCCTGGCGTCGGAGGTTTTAGACCAAGTAAAGACCGACATGGAAACAACCGGGACAGACAATTTAACGTGCCCTCAGAAGCACGGTAGCGCTCAGCAAATGCCGGCCACCCATCCAAGTAGGAGTTGAGCTGCACGTTGCTTAACAATCGCAATGAACTAACATCGCTTAGTCAAACTACGCCACGATCGCTACCAGTTTTGTGCTAGTAGGTAGTGAAATTATTTTTAATAATGCGGTTCTTTAGGTCGAGGGTTTCGATGTTTGATTTTGGGTATAGACGTATACCTAGTTACAACTTTGATAAGAAGAGAGAGGGGGGTTAGTCTTCAGGCTTGAGTGATTTATGATCTTTAATTTCTGGTCATTTCTGTCACCTACGAAAGTTAGTGGTCTACCAATTAAATCGAATTGACTTGCTCCTTGGGGTCGGCGGATATTGCTTACGTTCTTTAAGTACTTAGATAAGTAGTCTAAATATATATTTGTTGAACTACTTTTAGGTCCCTACGTAGGAACACCAAAACTGTTTGACGAAGTCAAGGGGAACATATCGCTGGGAGGTTATTACGAGTACAAAAAGTGCGTGCCTCGGAGGAGGGTAGCGATCATTGTGCCGGTGAGGTACGTTATATCATCTACACTATATCATCGTCTGGTCTATAATCTATTTTTTTCCTTCCCATTGAATGTGACTATCCATTTCAAAAAGAATTATTCAAATCGAATTAGTAGTTTATTGAGATAAGCCCTTACAAACATACTTTACTTCTTTATAATAATAGTATATGGATTTCGTGTCATTAGGTATATTAAAGATCACAAGGACCACATCACCTTCCTGCAACACCTCCACCAGTTCCTGATGACCCAGCAGATGGAGTACCAGATCTTTCTCATTGGACAGAGTGAGTCTTTCTATATTATTACTATAATAATATTATAAAGAAGTAAAGTTTGTTACTTTGTTTGTTTGTTCGTAAGGGCTAATATCAGTAACTAAAAATCCGATTTAAATAATTTTTTTGTCCAGTGATGAAAACGTAACAAACATAACTACATACAAATTACATAGTTACATCACAAACTTTCGCATTGACAATAAATAGAGTTTCTGTAGGATTCTAGATTCTAATATTCTTCCACATTAAACCACAGACAACACAAAGCAAGAGTACAAAAGAGGTCGTCTGATAAACGTAGCCTTCTTGGAGATCCTCCACCGCTATCCGCACTTCCTCTGTTTCATCATACATATGCCGAACATCATCCCGATTGACACGAGAAACCTTTATCAGTGCAACTGGTACCCGAGGCAGCTGGTAGTATCTATAAATACGAATCATATGTGAGATTTTTTTATTCGTTCATTCAATTCCGAATAAGTTAGTGGCCAAACCTTGTGACGGAGTTTTTAGACCGAGAGGCCTCCGACATCGTCCAACGATTGATCAACCGTTACCGACTACTTAACGTGCCCTTCGAAGTACGATAACGGTTAGATAGAAATGCCACTATGGACCTCCCATCCAAGTAGGGATGTCGGTAAGGTATTTATGATGAAATGAAATGGGTGGGTCACATTTTTCCAATACAATCTCAAAAATAGACCGAAGCAGCCACACAGTGGACATCTCCCATCGTGCGGCGCTCCTGACGCAGAAGCGAACACGTTGGAGAAATGATCATGACTGCTTTGAGTCAACCTGATCACAGTATGCTCTGGACAAAGTTGACTGGAATATACGGGGGAGAACTTTGTCCAGCTGCGGGACATATCAGGTTAATAAAAAAATTGAGAGATCTTTGGAAGGAATACATCCCCATAATGACTAAGTACCTCAAACTTTAGCTGTAATGTTTATTGACTACAGGAATTACGTGCTACCTAATTTCGGCGAGGCAGTTGCCTTAACACGCGATCAGATTGAAACTGTCAACGGGTTCTCCAATTACATTGGGGAGGAAGATAACAAAGACTTCGAAGAGTTACGTTCAAGGTTAGTGTAAGAATCTGATAACGTAACGTGCCACAAAACCAAAGGATTAGTAAGTATCCCAGATGCTCCCCTTCTGCTAACAAAATATAGGACCGAATTTTTTTAAAGGCCATTGACACGAAAGAAGAAGGAGTTACTAATCAAAACAAGAGGAGTTTCCATTTTTTCCCTGAGGATATAACGCAGAGGGCGCTTTATGTATTTTCATAACCGAAACCTTGGTCACTAAAGGCAAAACCTACTATCCCCGGCTTCTACCGACCCAACTCTAATTCTCAAAAGTGTATTTAATGTGCTTTTGCACGAAAAATATAAGTACCTACTAGATTCGTTGCTAGATGCTACGTTTGATTCACCAATTATAATATCAGACGTAGCAACGTACCATACCCAATAGTGGAGGCCGCCAATTAATCTTATGGGAGGTTGTATATTTCTGGTCAATAATATTAGTAATATTCATTACATTAAACATCTCCAAAGGCCATAGGGCCTCAAGGAGTTGAATCTGTATCCCCTCGCATGTCTCTCTAAAAGGCTTGTCCCGTGACTCCGAGGAAAAACACTATAAGAATAATAATCAGCCTTATGCTCTTGGAATATTGTAACCTTTTTTATGCTCTATTATAACCTTTTTCAGGTTGATAGAATGCGAATACGTAGTGGAAACGTCGCCTTTACTATACGGAAGATATGCATACATTTACACCATCAAAGTAGTGAAAAGGTTAATATTCTATTTTCTCTATTTTACTAGGTTAAGGAAATGTAACTAATAGCATCGCCTGGTAGGGCAACAACAATTACCCAGGCTTAGGGTACATTTAGGGCTTAGGGGAAAGAACCTACCCAAGAGCGTAACCAGGTTGGGACATAGAGCCATCTGAACTGGAGTTTCACGTCACCTGCATGTTGCTATAATTGTTTGAATAAACAAATAATTATTATTTTTCATCAACTGCTCTCTTCTAGACTACTAAATTTCCAGCCGTAAGTACCCCTCCTAGGTCTAATTTGTTGTGTGTATGTACACAATCTGTATTTACAGGACAGCACATTTACATATTTCAGGAAATCACTCAAAACCTATATATAATCTGTTTCCAGGCCTGAAACCACTACAAAGAGACAATCTAAAGTCGATGGTGTTTTCCCAGATGGCTTACTTTCTGTTGCTTACAACAACCTTATTGTAGAAGCAAGACAGTATTACACGTATTTCAGCGTATCTTTCCCTGAAGATATAAAATTCATGACTAAACCATGATGTTTTACTTAGTATTTCTTACTTAATTAAAGAAACATCACATCAATAAAGTCAACAATTGAAAATACTAGTGTTGTTGTTTTAAGCCAGAATTTTGCGTCTTCATTACATTATTAATCTTACGCATTGATTTATGAATACAAAAAATGTACCAGCCGAATTGAGAAACTCTGCCTTCGGTGTTTGAGTAAAATATTGAGACTACGGCAGGACTACGAACGGCTACAAAATCTGCTACGATTTAAGGCGACGTTACACTAATATTCCTTCCATGCATGTATTGTGACGTTCTGTGGTTTTATGATCTCTGTGGTCCTTTGTTACAATAATACTGTCAATGTCAGTCAGAATTGTAAAAATTGTCATTGTCATAAATGTCAAAACATTCTAAGAAAATTGTGATGATGATTGGATTTTATTATTCTTTGCAATTATTGGAAACTAATAAATTTTAATAATTAAGTGCCGGTTCATCCTATTTTTTATCAAAAAAATTGGCAAAATAATTAATAATTGTAGGAACATGACTTTTGTAGAATAGAATACCAAAAACACCAAACAATGGCTTTTTTGGAGGTATGTGTCCTATGCTAATGATTAAGTTACATAGATTTTTGTTTACTTTATATTATTTACAATGCAATTTAGGCTTCTTTCTTGTTTTGGTACTACCCTGTTGTGTCTGTATCCATTCTCTAAATTATTATTACATAGGCCTTGTTTATAGTATAGAATAATTATAAACACATCTTTTTCTGTTGTCATCTTGAAATATTTTCAATGCTATTTTATTTTTTCAGATTAGAAAGTTCACATTCTTCGATGTCCATGAAAATGTAGACAACGGGAAAATAGCTGAAGGATTACAAGTGAGTGTCTTAGTTTTAAGGAGTAGTGCAAGTTTTATAGCCAGGAGTACCTTTACCTTAACTTACCTTTTATTGTAAAACATTTAGAATTATATCACTCATACCTTTTATGTTTTTATAATAATATGTCTATTATCTATGACTAAAGAATTATAAACTACCAAGGGAAAGCTTTATATTTCAATAGCACTATTAAGAGATCTTCTATTAAGTACTTATTTTTCACCATTTTACTCTCTCCAGGACTCCAACGTAACAGTAGCTACTAGTGGTAACGGCCACATTGTGCTCTGCGATGCAACGGGATGGGTGCATCTCGTCTCCCGATCCTGGGAGATCACTCCATTCAAAGCATACGAGATGACAATAACATTAGCTCAGCAATTACCACATGATCCGTTTCTCGTCACTATTGGTGTGAGTATTGTCGCTCTTTTATCATTTTAAATATTTTTTTTTTAATTGTTGGAAAGATGATATAAAAAACTACTAATGTATTTTCTAACAAAAAGATATATTGTAACATGTATTAGAATGTCTTTCTGGAGTTCCTAAAAGCCATCTCACTGAGAATATCAATAAAAAAAGAGTTGTCCTAACACCATGCTTGTCTACTGCGAATTGGTCCCATACCTCAACCCCAACCGTGTCTTAAAATTCTTCCTTGAAAACCTGCTTAGCAGGAAGCAGCAAAAACTCTAATCATCCACAAAAAACAAAATCAAGTAACATGATGATAAGGCACTAAATGTATCATTCAATATTCGCTTCTTATATGTCTCAGGAAGATGAGCCTGGAGTGAACCCGATGATCAAAGTATGGGACTGGTCACGCACCGACCGCCACGGGAACCCAATCCAGGCGCGCATCTCCCGCGCCGTGCCCTCCCACATGCGACCCGTGCCTGCTACTGCTTTAGCTGTCCACGAGAATAAGGTAAACTTAATATAGGAAAATTCGTATTGGGGACTTATTTGAAAAATAAGTTTTAAAAACTATTTATTACTAGCTGTGTCCCGCAGATTCACCCACAGCGCACCCGTTCCCGTAGAAAATACGGGATAAATAGTATCCTATATCCGTCTCCTGGTTCTACGCTACCTCCCCACCAATTTTCAGCCAAATTGGTTCAGCTGTTCTCGAGTTATAAATAGTGTAACTAACACGACTTTCTTTTATATATATAGATTAAACAGTCATAACAGGAACCAAATCCACACTTTCATTGTACCCTGCCAATCGCTCGTACCAACGAACTGTGCGATGGATACCCGCTAAAAATGCCTACATAACCACACCATGGTAATCTCTATGACTAAGTGATACCTAATATTCGTCATCGTTATTCAACAACCTAACTATTTGTAATACCTCATATTATAATATTTTGTTCATTAATTTTATTAGAAATGTTTTATCTAATAAACAAAGCAGATAGCGTTAATTCCGGCTACATTATTTAAATTTAACATTCATTTTTATTTTAATTAGTATTGTAAAGTTGCGAGTGTTATCTGACACATTATTTTGTTACATGATATGTTTTAACAGTTGGCTTAATCTGACTTTATCTTAAGAAATTATGCGGCGCCACCATGAGGCTACATTGAATACAAAACAAAATAAATTTCTTGCAAAAACTGTTGAACGGATTTGGATGAGGCTGCATGAATATTGCTTAAAAAACATTTATCTCGATATTCTAAGGGAACGAGTACAGCGTGGTTAAAACTGAGTGCAGCTAGTGTTGTATAAAACCCTTGTTCATTTTCCAGAATATGTTAGCGGTTGGTTTTGAAGATGGCTGCGTTTCAATATTCCGCGGAGACATCAGGAGGCAGAGGAGCTTCAAGATGAATACTTTGACTGAGTGCGGCACGCAAGCTATCACTGGACTGTTTTTCAAGTGAGATTTTCACTAATAAGAATACCTGTAGTTGAATGCCAAAAACTTGTTGTAAAAAATAAATCCAACTGCAGGGCGACTTCTCACATACAATTTGCACAATAACGCCTTGGTGGACTAGTAGTGTGGGTACTCGCCTGCCAAGACTGAGGTCCCGGTTCAATTCCCAGATCGAGCGAAAACATGGTTTGAGATCACTAACCCCTATTTGGCAAGCATGGTGATTATGCCTTATCCTCCTGACTGTAATGATATCTTCAGAGAGATGACAGGCCTTTGCCTTTTGGACATTACAGGCTAATACCAAAAAAAAAAATATTTCATTATTAAAACTTGTTAGTTGTCAGAAAAAGTTTTTAAAAGAATTTTGTTGGTTGTTGCAGAGGCGCGGACAAGCTGTTCGTGGTGTCGCGGGCGGCCGTGCTGGCGGTGTGGCCGGCGGCGGAGCGCGTCGTGTCGCTGAGCGCGCTCGGCGCGCCGCCCGCCTGCTGCGCGCTCACCGACAACCACCAGCTCACCGTCGCATACAAAGATGTCAGTCACATACTCATTCATATTCATAACTATGTTTCGTCGCAACTGTCAATATGCGTCTCATAATCATTTCGTTGGAAATATCTAGAACATAGTACTCCGGTATTTTTATACTCTTGGGTGCATTTTCGTAGAAATAGAGTGGAAGTGCAGAACTGCAGCTTATATCCACTAGTAAATTTTTCTCCTTGGAAATTTCATCTAAAAACATTGAGCCACCGTTTCTTGAACACCCATAAATCTAAATACAACTTTAGGGTCATATTAGATACCTTTTTATCACAAAAACAAAGTTCTCTAAAATAATCTGTTTTATTTCAGGCCATATACTGCTACACGTCCGAAGGCAAAGGCGCGTGTTACGCTTTAGAAGGTGAGAAGGTCCAAGTAAACTGGTTCCGCAGTTATCTCGTACTGACGACCAACGAAACGAAGACCTCTGCCTCTACCAGTACAGACACCAAATCTCACAACCTAACGATACTAGACATTCAGAACAAATTCATAGTATTTTCGAAGAAATTCGACGAAATTCAGGCTGTTTTAACTGAATGGGGCTCTTTCTATATACTGACTAAGAAGAAAAATATGATATATTTGGAAGAGAAGGATTTGCAGAGTAAGCTAAGCATGCTGTTTAAGAAGAATTTCTATGACGTCGCGATTAGGATAGCAAGCAGCCAGCATTATGACGCGCAGGGGCTGACCGAGATTTATAAGCAATATGCGGATCATTTGTATAGCAAGGTGAGTGCTTTGGATAATTTAAGACCCAATAAAGGACATTTCTTAATATAGACAATGGTGTACAATATGGAATATTTAATAACATTGAATCACAAATATAAACTGCGTATTACGCATAGCAGTCTCTGAGATCCTATTTGTCGAATTACAAAGAGGAAAGTTTGTCTCTTTATAAATCACACATAACAAAAAAAAGACGTGTAGCACTCGGGGACTGCCGCGGTAAAGCTATTGCATAGTTATTTTTTGTATCACTAGATGGCGTTAGTGGGGAGCGTGAGGTTTTTTTCATTACAGAATTTCTGGATTCGGTCCCCGCGCTCAAGGCCCGCGATAGAAGCTATGCAATAGCTTAAAAACTAAATATTTAAAATTTGAGCACATACAAAGATATTTCCTTAATATTTTCCTTTTTATTAATGGTAAAGAGAATCTACCTTTAACACTCATCGTCGGTGGTGTAATCTGCGCTTCGCTTATAATTATATAGGTAATCTATCCTAAATAATTTCCAGGGAGACCTAAAAACAGCGATAGAGCACTACGTCAAAACGATAGGCTGGTTAGAAACTTCTTACGTCATCAAGAAATACCTAGAATCTAGACATTTAGAGCCCCTAGTGTTGTACCTAGAAGAGCTGCACAAGAAGGGGTATGCGACGGAAGACCATACGACGTTGTTACTCACCTGTTACGTGAAGATAGACCAGCAGGACCAGCAGGGCAAGTTGAAGGAATTCATTAACTCGAAGAATAAGGCTATTGATTTTGATGTGGATGTCGCTATTAAGGTAATTATAATAAATATACCCGGACACATTTACGCACGGTTAATAGGCTAGTTGACAAAATTTGGAAATTAGTTTAAAACTATAGCTTAGCATCTATTTCACCCCAAAAATATATTATTTTAAGAAAAATAGTTTTTTTATGTTAGTATTTTGAGTTTTAAGAAATGAAATTGAAATTGACCGCGAAAAAGGCCAAGACTGTCATGCCGTCTTGAATGACGTCACATTTCGCAGAACAGCCGTGTTTGTGTATGAAAGTCAATTGTGTTTTTTAATAAATAATGAATATCTCGTATTATAAATACTGTATAGTGCCCCAATGTAAAAGTACAACGACAAATAATTCATATACGTTCCAAACAATAAAAAATACGAAGAAAGTCATTATCAACTAATTCCACAATGTATAGTCGATTTCTTTCACATTGGCGAGACGTATGTACAAATAAATATGGCCGATTTTCTGAACAAAGATAATATAGAGGTAAAGATTGATACATTAGCCACGGAGGTAGGAGTTCATAATAATTTTTATAGCAGTGATAGTTATATTCTATATTAAAATATGACTGATATAAATTCAGAAGTTGCTTAATGGCTGACATAGTAACTGTTCATTGGTTTATACATTAATTAAGTTAATCAGTCGGGTTTTTAAGTTTTTCTTTTAATCACGCAGATACAACGCTGATAAAAAACCGCGAATTGCTGTCAGTCGTATAATATCCTACTATCCTATCCCATCCTATCCTACTAATAAATAACACACCAAATCACTAAACAAATCGAAGTCCAGAGAGAAAGCCAAGTTTTTTAGGAAATCGAACATAGAGGAGCACCCGTAACGTACGACATCAAGCAAACGAGACGAATGACGAACGAAGCATGGCGGCTGACTAGGTATCGGCCTGTCTTGCCAGCATAATGACAGTTCTTAGTTAACCGACAGTGGCAATACCGCTTAATTATCTCAAAACTGAACATACAACAAAAATATAATCGCTTTAGCGCTAGTATATTAACGTACGTTGCTAGTATATTAAATTAAAAATAATGTCGTGAGTTTTCAAAGTAATACGATGATTTATTTTAATTTGCCTTTTTGTGAGTTGAAAAAGTTCAATCACTTAGTTGATTTCATACTCTGTTATATTTTTTTGCTTGCTTTGCTCATCACTATAGCCATAGTCAAAAAAATAGCATTTTACTATCTGTATTTTCACAACCTCACTTTTTTTCTTTTTGTTAAAATATGATGTTGAAAATTAATAAAATTCATGAATTCCGTGTTTAGAACTTAGGAAAAAGTGTATAGTGTGTGGCAAACTATTGAGTGTGTAGTTTAAGATAAATACGTGAATGTCGTAAAATCATAGGTTTGTTAACATGAATTGCCAAAAAATTAGAAATCTACTATACATCGTAGTTTTATCCGAAATGTGACGTCACGCTTCTCTGATTGGTGTTTAATGTCACGTGATTAAACGCCTCATTTTGTCGATTTTATTTTCCAAAAATATTATTAATCTTTTATTATTTTAATAGTAAAGTTGATTATTTATTTACTAATTATCATGGTTAATCATTAGAAACTAAAAGCCATCCGATTCATTCTTAGTGGAAACAAGCCTATTAGACCCAAACTAAGCTCTAAGTTTGTAATATGGAATCTAACTAACTGATACTACTACATATACATAATTGACACCCAGACGTCGTCGCCAACAACTATGTCTTCACATATTGTTGAGTCGGGGCGGGAATCGAACCCGCTGCCATCGACACAGTAAGCGCTTGTTTTAGAATTCTAATATGTAAAAAATGTATATGCCTTCAACAATTTCACTGCAAGAATAAGAAAAAGATAATAAATGATTGGGCTGTAACAATTTCAATACAAGGCAGTCTTTTTTTTAAATTAAAGTATATCATGTGTTACAGTTTAAAAACATTATAAATTAACACTTAAATAAAAAGCACCTCAAGTGTTCATAAACTAACTTACCTAAACTTACCTACCCTTTCTACACAGGTAGTGCGCCAAGTAAGTGTAGAAGATGCGTTATCTCTCGCAGCAAACCATAAACAACACGACTGGTATCTCAAGATCATGATCGAAGACAAGAAGGACTTTAAACAAGCACTGGACTACATCGAGGAGTTGGAGTTTGAAGATGCCGACACGTATATGAGGAAGTACGGCCATCAGCTGATACAACATGTGCCGGAGGAGAGTACTAGGTTTTTGAAATGTGAGTTTTATTATTAATTGTTTAACCCCCGATGCAAACGAGGCGTGTTATAAGTTTGACGTCGATTTCTGAATTAATATATTATCAAGTACCATCATCTTTCTAGCGTATCAGTGCATCTATCGATGGAAATCTTATTCAGTTATGTTACTCTGTGTTTGTAAATGCCATCTTACCTACAACCTGCTCCCGCCCTCCGCCTCGGAGCAGGCGACAACTGAAACCAGCTTCGTGCGGGCTCCGTCCCGTACAGCAACAGCTGAGTTGCAGCCTTGTCGAGCGCCTTGTATTTTTCTTTGTGTACCGATGTAATTTATATTTTTGGCAATACATTGATTTTATTATTTTTCTGTTACCTCTTCAGTGAGATGACAGGCCTTCGCCCAGCTGTGGGACATTACAGCCTAATACTTGTTTTATGTAATACACGTTTCCACTCAGTGGTGTGCACGGAGTACGCGGCCCGCAGCGCGCCGCTGGTGCGGGAGGAGGCGCTGGACGGCGCCCCCGCCGCGCCCGAGCGCGCCGCGCCCGACCACTACATCCACATGTTCCTCTCCAACTCGGAGCAGCTCATTGAATTCTTAGAACATATGATCAGAAATAGGGATGACTGTTCCAGTCTAGTGTTCGACGCGTTGATCGAACATTATATACATGTTTGGTGAGTTTAAAAAAATCTTTAGTGGGTTTAAAGTTAAACGTAGTTTGGGTCTAACAAGCTTTTAACTACTAGCCGCGCCCCGCGGTTGTACCTGTTCCCGCGGGAATTTTGGGATAAATGTATTCCATGTGTTATTCTGATGTATAACCTATATTACTGTAAAGTTTCATTCAAATCCGTTCCAAAGTAGTTTTTGCGTGTGAGAGTAACAAACATAGTATGTAAGTACATACATACATCCATCCATTTTCACAAACTTTCGCATTTATAATATTAGTAGGATTTTGTAGTTTTTTTGTAGTTCAGAGCCTCTAAACGAGAGACCTCTAAAGATATCCTTAGAACAACTTCAAACTTCTTTAATACCATGCCTAATAATTGCAAAAGTAGTAAATGACTAAAAAACTTAAGTTATTGAGACAAAACACCCCTTAAATTTACATTTAAATATGTTCTACAGGGCGAAATCCCCCGACTCCGAAAAGAAGGTGTACGAAGACAAAGTGCTGAAGCTGCTGAAGGACCCCGAGGCACATTACGACAAGGACCAGACGCTCATCATCTGTCAGATGCTGGGCTTCAAGAGCGGCGTGCTGCATCTCTACGAGGAGAACAAACTGTGAGTGGGTGGTAAATTAACACCATCAAAGTCGTACGGTCGGCCAAGAAAGTGGTCTACCACTTTTGACAAAAGTTTCTGCGAGATGTAACGATCGCTAAGATTGACTTTTCTATGCACAATTATGTTATGACGTTTTGTCTGTTATCTGAGATGCCTGACATTTGACATCATTGGGTGACTTAGTTGGAGCTCATTATTAAATGAAAATTGACCTTGTTGTTTCATGACGTTCAAATGAATCTCAACCGTAGGGTGGTAGATCACATTTTTAGCTGACTGTACATATGGAATGAGTTATATTAAACCAAGTATAATATGAAGAATCTATACTTATTGTTTAAACAGCAATATTTTGAATATTTTAAGTATGGCCGCGAACCCCACTAATCCTGGGAAAATAACGTAAGCGCGATCTATTGGATTGTGGGTGAATAATTACCGACGGAAGTTACTTTTGAGAGTGAGCGTGAGCTACATGTTTAAAGCTAAGCAGTTTTATTTTATGTTTGTTTGTTTGAATGCGCTAATCTCGGAATGTACAATACCGATTTGAATAATTATTTTTGTATTGGATAGCTACATTCAACGGGAAGGTTGTAGGCTACTTCACCTTGAAATTAAACATATTAAAGTATAATGTGTATGTACGATCGTAGTTGGCGCGCCCAAGTGTGCGCTCACATGCGCGGCGGCGCGGCGGAGCAAGCGCTGCGCGTGTGCGGCGCGCGCGGCGGCGCGCTGTGGCTGGAGCTGCTGTGGAGACATCCGCCACCGAGCGTACTGCCCACCTTACTGCATAATATAGGTAACTATACTATGAAAAAGCACAGAAATCAGTACTGGTAACTCTCTCTCTCTCGCTCTCTATCTGTCCCTGGATATGTGTCCCACATGGTAGTGGTGTCAGTATTCCTTGTCTGTCTCCTCCACTTCGCCCTATCGTCGACGTTTTCGTAAGGTCTAACTAACACCGGGTAACCGGGACCGACGGCTTAACGAGTCCCAAACAACTTTTGACAACTGAGTTTATTGCTATTCTATAATTTACATTAATAATTGTTTCAGATAAAGAAAAACTACTATCACCAATCCTAGTGGTTGATTGTTTAGCTAGTGCACCGTCATATACGCTGGGGGATGTAAGGAAGTAAGTAGACATTACAAAGAATAATTCGTACATCTAGACAAGCGGCAGCGTGCGCTGTTATTTAAAAATTTGGGATCTTAAAGTGGGTTAGATATGACTAGGCCAGTTTTTATCAGAATTAAAAGTATATATACCTATATGTCGAATAACTTTTTAAAATGACTGATGTAATGAAAACTGGTCAAATCAAATCTGACCCAATTTAAGATCTCACATTTTTAAATAACAGCAATTGTGATAGGTATCTAATAAAGAGAAGAAATAGAGTTTAATACTTATTCATAATGTTTTTTGTTCCTATAAATACATATTGGGATTTAGCCTAGAACATGGCACTCATTTAGATCTCCATTCTTTTTGCTGCGTAGCCCATAGCCAAGCATAATTTTTGTATTGAACTTGGCTCTCCTTTTTACATTTATGTTTTTGGTGGGATTAAATATACCACTACCGCCTTATTAATAAGCGCTTTGTAACTAAAACACTGTTATGTGTTTTGTCTCTTTTGCTCTTCGGAAAATTGCGTATGTCAGAAAGTGAAAAAACCATTTGATAGCTAAAATGTTTTTAATATTGCCCTTATAGTATTGATAAAAGATTTCTCCCACAATGGGTGTTATGAAATGAATTATTTATATATGCAAAGGAAGTATTCTTCAACAAAGTTACATGCCTGAGATAATACATGGATCGTGGTATTTGTACATATCTGAGAAATACCATACTTCGGAAAGCACGTAAAATTTTTGTTTCAATCCAATCCTATTTCTGTCTTATGTCATTAATTAGACGGTGTCAAATTCAGATACCAGAGTTGGCCATTGAAACGAATTTAATTGATTATAGTAAACTAGCTGTGCCCCGCGGTTTCACCCGCAGCGCACTCGGGATTTTTATTACTGACTAGCTGTGCCCCGCGGTTTCACCCGCAGCGCCCCCGTTCCCGTGGGAATTTTGAGATTTTTATTCCCTATAAACCTCACGGAGCCCGAGACCTTTCCAACGAATACAAAACCGTGGAAATCGGTCCAGCCATTCACGCGTGATGAAAACGGGTTTCATTTTTATATATATAGATTATCATATTCCTGACCCAGATAATTAAAATTTTAAAAAATAATCATCAAAATCGGTCCAGCCGTTCTCGAGTTATAAATGGTGTAACTAACACGAATTTCTATTATATTTATATACTAGTTGCCCGCGGTTTTACCCGCGTTGTGCCTATATAATAAAAAAGCCCATTCTTACCTTCCTTCCCGTTGAATGCGGCTATCCATTACAAAAATTATTATTCGAATCAGATTGGTAGTTTCTGAGTTTTGAGCTTAGATATACATACACGGATTTAAAAAAAATTCAATCACAATTACCTCTTACAAATATTAGTATAGATAACGCGCGAAAACCCGAGTTAAATATGTGTTCAAATCGCGGATATTTAATTTAATATTCCAAGCGAATCTTATGTGTTCATGTCGCGGAAGTTTAATTGAACACTTCATCCCACACAGATATCTGACCGACGTACTATCGTCGGAGGCTGAAGTGATCTCCCGCGAGGCGGCGCTGTGCGACAAGTACCGCGGCGAGAGCGCGCGCATGAAGCAGCAGCTGGCGGCGCTGCGCACGCGCGCCGTCACCTTCCAGAGCTCGCGCTGCGCGCTCTGCAACAAGACGCTGGAGCTGCCCACCGTGCACTTCCTCTGCCAGCACTCCTTCCACCAGCAGTACGTAGTCCATTACACTCCTTCCATCAGTACTGCGGATATTAGTGTAGTAGATAGTAGTCGTTACATGAGCCATGTCAGAGGCCTTTGGCGGCTCAATAACTCTGACACCAGGATTGGGCAGGTTGACCATCCACTCGATGAAGAAGAAGAAGTGTAGTAGATCATGTCGGAGGCATTTTGGCGGTCTAAAACTCCCCCACCGTACACTATCTATGCCAGCACTCCTTCTATCAACAGTACGGATATTTTATTGATGTGTGGTCATGTGGCCTTTAGATGGTTGACTCCGACACTAAGGTTGGCCACTATACACATTCCGACCCTAAAATATTGCAAGAGATCTGGAATCTTTACGAACATTTAAGGCCCTCCCAAACTTAAGTAGATAAATCCAGAGTTACTGGTGAGCCAGCCCCGGCCGCCGTACCGTGTCGCCCGTGCTCACCGCCTCGTGGTAGTTGTTTCCAGAGCTACAGCGAGGCGGAGCGCGAGTGCCCGCTGTGCGCGAGCGCGCGCGCGCCACCGCCGCCGCACTCCGCCGAGACGCTGCACGCGCGCCTCGCGCACCACGACCCGTCAGTATACACATACATTCACCTCATATAATACATTGTATATTGATATATACTAGTTGTCCCGCGCAGTGATTCCACCCGCGACCCAATAGATGTCGCTAGTGTCAATCTAAACCATCCAGGGTACCACTCAAACGCTTACAAAAAAAAACATTCAAATGGGTTTAGCCGTTTAGGAGGAGAGAGGAGGAGGAGTGACATACGCACGTACCTACAATAGAATTATATGTATAAAGATTAACTTGATATTATACTCAGTATAGGTTTCTATAGCATTTTAAGAGAGAGAGACAAGACTGCAAGACTCGATCGCAGGATTTAAAAAAACGCAGCTTAATGAAACTCATTTTGAGGAATCATTATTCGCAGGAATTTATAAAATCAAGATAGTTGCATACCTTTAATGAAACACTAATCTTAACAGAAGACAATATTACAATTATTTACTTTTAAAATGGCTCGGATCGACTTTGAAATCGCCAAATCACAGTTGGCAAGCGTTGTGATTACGCCTAATCCTCCTCGCTGTGCTGATGTCTTCAGTGAGATGAGAGGCCTTTGCTCAGCAGGGACATTACACTTTTTAAATAACCAAGAGAACGTGTGTTTTTTGTTTGTTGGAATTTCTAGAACAACTTAAGATTTTGGACATAATTTTGAACAAAATAGATCAAAATTATAAGTAAATTGCACATTATAAAATTTACATCTATACTAATATTATAAAAAGGTAAAATTCGAGCTAATCTCAGGAATTACTAGTCCGATTTGAATAATTCTTTTTGTAATAGATAGCCACATTCAACGGTAAAGTATTAGGCTATTTTTCATCCCGAAATTCCAATGGGATCGGGCGAAACGCGGGTGAAACCGCGGGGTGCTGCTAGTGGTTTGTAAAATCTCCCCTAATATATACTTCTTAAATGCCACTCAATTTTTTATTATTTGACAATTATTTGTCAAAATTGTACAGGATTGCTAGCTCTAAAATATCAACAGGTTCTGATACCGTATTACTTCCATATGTTACGTAAGTGTAAACACACAATAACATAATAGTCGAGGCTCGCGTGTCACTACGAACAATAGCCGTTAATAAAATCAGCGGTATTGTGTGCGTTCACTTGAATTTCAACTATAAACATTTCTTTAAGTGCGTTGGCTTCCGTCATTCATGCTAATATTTAAAGAGGTAAAATTTGTCATTTTGTTTGTTTGTATGTTTCCTACTTAAATAGGTAACATTTGTGATTTTGTTTGTTTGTTTGTTTCAAACATGGCTCGGGTTTGAGATCACCCACCCGCATTTGGCAAGCGTGATGATTATGCCCAATCGTCCTCACTGTACTGATAACTTCAGTGAGGTGAGAGGCCCTTGCCCAGCAGTTGGCTAATACGTAACTTTTTTTGTATGTTACCTCGGGAATTACCCGTCCAATTCGAATGATTATTTTTGTATTGGGTAGCTGTGCTCAAGAGAAAAGTTATATATGTTATAGGTGATATATTTTTATCACAAAATTCTGCACAATGCAGGTAAAACCGCGGGGCGCTGCTAGTAAGTAATATTAACATTACTCGGTTATTAGTTTCTCATTATATTCACATTCTCAAGGCTAGGCTATACCTAACCATTACATGAATGGTTGGCCAATAGTGTCCTCTCTAACCGATACCGTGTTAGAGTGCACGTCATATTATCGGTCCCGGCTATCTCAATCGTTAGACCATGTTGGAGGCCTTTAGGCGGTCTAAAAACTTCAGTACAAGGGTTAGCCACTTACTAGCAGTTTCTTTATTATACTAGTGCCTTGCGGTTTTACCTGCATTGTACCCGTTCCCGCGGGAATTTCGGGATAAAATGCAGGGCCGGATTTAGAGGTCCAGAGGCCTCGGGGCAACAAAGGAGCGGAAGCCCCCTCGCCCCAAATTATTTTCCAAATAAAGTAAAAAAAAAAATCTCAGTCGAGATTTTCAATAAATAATTTATTGTGGAACCAAGTAGATTCCCTTAGTATTGAACAAATACATATAAATATAAAAGGAAACAAGAGTTATCTGAAATTAAATTTTAGGGTTAACGAACGGAACCTTTCGAGCTTTTTTCGCCGAAAAATCGTTGATGATTTCGTTGAAATCCACTTCTCGGAGTAAATTGCTTTCAATGCTCAGGAGAGAAAGCTTCGATACGGTTTTGTCCCATCGTGGTTCGAAGCCTATTTTTTATAATTTTCAGTTTTGAAAATGAGCGCTCTCCAGTGCAATTTGTTACCATCAAAACCAAATACATTCTCAATGTAATTTCGAGGTTTGGGAATGTAGCTCTGAAATTTTGATTTTCGAGAATTTGGTAGTAAAAAAGTAGGTAAAGGTGAAAGAGCAAAACAAAACAAATATAAAAGGAAAAGATGCTTACTAGTGTTAACTAGTTGGAATTTGAAATATTTTTTCTTCCGAAGTCTCTATTGTGGGGGCCCCCCGTTTGTGGAGGCCCCGGGGCTTTCGCCCCGGTTGCCCTCCCCTAAATCCGGCCCTGATAAAATGTATCCCAAGTTTCATTCTTATGTACTATAAAGTTACTGTAAAGTTTTATCAACGATGAGTAGTTTTTATGTGAACGAGCAAGTAGTTTTTATTGTTATGACAATTATCTTATAATGTATTTTAAACTACATCTTATTATTCAATCGAATCAATTTGTCTCTACTCTACCAACCAAATGTTTTAAAATTAAAATAAAACAATTATATAAAATACAATCATCTATGCACACAGCTATCAAAATCAATTTGATAAAACATGCGATAATATTCAGTCATAAATTTGTAATAAAATATTACCTTGAGCACCGATAACAATGACTATAAACATATTTATTTACCTGTTACGACAAACAATTCAAACATCAAACAAAAACAATTCTGTGATCACTCTGAGCTAAATCTATACTAATATTATAAAGCTGAAGAGTTTGTTTTGTTTGTTTGTTTGTTTGTTTAAACGCGCTAATCTCAGAAACTACTGAACCGATTTGAATAATTCTTTCACTGTTAGATAGTCTATTTATCGAGGAAGGCTACAGGCTACAGGCTACATTTTATCCCGAAATTCCCACGGGAACGGGCACAACGCGGGTAAAACCGCGAGGCGCTGCTAGTCTATACTAATATTATAAAGCTGCAGAGTTTGTTTGTTTGTTTGAACGCGCCAATCTCAAGAACTGCTGGTCCGATTTGAAAAATTATTATTGTAATGGATAGCCACATTCAACGGGAATGCTATAGGCTAGTTTTCATCCTGAAATTCCCACGGGAACGGGTACGACGCAGGTAAAACCGCGGGGCGCTGCTATTCTCAGTAAACGATCAGTATATTTATAAGGTTAGTCCAATCATATGCCCCTATTTTTACATTCCATGTTTCATAAAATCTAAATATTGAATTTTTCATATCGAAGTGTCCTACTATCATTGTTATTATAACTTAACGGTCTCAGTGCGCAATCGCATTGTGAAGCGTGCAGTCGTGTTCTATCAATTGACGCTTCTATATAAAGTGTAAAAATAAATTAACTTTAGCATCTGTTTCTCCGTTTACTCCTTAAAAACCTAGTGATGGATTTTCAAACGGATTGCACTGTCTTTTAGTTAATATATTAGGGAAGGTTTCTGTGTATTAAAAGTTTTATTTTATCCCAATTTTCCTGCGGGAAATCTTGTATAACTGAAGTGGTTTAACAAAGTGATAGTGTTGTTACAATGTACTTATCGGTGTTCAAATATGGTGCTATGGTGCCACCGTTTTCATGGTGTTTTAATAGTGTTACTGATGACAGGTGAATTGGATGGATTTATTAAATGCGATTGAGGATGATATAGTCTAGGTTACTCCTTCATCGACAGTGAGCTAGCAGCCTTTGCCTTGCCGCGAATCTTATCTTTAAGTCAATTATGACCAAGAGGGATTTCGACAATTTAAATATATTTATTGTATAATATATATCTATATAAAAATTTCGTGTCACGTTGTTTGTCCGCGATGGACTCCTAAACTACTGAACAGATTTTAAATTTCATTTGCACACCGTGGTCTGCCGAGTCAGCTAGTATCACTACATAGTATAAAACAAAGTCGCTATTTTTGTCTGTTTGTTTGTCTGTATGCTTAAATCTTTAAAATTACGCAACGGATTTTGGATGCGGTTTTTTGTAATAGGTAGAGTGATTCAAGAGGAAGGTTTTTATGTATAAAAATTCCCGATATTCCCACGGGAACGGGCACAACGCGGGTAAAACCGCGGGGCGCTGCTAGTATATATATATACGATCATTTTAATCTGACGCTGGCTTGACGAATGGGATCACATGCCCGAGATAGACTAGTGAATTTATTCGGTTTCTATTCGGTTATGCCATTTCTCTGACTGAATAACTACACCCAGTAAGCCACCTATGAACTTCGCTTTAAAACAAACCCACTCCTACATAGAGACTGCGATTTAGTTGTATTATATCACTCGCGTCCCTAAGCCATACTTCATTATCACTACATAGTATAAAAACAAAGTCGCTTTCCGATATCTCCCTATGTATGCTGAGATCTTTAAAACTACGCAACGGATTTCAATGCGGCTTTTTTAATAGATAGAGTGATTCAAGAGGAAGGTTTTTATGTATAAAAATTCCCGAAATTCCCACGGGAACGGGCACAACGCGGGTAAAACCGTGGGGCGCTGCTAGTGTAGTTATAATGAGTCATCAGTACAGTCGGCAAGATCATTGTTGATATTCATTTGCCATACCTCACTGCTGACAATAACCGAATGACGTTAACTCAACCCTACCATTTTGTCGATATTTCAAAGACAATTCAATCCACACTAACGCCCGTATTCTGAGACGTCGACTGCTTCCTTAATGGAGATTTAATGAGTGATTACGTCAATTAGTTAATTGTCGATTTAATGGATGTTTCTGAGTGCGGTGCAGTGAGACAATATTTATGTACAATTACCTCAACAAGTGCATTAAAGGCGCTTGTGAATTAAAACAACTATACACAATTTTTGAAAGGTGTCAAACTAGTATATTATCTGCTATGAAAGACGTGTAAACCCGCGTATATATGTAACTAGTAGCGCCCCGCGGTTTTACCCGCGTTGTGCCAGTTCCCGTGGGAATTTCGGTAATTTTTTTACATAAAAACCTTCCTCTTCAATCACTCTACCTATTACAAAAAACCGCATCAAAATCCGTTGCGTAATTTTAAAGATTTAAGCATACAGACAAACAGACAAACAGACGCGACTTTGTTTTATACTATGTAGTGATTATGTGTGCATCAATTTCGTAGCAGTGCTTGGAGTATTTCATTTGTACGGTTACTTAGCCCCTTCTTATGATTCCAGCTACGCCGTAGTATCGGAGTACTACGGGCGCGGTCTGTTCAACAAGGTGACGCTGATCACGGAGAGCGAGCCGGCCGCGCCCGCGCCCGCGCCGCCGCCCGCCCCCGCGCCCGCGCCCGCGCTCGCGCCCGCCGCCCTCAACTACGGGCCCGGGGCGGAGGCCAAACTTAGACTAGGCGAGGGACAGAGTAAACAAGGTAACCTATTCATATGGAACTTAACTTACGTTAATATTGGTAATCTTCTTCTTCATCGAGTGGAAGGTCAACCTGACCAATCCTGGTGTCAGAGTTATTGAGCCGCCAAAGGCCTCTGACATGGCTCAATATTGGTAATAAGAAAGTATTAGCCTGTAATGTCCTACTGCTGGGCAGATGTGTCCCTCTCTCGGCGTTTCCCCTTAAACCTACAAACATTTCAAAACCCAAATCAGCTAAATCGGTCCAGCCATTCTGAAGATATGACGAGACAAACGAACCACGATTTATTTTTCAAATAAAAAGACCATAGAAACTCTAATAGAACTTAATTTATCTCATTCCAGTATACGTACAACCAACTACCAAGCCAGTTGCACCTAAAACCACACCCATAGTACCAATACCGGAAGGCCGCATGCGAATGCTCGAACAAACTCGCTACAGCTCCAGCCTAGAAGCTAACATGAACAGGCTCGAACCCAAACCCCACAAAAAGTCACCCGTTCCCTCACCAAAGAACACAAGCAGAAAACCAGAGGTTAAAGAAAGTCAAAACATTTCATCGGCTATAGCGAATGAAGGTAATCCATTCGAAGAAAAAAATTACGACGAATCTAAGAATCCTTTCGCTGAAGATGAGGCCAATGACCCCACTAACCCTTTCAATGATGAAGATGATTACGATAAAAATCTCAACCCTTTTTCGTGAGACTGAGTTAATATAGTTACGGTTTTTGCACGTAAATGTACCCACAACGCTTAAGTAGTCGTAAAGAGATTGCGTTGTCACCTTTAAGTTTATAGGAGAGCTGAAAAACCGACCAATAGCTATCGCTTTACTTTTCTAACATGAATCCTAACTAATATTATAACTGTGAAAGTTACTCTGTCTGTCTGTTACGCTTTCACGCCAAAACTACTGAACCGATTTTAATGAAATTTGGTAGACAGTTAGTCAAGAGCCTGAGAACGGACATAGGCTACTTTTTATCTCAAAGTTCCCGCGGGAACGGGTATAACGCGGGTGAAACCGCGGGGCGCGGCTAGTAAATAAATAAATATCACTCGGTCTATATGTGACTTTATGGGACAAGACATATGATAAACAGCTCTTGCCTCTTGGATGATTGTGTTGTCTCATTCTTCTTCTTCTTCATCGAGTGGATGGCCATCCTGACCAATCCTGGTGTCAGAGTTATTAAGCCGCCAGAGGCCTCTGACATGGCTCATGTAACGATTACTATCCGTAGAAAGTAACCGGGACCGACGGCTTAACGTGCTCTCCGAAGCACGGAATCATCTAAAGAGAATTATAATCAACTGTGTTTAAGTAACAGTCTCACTGTCGCACTCGGAGACGTCAAATACGTCAATTAAATCGAAACTCAACTAATTGACGTTATTTTTCATACATTACATGTCAGAATCATTAAATCTCTACATAAGAAAAATTTACGTCTCTAAGTACGGACGTCAGTTCTTTATAGGTACAGTCACGAGCTTTAATTTGGGACCCATTTCCATTAAATGTTGTAAAAACATTCATAATGCAATAAGGTCGAAACTTTAGTTTGATAGAAACGTAAAGTTATCGATGGTAAACAATATGACATTGATATTGCGATAAAATATTAGCTCTAAATAGCGTAAGTTTGCTACACGATATTCAACCTTAGGTGGGTCCCAAATTAAAGCTTGTGACTGTACTATACCGATCTCTCGATCGTGGATTGATGGCTTAGATCAAAATTGACTTATCGCCGTTGATCGATAGTTTCTAACACTAAAAAATAAGTTCGAGAAGGTCAGTGGCCAAACCTGGTGTCAGAGTTTTTAGACCGCCTAAAGACCTCCGACATGGTTTAACGATTGCAACAACCGGGACCGACAATTAAGCGTGCCCTCCGAAGCACGGTAGCGCTCAGATAGAAATGCCACTATCGGCCACCCATCCAAGTAGAGGTCGAGCTACACGTTGCTTAACAATCGCAATGAGGTAACAATGCTTAGTCAAACTACGCTACGAGAGGAATGTATATCGATCGACGTCCATCGAGTCTGTAATTCCCTAAACAAATTGATTTATAAAGATGTTCTTTGAAATCAAAGTATAGTAAGGTTTTATGGAATCATTATTTAATTATCTATATCGTTCTATTTAACTAGCCCTCGCAAGTTATTTAATGGAAAAAATTCAATTATGAACCACTTTCAATATTGATGAGTTGTTTCAAGTCTTCAACATTCACTCCTTTATATATAAGCGTAAGTAAATTGTATTCGTTCATTTGTATATTCGTTAAATTTGTGAACAACTGTTTTTTTTCTAAGAACATTCCTTGTGTAAATGCAAAATGTAAACTTATTCATGTATTATGTTTTATATTATATACCATAAGTGATTCTGGTCATAGTTTGCAATTGATATAAAGTTAAATAATATTTTTAATGTAAGATATTTCCTTCTTCATCTATCTTTATAAATAAAAATGAATTGCTGTTCTTTAGTCTGCTTAAAACTCGAGAACGGCTGAACCGATTTGGCTAATTTTGGTCTTGAAATATTCATGAAAGTCCAGGGAAGGTTTAAACGGTAAGCATTGACTAAATAAATGCGGGTGAAACCGCAGGGCACAGCTAGTATTTTATAACAAACTAGTAGCGCCTTGCGGTTCCACTCGCGTTGTATTCCCTGGATAAAAAGTAATTAAAGGATAACCTTCCTCTTAAATGTGGCTCACTTACACAAAAAGAGATATGCTCATTCAAACTAACAGAAAATCAAACTATTCAGCTTTATTATTAGTATACAGTATATAGATTGGAATCCAAATCAAACATATTATGTATAACAATATTCTAAATTGAAAGCATCGATCAGCTTTATAACATGTTATCTAAGAGGTATATATTGAATATTAAATATGAATGTATATTTTATTTCCTATGTAATGTAAGCATCTTGTTTTATACTGCAGTAGGTTATTTGTATAATGCATACTTTGTACACAATAAATATAGTTAGTATTTACAACGATTTCATTTATTAATTCTACACTTAGATTTTTCCTCCTTATTACGTAGAGACAAACATAAAACTAGAAATTAGACATAGTTTGCTTGCATATAAAATAACATAGTACATTTTGTGTCATAATGTCAACTAAAGTAAAACTTACCAAGAGATAATTGTTATTATCAATCGCGTTCAGCCGACTAATTCTGTTTTCTGAAGTACCAGGCGTTCTTAACTGAATAGGAAATCTATCTCATATTTCATAAGATTGTATTATTTATCAAAGGCTGGGAAAATAGAGTTTTTAAATGACACCTAATTCAATTCAAAGTACTAGGCGCTCATAACTGAAAAGAGATCATCTGATGTCACATATAGTTTGCAAAATAAATGAATCCGAGGTTTTGACAACTTTTCTGCGCTACAAGTACCAGGCGATCATAACTGAAGAAGACATTATTTTATGTTCAGGTTTGCAGAGACGGAAAATGGCGCCACGACGATCATACATAACTGAACAAGACATAAGACTGATACAGGATTAGGCACAGGTTAGGGGTTCGGTAAATGAAAACAACAATATGGAAATTTTCAAAGCATTTTATTCATGACCTTTAACACTGTGTATAATATATTTTGATAGTACATTTAGAGCAATGAGTAATATTACCAATTATTACATTGTTCATATTTCCATAAATTGAATGAAATCCATAAATCATATATAATTATATAGAATATATAATTTGTCATTCTCACCCAACAATCAACAAGTATCGACAGACCGCGGCGCGCCGGTCGCGCCGCGTCGCACCTCACATTACAATCATAAAAGCGTAAACAAAATATATTACACGCTTCAGAGCGAACAGTTACCGATAACGATCCCAAAATAAATTACAAAAACATTCAACTCAAGAAAACAAGATCTAGTACTATAAAAATAGCAGTATAGCTTAAACAGTATACTCTATAAAAAAATATAATCCAGCGTCAGCTGTCATCTCTAATTTAAAATGTTTTCGATCACAATAACAACAAAAGAAACTAATATAGCAAATAAAACATCGACTTAAAAAGGTAGCAACATCCCAAACGCGACACACCCGTGATATTAACATCCTGCCCACTAATCAACTACTAAACACCATTTTGCTATGCAAAATACATTACCCTATTTATAAGAAATAAGAAATAAATATATAAACTTTGGAATGTTATACAAAATGACTAGATAAAAGAAAGGTAAAGATTACAACATCCGTGTCGGTACAGCATGAGATCTCGTTACGTACTCATACACACATACTCACTGAGGAGACACAAATATTTAATGGCGATAAGTAATGGACATACTAATTTTGTTAAGACATTTTGTTTTTTTTTTGTTATGACATATTATGTTTGTTTCATTCGTGACACAGCGCGTCGTCGCACGTCAACTAGAGTCAATGAAAATAAATTTGTGACGTCCCCCGACGCGCTCTACCGAAACAATAATCTCGACGACAATAATTGTAATAATTTCAATTTTAAGAATTAACTATAACACACAGCATTTCTAAATTTTGGATAATACTTTTTTTGTTCTTACAATCTAACGTTTAATAATATTATGCTAAATTATTATCAGTTTATTCTCTAGTGTTTAGCCGAGTATTGAAATCTACTGAATGTAAATAAGCCGCGGTAATGTCGCGTCTCGTACAAGTAAAGCGAATCTGTAAATCATACAATACTCAACGAATTAAGATATTTACAGCGGCCATATCACAGAACAAGAGACATCTGTCTAACAAATTCATACAAACACGTTTACTAATGGTAAAATAATCTTTTTTCATACAATTCGTTGAGCAAATTTCTCTTATTCTGTCACAGCAGAAATCACAAAGTCACCTATAAGCGATAGAAGAGTGACACTTTAATATGTAGTCAACACGTAGTCAAAGCGGCGTCAACGAGAAACAATCATTACAGAATTGCAAGTGTATCGATAAAGTAATAGTACTCGATATAAAACTACATTATTCATTTGTCTAACTACAATGATATAATGTTGCGTATAAATGTCACTTGACTATTCACTATGTACTATGGACCGAATAAATAATATATTGTGTTAGGGAAACATATAACATGTATTACATCTAGTTTTGTGATTGTTCGCAGCACAGCATTAATGTAACATGAAGCTATTTCTATCACATTAAATGTACTTACTTTGAGAGTACATGACTAGACTACCAGAATGGTCCTAGTGTGCATCTACAACGTGAACGTAACCCGAGGAATGAGACGTTATGCCGACAACACATTATCCTACTTTATACACTGAGACACAAAATTATACCAAATATTCGAAACAATTATTATGATTACAACATAAATTATATTCTCAAGTATAAATAGCGTATTAATTAATAAAATGATTTCGAAACGCATAATCTACATAGTAACTACGATCTTTATAATTTAATATTTATTTACAATGAATACTAAAATGTCAAGAAACTTTTTTTTACGTATGACGTTACATACGAATACGGACTAATCCATCTCTTTCGAATCGGGCGTTTGAGCCTCAAAATATAATATATTTCTATCGTTCGGGCCATACGTATATACAAGGTAAATTACATTATATTGTAGGTATCCATCATTGGAGGAGAACTCTCAGTTTATTTTCTTCTCACAAACGTGATTAAATTCTTGTCCGGTGTCGCCTCACCGAATGGAGTCTGTCAGACGTTCCGTTACAATATTTGTGCGCAATATTAACGAAAGCATTATTGCACATTCGAGTGCGTCCCTCGCGCCCGCAGTCGCTCAGTCAGTTCGGTCACCGAACCGCGATACTCGATCGTAAACCACAAAAAGACATGACAAGATGACTTGAACGTAAGCTGAAGTCCCGAGTATATCGTTTGATTAAATAATGGACTTTATTTCTCTAACATTTAACATTAAAATTGAATAAACATTAAATCGCGGTCCCGTGACGTAGTGTTACAATAAATTATTAATATACAACTCGCATCCCTCTGGTTTGATTGAAACAGACCGTTTAGATATATCGATTTACCCGGAGTCGAGAGTGTATTGTATTCGTTATGAAATCGATTTAATGTATAAATATCATACGTACCCCGACCGAGTTATTGTGCACCGGTTTGGTCCCCTCATCGTTCCCTGACTTTCGTTATTGTTACAATATAGTAAAATACATAAACTTTAAAAAACAATATCTATGTTTATACACAATATAAATATATATTCCATTTTACGTACAGTTCGTATAATGCATCAAATGCAAATGGCATTTTATATAATACTGTTGTATAAATTGGAGATATGCTAAAATAATTGATTCCTTTTCATTCCGAACGTTCTTTTGCGTTTTTAAAAGATCGTCAGAATTTGTCTACCGTCGACCTCAGTTGCGGTTATCGTCAAGTTTCAATATCAAACTTTTTACCAAACCAGCCACAATTATTGGGAATAAATGCTAGAAACCGTTATTTTATGATTTATTTCGGTTTTTAAAATGCACCGTTCGATAATGCAATGCGATATTTTTAGGGATGGCACCATTTTTTTGGCACCTAGTTTATATATAGTCGAGGCGGTCGTTTCAGTGCGGGGGCGAGGGACGCGCGCGCGGGCGCCTACGGAACCAGAACAGACTCCAGGGCGCCTGGGCCGCCTCAGGGCGCCGCCGAGCCGCGCCGCCCCGCGCGCCCCGACCGCGACCTGCGGGACAGCTTCACACTGTATATTGGCATGGACCGCGCCCGGCTCAGCTGCATGCATACTTCATTAACCTAGCTAGGTTTTATCCACAAAGTACTGAGCGAAACTTAAAAAATCTTACTTAAAGATTCTTAAAAATTCTCAGAATGTCAAATCCTGTTAACCGGTTCAGTAGTTTTCACGCCCAGTTTAAACATACATACATACAAGCAAACAAACTTTGGCCGTCAATCTGAGTAAAACAACTTTAGTAAAAAACTTCGAGTAGGTATAGTAGTCGACCTCGGTACAAGTGGTCTTAGATCACACTAGTTACCCGCGTTGTACCCGTTCCCCGCGGGGATAAAATTTATCCCATGTGTTATTCTGATGTATAACCTACACTGTATAGTTTCATCCAAATCCGTCCAGTAGTTTTTTCGTGAAAAAGTAACAAACATACACATCCTCACAAACTTTCGCATTTATAATATTAGTCGCACATCGTCCCCAACATGAGACTGAATAAACCAAGACCAACAATTGAACCTGCCCTCCGAAACACGGTGACTCTTATAGAAATACCATGAGCTATCCCAGTGGGTATGATAAATGAGCCCTGGATCTCACCTGATCTGGCCCGCCAGCAGCGGGTTGATGGCGTAGAGCCAGTCGTGCACTTCCTTGTCGCCCAGCGTCTGCAGCAGGTAGCCGCGCTCCTTGCTCACCACGCTGCCGCAACGAAACATCACACTGACTCATACTTATTAAAATCACATAATTTGCACCCATTATACTGAATGAAAAGGAACTGTATCGTGTAAATATATATATATATATATATATATATTACGTATTTATTAAAATACGCACCCGACGTTTCGCCCCCATTACAATGCACATCGTTATATATTTTAACGCAATACAGTCCCGTTTGATTTAATATAAACAGATTTTTGATTTAAATATAAGTGTAATTAAAGAAAAAAGATTAAAAAATTGTTATACTACGGACGTTAACAACTGAGTCGTGGGGCCATAAACGTCAGTTGAGATAGGAATGTGCCACGTGCTAAACTTGTTATCGATAAAATTTGCTACCTGTATTGGGTTACTGTGACCCCTATTAGCGCTCGCTTATCGCTAGCTTCTGATTGGTCGTAACTCGTAAGATCGTACTCGTACTCGTACTCGTACTTTCGTCCAATCTCGTCGCCCACAATGAATAATTTATTTTCTAACGTAGATCTCCAGAAGTTACAAGGCGATGTTAACTCTCAAACTCGGACAGTGATTCATAACGTATTTCTGTTTTTAAATGAAATTAAAAGTGACCCTAAAACACTAGATTTAATAAATTTCAATAAGCCACGTGAAATGGCAGCACTTATTTGGAGACCAAGCACCATTCATAATCAATTTACAGGATGATACAGAAGATGAAGATTCCGATGAAGAAGAAGAATAAAATTTTATTTAAATAATATTTATTGTTAAATAATCTTAAATGTTAATATTAACCTTTATTGTTAAGACATTATTTGTAAAATATTTGTTTTTCAAATGTTTTTTTCTATTAATTATTCTTAATTCTCATTTTTTTGATCTCATTTGACAATTATGTACGTAATTATACCATACATAAACATAAATATTAATATAAACTTCTTTAGTTAAATTGTATTATTTTCCTTGTCCTTTCCTTTCCTTTTTATGATAAACATATCATAATAATAACATTAATGACAAAGGGCACTTTTCAGAGCCACAATACGATCTAGTATGTTTCTATTTGATTTTTTTTAGTATCGATATGCGCCTACAACCATCTTACGCACATCACTATGCTGCTCCATAGGACCTACGAGTACGAGCGAGAAAAGAATAGACAAATGATTTATGGCCTGACGACTCAGTTGTTAACGTCCGTAGTATAGGCATCCGGACCATTAACAGCATTTTATCTATCAAATAGTTTGTCCCTTTCCGACATATGCCATTTTCCAAAGAGGGCAAGAGACAAAACACTTTAAAACACTGTTTAAGTTAAATATCGTTTATGAATAAGGCGGTAAGTCTTTAAATAATTCCACATTATATGACCACATGATTTACCTGAAGGTGTTGGGCATCCGCACCATCTGCTCCTGGTGCTCGGAGTACTCGACGTGCGCGTTGGCGAGGTTGATGACGGCGCGCTCGATGGGGTCGCGCTCGTCGCGGTAGATGAACACGTACGGCCGCCGCACCACCTAGCGCGCCAACAGAGGACATATGACTCAGACTCTAAGTTAGTGTGTTTGTTTGTAAGCGCTAATCTCGGGAATTGCCAATCCGATTAGCATAATTCTTTTTGTGTCGGGTAGCTATGTTCAAGAGGAAGGTTATATGTTTTTTTCATCCCGAAATTCCTACAGGAACGGGAACAACTCGGATAAAACCGCGGGGAGGTGCTACTCTTTTAATATTAACAGACATGAAACTTTTATGACCTGGTATAATTAATGCCGGCAGACAAATGACATTGGCAAATGTAAAGTAATATCATTTTGTCATAAAAATCTAGTCACTTTACAGTTTAGTGAGAATCAAGACACACATCGGGGCATCATGCTTTTTTCATTGATGGAAAGGTTTGCATATGGAATGTATTGAATGATATAATAGGCGTGTACGCACCAGCCACCTCTTCTTCCAGCCGTGCGTGCCGTGCTGCAGCACGTTGAGATGGCCGCGGCGCGCCACGGCGGCCGACACGCGCACCTCCTCGCACTCGGGCACGTAGAGCGCGCCGCCGCCGCCCCACACGCCGCCCGCGCGCTCCGCCCCCGCCCCCGCGCCCGCCCCCGCGCCCGCGCCCGCCCCGGGCGAGCACAGCCTGCCAACACACAACCAATCAGTTACACGCTCTTCGACCAAATGCTCTGTCAGAGGCGTGCTTCGTTCTCGGCTTTTGTCGATACTCAAAGACGCCTCGGCAGGTTTTCCGCACGCACTCGAGACGGTTGTGGTTTGCCTCACTTGTTTAACAAATGAAATCATTGGTTACGTAGTTAAAGAACAGTTAATTCTAAAAATACAGTAAAACCTTTAACCATATGGGAATATACTATTTTAGGGCAGCCAAATGTGCAATGTGACCAAGTTACATCACACATATTTCTCTCTCATAGTCAAGTTAAACAACAGCTATATTAACAACAGTTGATATCTATTTATCTAAAAGTAGTATGTCGATACTGACTCGAAGCTGCTGGCGCTGTGTATGGAGGAGAGCAGGCTGGGCGTGGAGATGTCTGCGGAGACGCCCTCGTCCACGGGCGTGGCGGGCGACACGGCCGTCTCCACCTCCGACTTGGTGCCCACGCTGCCTATTCGCCCTGAGAACACAATTGTTGATTAAAACTTGCCTTAGTAGAGGTATAGTCTTGTCTGAGTGTGTGTGGAGCTTCAGATAAAAATTGAATATAAAAGTGAAGTGTATGTGTAACTGTAGTTGTAATTGTCTGTCTATCTGTATGTAATACTTTCATGCTACATCACTACGCATAGATACAGAAAAAACCTCAGGCACAAAATGCTTCTTCAATCCATTTCAACGACAACCATGTATCTGTACTTTTAGGGATTTAACTGTATCCATGCCATTTTTCCATAATCCAACTTCATTATTTTCATAATTTAACATTCATCAATATATTCAACAACATTTCTGTATGTCTTAAAATATAACTGAGTACATACACTGATATAAAACTTACATTTCAAAACGTGTACCTATGTGAGTTTTCGAATGAAAAGTGACTTAAGATGTTTTCCTAACATAATATCAGTTTGGTGTGTATGTTGAAGTGCGAGACCGACCCTGTATAAGCTTGATGTACTTCTGCGCGAGTTCCCGCTCGCGCGGCGTCATGTCCCACGGCTCGTACAGTCCGTCGTCGCGCGACAGGCACTCGCCCGCCGCTTTGGCCGCCATGTTTGATACCTCCTATACATACATGATAACGTTAGGTAAGGTTTTTGGATGTTAAGTATCTCCAGATGAATTGAGACCGAATTCGTTTGGCGCAAACGGTGGAGTATTTACTAGTTGTAATATAAATATATCTTAATAATTATGTAAGTTCTTAATAAGTATATACTTTGAGAGATTCTTTTTTATTTTTCAGATCCAGAACATTCTTAGACCAAATTAAATTGGTTCTTTTGGCGATTCCGATTCCGAGATGCACGCTGAATAGAGGATGCGAAGCATTTAAAGACGTATATAATTATATATGATCAGATTCGATTCACGGAATTTTATGCTACCTTTTCCATTTTGTCACTAGAGGAATTTAAGTGATCAGATTCCACTCAAGGGAATTTTAACCTTACTTCTCAGTTTTGTCACTTAAGGAATGTATATGATCAGATTCCACTCGATGTAATATAGACGTACCTTCTCTGTCTTGGTGAAGTCGTTGGGCGCGACGGTGGTGTCGTGTCCGTGGCGCAGCCGCTCGCGCAGCGCCAGCAGGTGTCGCGTGCGCCCCACTTGTTCCAGACGGGTCATCTTTTCCAATTCCCACTACAGGACACAAGTAATGTAGGATTATAATATGATATATTGCTACATTGTTGTTTAATGTGTTGAAACTGGGAGAAATTACGTGAATCAACGAAGGTTAGAAACGAGTCACTGATTTTTTTTCGTGAAATTGTTTAAACATGTCAATTTTCACTCTGTATAAGGGACCATCGAACAATGTCAAACAAGTGTTACCTATATTTATTCAGTCTATGGATATACTACATACAGGGTAGACTTGAGTAACCTGGCAAATTGGCGATATGTAGAGACATCGTTGCCTTAGTCTTTGTGGAACGGGTATGTATGAGTGTGAATGAGTGTGTATGAGTGTGTATGAGTGTGTATGAGTGTGTATGAGTGTGTATGAGTGTGTATGAGTGTGTATGAGTGTGTATGCACCTGGTGGTCGAAGATGAGCGAGTCCCCGCGCGGGCGCCAGCCGTGCAGGTTCTCCTCCCCGCGCACGTACGTGCCCGACGTGTCCAGCACGCGCCGTTGTATCAGTGTGTATGAGTGTGTATGAGTGTGTATGAGTGTGTATGAGTGTGTATGAGTGTGTATGCACCTGGTGGTCGAAGATGAGCGAGTCCCCGCGCGGGCGCCAGCCGTGCAGGTTCTCCTCCCCGCGCTCGTACGTGCCCGACGTGTCCAGCACGCGCCGCTGTATCAGTGTGTATGAGTGTGTATGAGTGTGTATGAGTGTGTATGAGTGTGTATGAGTGTGTATGCACCTGGTGGTCGAAGATGAGCGAGTCCCCGCGCGGGCGCCAGCCGTGCAGGTTCTCCTCCCCGCGCACGTACGTGCCCGACGTGTCCAGCACGCGCCGCTGTATCAGTGTGTATGAGTGTGTATGAGTGTGTATGAGTGTGTATGAGTGTGTATGAGTGTGTATGAGTGTGTATGCACCTGGTGGTCGAAGATGAGCGAGTCCCCGCGCGGGCGCCAGCCGTGCAGGTTCTCCTCCCCGCGCACGTACGTGCCCGACGTGTCCAGCACGCGCCGCTGTATCAGTGTGTATGAGTGTGTATGAGTGTGTATGAGTGTGTATGAGTGTGTATGAGTGTGTATGAGTGTGTATGCACCTGGTGGTCGAAGATGAGCGAGTCCCCGCGCGGGCGCCAGCCGTGCAGGTTCTCCTCCCCGCGCACGTACGTGCCCGACGTGTCCAGCACGCGCCGCTGTATCAGTGTGTATGAGTGTGTATGAGTGTGTATGAGTGTGTATGAGTGTGTATGAGTGTGTATGAGTGTGTATGAGTGTGTATGAGTGTGTATGCACCTGGTGGTCGAAGATGAGCGAGTCCCCGCGCGGGCGCCAGCCGTGCAGGTTCTCCTCCCCGCGCACGTACGTGCCCGACGTGTCCAGCACGCGCCGCTGTATCAGTGTGTATGAGTGTGTATGAGTGTGTATGAGTGTGTATGAGTGTGTATGAGTGTGTATGAGTGTGTATGAGTGTGTATGAGTGTGTATGCACCTGGTGGTCGAAGATGAGCGAGTCCCCGCGCGGGCGCCAGCCGTGCAGGTTCTCCTCCCCGCGCACGTACGTGCCCGACGTGTCCAGCACGCGCCGCTGTATCAGTGTGTATGAGTGTGTATGAGTGTGTATGAGTGTGTATGAGTGTGTATGAGTGTGTATGAGTGTGTATGAGTGTGTATGCACCTGGTGGTCGAAGATGAGCGAGTCCCCGCGCGGGCGCCAGCCGTGCAGGTTCTCCTCCCCGCGCACGTACGTGCCCGACGTGTCCAGCACGCGCCGCTGTATCAGTGTGTATGAGTGTGTATGAGTGTGTATGAGTGTGTATGAGTGTGTATGAGTGTGTATGAGTGTGTATGAGTGTGTATGCACCTGGTGGTCGAAGATGAGCGAGTCCCCGCGCGGGCGCCAGCCGTGCAGGTTCTCCTCCCCGCGCACGTACGTGCCCGACGTGTCCAGCACGCGCCGCTGTATCAGTGTGTATGAGTGTGTATGAGTGTGTATGAGTGTGTATGAGTGTGTATGAGTGTGTATGCACCTGGTGGTCGAAGATGAGCGAGTCCCCGCGCGGGCGCCAGCCGTGCAGGTTCTCCTCCCCGCGCTCGTACGTGCCCGACGTGTCCAGCACGCGCCGCTGTATCAGTGTGTATGAGTGTGTATGAGTGTGTATGAGTGTGTATGAGTGTGTATGAGTGTGTATGCACCTGGTGGTCGAAGATGAGCGAGTCCCCGCGCGGGCGCCAGCCGTGCAGGTTCTCCTCCCCGCGCACGTACGTGCCCGACGTGTCCAGCACGCGCCGCTGTATCAGTGTGTATGAGTGTGTATGAGTGTGTATGAGTGTGTATGAGTGTGTATGAGTGTGTATGAGTGTGTATGAGTGTGTATGAGTGTGTATGAGTGTGTATGAGTGTGTATGCACCTGGTGGTCGAAGATGAGCGAGTCCCCGCGCGGGCGCCAGCCGTGCAGGTTCTCCTCCCCGCGCACGTACGTGCCCGACGTGTCCAGCACGCGCCGCTGTATCAGTGTGTATGAGTGTGTATGAGTGTGTATGAGTGTGTATGAGTGTGTATGCACCTGGTGGTCGAAGATGAGCGAGTCCCCGCGCGGGCGCCAGCCGTGCAGGTTCTCCTCCCCGCGCACGTACGTGCCCGACGTGTCCAGCACGCGCCGCTGTATCAGTGTGTATGAGTGTGTATGAGTGTGTATGAGTGTGTATGAGTGTGTATGAGTGTGTATGCACCTGGTGGTCGAAGATGAGCGAGTCCCCGCGCGGGCGCCAGCCGTGCAGGTTCTCCTCCCCGCGCACGTACGTGCCCGACGTGTCCAGCACGCGCCGCTGTATCAGTGTGTATGAGTGTGTATGAGTGTGTATGAGTGTGTATGAGTGTGTATGAGTGTGTATGAGTGTGTATGCACCTGGTGGTCGAAGATGAGCGAGTCCCCGCGCGGGCGCCAGCCGTGCAGGTTCTCCTCCCCGCGCACGTACGTGCCCGACGTGTCCAGCACGCGCCGCTGGCGCCGCTGCACGCCTGCAACATTACGAACGCGTTGAACGACACGACACTACACTCTAACCTACCCTACTCCACCTAGACATCAACCTACACTATAATAATGATCGTAGTCCGTAGTTGTTCTAGGTTTAACCCGGCTGTAAGACACAGCCAACATCTCTTACTAATTGCAAATTACTAAAAAAATATCTAGTTCCAACATGTAGTTACGAGCTACCCAATATTAGAAACCAGTTACGAAGGCCCACTATCCTACATGACCGAAGCCGTTCGTTATATCCCCCCCTTACCCGGCTCGAGCGCGCGGTGCAGCGCCAGCTCGTAGACGCCCGTCAGCCGGTCGGCGCGCGCGGCCCGCGAGCCGAAGAGCGCGCGGCGCAGCGAGCGCCCGCCGCCCGACCGGCCCACCACCACCACCGACAGGTCCTTCGTGATGATCGCCGGCCGCGCGCAGTTCTCCACCTTTCCGGAACAATATTTTAATATAGTATGAAAAAAAAATTGGTTCTGGATAGTATATTAAGTGTCTAAACACACTATGCCGAAAATACGCTATATTTTTTAAAAACTCATTTATATCTCTATGGTTTATGGCCTGAACTCTATGTATGCTTGACATATCGTCGCATGGCTCACCGAACTTCGAACCGAATTTCGGTCGCGTATTTTGTATTGCGAAGCTCAGAATCGCTGCCGAACTTACGCCCGACTGAAGTTCGGCTGTACGCTATAACGCGACGTAATTTCGGTATAGTGTGTCAGTAATTGAAAATACATTGCACGCGTATTTTCGGTATAGTGTGTTTCTAGACACTATACCATTAGTGTCTAGAAACACACTTTCTCTTTGTCATCTTTGTCAATATCTTGTAGTTGACTGTATCTCAATTACAGCATTACAGCATTTTTGACAAGCCCATCGGCACAGGCTCAGTGAGAGCATTTACTGTGACGGGGGTTGCGGGTTCGATTCCCGCCCGGAGTCAACAATAATATATGTGAAGACATAGTTGTGGGCGACGACGTCCAATTATATGTTCTTATAAAGTATTTATGTATGTATGTATGTATATGTAGTTGTATCAGTGAGTTAGATTCAATATTACAAGCTTAGAGCTTAGTTTGGGTCTAAATTAACCGTGAGTGAATTGGCCCGGGTATATTCATTTAAACTTCATTTCATTAAAAAAGTTGTCAAATAATTTTATTTTTGGCAGTGTTTTAACATAGTTAAGACAGAATGAAATCACTGAATATTCCATTACAGAAGAAATTAAAGTTTTAGCCTTATTAGTTTCAATTTTGGAATTGTCGAAGAAGTTTTTGTGTTGTGGAGTGCCCCGAGGGTGTATACTAGGACCCGCTTGTGAGTGACGTACCTCGAGGTAGGCGCTGAGCGTGATGTAGACGACCTCCCCGCTGGCGCTCACCCGGTTCAGCAGCGGCGACCCGTGCAGGCTGCTGTCCCACGCCGCCTCGAACCTGACCCACCAAATTACAACTTAGTAGTAGCAAGGATACGTGCTAAATAGAATAAAACACTTTTTATTTTAGAATATGTTACTTGTATATTTCCCTTATCCCTCCGTTCCTGACTTCGTTATACCATCTGCAGATCACAAAATATTTGCCCATGTCATACTCTCTCTTACCTGAATACAGCCCTGTCGTCGAGTGTCGGCCTCTCGCCTGGGAACAGGCCGAGAGACAACGCGCCGTCCTCGTCTCCTTCAGACGCGTCCTCGTTCGCCTCGGGCGCGTTGCGGATACGGCCTGAAAAACAAACAAAAGACATTTTTTTTTCATTATTCCTTATGTTTTTCAGTAGCAGGTTCCAAATGAAAATTTCACCAACCCGGCAAGCATAGAAACGAAGACATATATCTCTACTCTTCCCGAGATTTGGTAGAGAAACCGATGTTACCAGTAATATATTGAATGATAATTTGATGTTGCAACACCGGATTCATTCCTTCAATTCAGATGGTTTCGTTCTATTTACTCTGTTATGATTGGATGGATATTTAATGACGTTGACTTGTTTGACACATTTTCAATTCATCATCGATTCATCTAGATATACAGAAATTTGTCTAAAAAGAACTCTACTATACTAACATTACATAGTATAGTGTGTATATTGTATACTGTATGAACTGTTAGTGCAGTAGAGTGGCGTGTGGTCGTGGTGGTACATACCGACGACGAGTTCCCGCACGTCGGTCCACTGCAGGTCTGCGGAGGGCTCGTGCAGGATGGTGATGCGGATGCGGCGCTGGATGCCCTGGTGCAGCACGAACAGCCCGCGGCACGGCAGCTCGTCGCTGTGCTCCACCACCTACACACATAGTACACGTTGAAAGTAGAGATAAGTGTCATCAAACAACCACCAGAGAGAGAAGTTAGACATTGAAACAGAAAAGCTTCGTCACGAAATTTTGTATATGATGTGGTTTTATGTGATAATATTAAAAAAGGTATCCGTAATTACATTTTCTACTATTTTTAATTCATGTGCTGTTTCACCTTGTATTTCTCTTTATAAATCCATAGTGTAATATTGTGTGTATAATTTTTGTGTGTGTCGTGTATCGTGTTTCGTGTTTCGTGTGTCATGTGTTGTGTGTCGTGTCGTGTGACATGAGTATAGTGGCGTGTGTACTGACCGCGGGCACGTATTCCCCACTGGGCGCGAGCTCGCAGATCTCGAACCAGACGAGCAGGTCGTGCTTGGAGTGCAGGTGACTGGAGCAGCAGGGCGCGGCGGGCGCGGGGCCCCAGCGCGGGGAGCGCACGGGCGCCGAGATGGGGATGGACGGCGGCAGCATGCGCCGCGGCGGCCCGCGCGCCGCCGCCACCACCAGGTCCTGCTTCGCGTCCTGCGGGACAACGGCGGTCATTCATGTAGAGTAGGTTAGTGGCCAACCCTAGTGTCTGAGTTTTTAAACCGCCTCATGGTCTGCGACATGGTCTAAAGATTGAAACAATAGGACCGACAATTTAACGTGCCCTCCGATGCACGGTAGCGCTCAGCTAAAAATACCACTATCGGCTACCCATCCAAGTAGAGGGCGCGCTGCACATTTTTTAACAATCACAATGAACTGACATCGCTTGGTTTAACTACGCCACGAGCGCTACCGACTAACGGTTATATGTATACTCTTATTTTACGTAAACCTAACGTGTTCCTACGGGCAAAGGGTTAAATATATAGTTGTATTATGTGACGAGAGCTCGCCCCATAATTATCGCGTCATACTTGTAGTAACAATAAGTATAGACACGCGTCTTTGTGTACGTAACTATCAGTGCCGCCACAAGATCATTGCTTATATTCATTTGATATACCGTGGATATACCTCACTACGAATAACCATGTAATTGACTTCACCGTACTCAAACTTACCATGCTGTCGCTACTTCAGACAATTTTGACAGGAATTGACGCGGACCACGATGCACACTCAGACAATGTGTATGTAAATTGTCTTAGTGTGTTACTTACGGCTTAGGGGTGCTCGTGAGATAAAACTACTATACCAAACTACCAGTGGAAGCTACGAGAATAGACAGAATTGAGCCGCAGATCGCTTCCGCAAGCACGAATCTATACTAATATTATAAAGAGGTCTCTAACTTTGTTAGTTTGTAAGGGCTAATCTCAGAAACTACCCATCCATTTTGAATTTTTTTTTGTAATGGATAGCCACATTCAACGGGAAGGTTATAGGCTACTTTTTTATCCCGAAATTCTCACGGGAACGGGTACAACGCGGGTAAAACCACGGGACGTCGCTAGTGTTAAATATGTGCGTCCACTGAACCACGCTGCACGGACGACACGCAAAGATTCAACGGATTTACCTACCTACATTATAAATGCCAGCAATCTGTGTGGGCGGCGTAGATAATGCGAACCAGTGAACGTCCACCGTAACATAAACAACCTAGTGTTTACATATGTATTTCGTACATCGCTAGTATTCAACCAGAACATGTTTTTATTAATGTGACACAACACATTAAAAAAAAACACATTGAACATTTATGAGGAATTTTGCACAAATGACACTTGTTTGTGGACTCCGATCATATTTTATTGTGTAAAGTCTGAAAACAATTTAACTGTCATCATGCATATGGAATAAACTGGACCGAATATTAAATAATGTTTTTAAAGCGTAAATATAAAATAACCATCTTAACCTTGTAAAATACCTTGTGCAAAGGATGTTGTTGGTAGTGTCCGAAAACTTCGAAGACGATCGGCTGTGTCTTAATATATTCCACGAAGGATTTCGTCACTGGAACTGTGATCTGTTGGAAAATTAAAAAAGACATTTAAATAAAAATAGTCACAATTATAAAAATGTGTAAAAAATAGACACAATTATTAAAATTACACAATTTTACTAAGTCATGGTAGTGTTTCGTAAAAATTTTGCTGATGATGTCAAATGATGCCTGAAGAGGGATTATGGGAGTAATTTATTTGTAAGGTATGAAAAATAACGTCAATTAAGTACTTAATTGTCGATTTTAATTGACGTCTCTGAGAACGACAGTAAAACATATTAAAAATAATTCAATGAAAAGACTTTATTAAACTTTTTCCGAATATATTTGGACTAAAGTTTGTTTGGTTGTTAAATGTCGAGTCAAATCTTTACTTACATTCTGCACGTGATAAAAACCGAGAGGTGTATTTTTTCCTGTATTTTTCACGGGCTCGGTCGAGAACGCGTCTTCGTTGCGGTGTAGGAAGCTGTAACAAAATATATATATATTAATAAATAATTCTTACAACGTGGAATTTAAGCTTAGAAAGTTTTTACTTTAGAATTTCACAGTATGCTTCGTTTATCGCACATTTTGACGTAGCGTGCTAATGTAACACCTTTATTGTACCTTTATTTGTAAAAGAAATGAATATGACTATGAACACCTACTCGTGTCTGAATGTCTTTCGTCAAAGTATTTTTTAATTAATTTGATAAAGCAAAAAAAACTCATATTATATTTTAAATCTGACAGTCAAAATATAATTATTTTTTTATCACCGCTATTCCCTAACCCTTCTCCATTCCATCCTACTTACTTGAACTGACAGAAGACGTCGGCGTAGTCTGTGGCGACGCTGTGCGCCTGCAGCACGGTGACGCGGAAGGTGAACTCCCTGCCGAGCGTCAGGTGTTCCGGAAGCTCCTCCTCCTTCAGCTCGGAGGCCAGCGAGCTGTCGCCGCGACCGCTGTCGGCGTCGCACTCGCCCACGCCCAGTTCTAGGGGATTTAAAAGGGGGTCAGTTTGGGAAGAATCAAAGTGCTACCGAAAAAAAAAGTTGGTTTACAATGTTCTAGCAAACGGTATAAACTAGTAAACTTCATATTACCTCCGAAGAAATAGATATACAGAGTAATACTGCGTAGCCAGCAAAATTACATCGTATCATATAGATACATGGATTGGAAAGTTTGCAACTTTACCAACCAAATTGCATTTCTATTTTTTTTAGTTTAGTGCACACAAAATTACTAAACTGGCTTCTTTATACTAAAGACAGTGCTCCATCTGGTGAGTTTTACTATGAAATAAGTCCTGTATCTCACCTTCAATTTTAATATTAGAATCAGCGACCTCAGTGATTCTATCCGACTCCAAGTTGATAGCGTTGTTCTTCTCAACGTTAGTGATCGCCTTGACGCGTCGCGCGGGCGCTATGTCGTCGTCGAACGATATCTTAGCCGATTGCTTCACACCAGCTGCAAATTCAGCGTTATCTAGAGAGAGGTGAGAGTCGTGTTGAAAAGAGTTCAAGAGAAGAAGAAAAACGATTGGATCTGTGCAAAAATATTGGACTAAGAATCCTTTTAGGTGCGTTTTAAATGATATTACTAGAAATTAATTAATAAAATGTATTTATTTTATAAAAAGACTAGCTGCGTCCCGCGGTTTCACCCGCGTTGTACCCGTTCCCGCGGGAATTTCGGGATGAAAAATAGATGTTGGCCGATTCTCAGACCTACTCAATATGCTCACAAAATTTCATGAGAATCGGTCAAGCCGTTTCGGAGGAGTACGCGAACGAACACTGTGACACGAGAATTTTATATATAAGATAAAATAGACGTTCATGAGTAAGTGTATCCTTAAAAGCCAGATCAACGAAAACTTTGGAAAATTTTGACATTTTTCTCTACAATCTCCTTTTAAAGTGTAATCAAAAACTAATAAAATAAGTAACATTTCTTCGGTTATTTACTGATATTCTTCCAAAACCATCATGCTCGTAAGATATTTTTTTAAGACAAACTGTGTTATAAAATCCCTATCAAAACTCACTCTTCTCAGCGTCAATGACTGCCTGCACGGCCACACGGAGGTAGCCCTTCACGTCTCCTTTCTCGTTCACTATAGCCACCTTGTGAATGAGAGGAACCGGGTACAGCAGGTTCGACAGGTACACGAAGCTCCTGTTGACAAATGGCCACAGATAATGTTGACGGTCTTTGACAGCTGTCAGTTTGACATTTCATTTTACGCATGTGATTATTTTTGAGAGGGCGTTTTTGTCTATGATATGCAGAGCGATATTTAAAGTCAATCAGTCCGTAAGTGAGGTAGTGGGAAGCTTTGTGGCCAACCCTGGTATCTGAGTTTTTAAACCGCTTAAAAGCTTCCCAGTTCTACACCATTGGGAGTAAAATGTCTTACGGAACGTCTTTAAACGCTAAATCAATGGCACTGAAAAAATTCCGTCCCATGTGACACGCTCTATCGCTTTTAACTACTTTACTTCACATCGAATCGCTCACATATGACAACGGGTTACACCACTTCCTCCTCGTATATGACAAACAAACTCACCGTCCAACAAGACGGAACCACGGGAATCGGTCGTAGAACGGGTCGCCACCGGTGACCGAGTCGATGTTGTGGTCGGGCGACGTCGGCGACAGCTCTGCCTCGTTGTGATACATCTCACGCATCAACTCCAGGCGTTGTCTGGAAGATGGGATTATGTTAAGTAGGAAGCTTTCAGAGTATTGTATACAAGGTGTGGCGTAATGAGTGGATATTAGTGGGCAGTGGCGGTTCCTGAAGGGGGAAAAGGTACAAACCCCTAAAAATCCCTCCCATAACAGGGAGAGAGAGATTAAGAGGCTCAAGAACAAAATCATCTGAGCCCTCCCATAATCTACCCACACAAGGGTCCCTTATCTCTCTCCCTTTAATAGGATCTAGAATTTCCTGGATCCACACTAGAATTTAAGAAGGAAGTGATCGATATGAACGGGTCTTGGATTATCCACAGAATGTTCTCAACCTGAATATTGATTACCTGCCATTATGACATTTTCTCCTAAATGTCCACAAATTACGACACACTGTGTATGCAAATATATGAAGGTATATTGCCGTAAGCACGCAGTTTTTTGGGTACGAAGCGGAAGGGTTAGTGTCAATTGAGTTAGTGAGAAAATGCAAACAAAAAGACATTTACCCCCGAATATACAAACATTAGTCAACAACCATTTGAGGCAATTTGGATTTGTATTTTAATTCCATACATTCTTGACAATTGCTTGTCAAAATTGTATGAAGTTTGAAGCTTCTCTAATTTGAGCACCGTTTGAGCATTCGGACATATAGCTTTTAATAGTGTAACTGCTATGTTATGTATGTTACATACAGAATGTCATGCATTTTTACAAAAGACTAGAGACATAAATAAATTTAGTAAATATTTGTAATCAATACAGATAAACTAAAAGCTAGAAATTATTAAATAAGTACTTTAAGAGCCAATTTTTTCCAACATATTAGATAACTTTAGTTGAAGCCTTATAAATTAGTTTTTTAAGCAATTATGTCAACTGTGATGGACATTTTATAGACAAAATCAGCTTTTAAAGAACAAAACTATAATTACATCAAAATATACATAAAGCCTAGCACATTGAAAGCTACTAACTAAAATATACAATACAAAGCAGTTAGGTGCAGTAGAAGAAGACTTAACAATCCAATTGTAATCCCTAAGCTATATTACCATCAGATATTATTTTACATTATAAAGCTGTTTCTCTTTTCCCTATCAGTGACAGTTTGTGTAGGCAGACATTTATTGCTCTAATATTAAGATACCTTTTGTCTGCTCATTTGTTTAGTGCAACCTAAAAAACCGTACCGACCCCATATGTGATCAATCGGTAGTCATTTTTTAGGAGATATTTGCTTACATGTAGAGTAGGTCCATGAAAATGTTGAGCGGATTTAGGACCTTGTCAAATTCAAACGTCGATAATACCTACTAACATCTCAATGAGACTATTAAAATTTTATGATGTGACAAAGTACTAAAGTGCTCGTCATTTTCTATGGTCTGAATGTCTTTATAATACATTCATATATTGATAATGTACATAATTTACACATGTAGGTATTCGTGGTTCATATAACGACACTAAGCTAAGCAAATATCGCCTAAATGTGATATTTCATTTGATAGACTTTGTTGAATGTGCCTCATTTGTAATAGAGATCCTTTTAAAACATATTTTAGTTTAGTACGAACTAAGTTCAGAGTCCAATGTGACAGATTCGAATTGTTGACATAATCATCTGACATTTTATTTAATAAGGGCTTAAATAAGCTAGCTCCAAATACTCAAATGCCTATTCAATTAGGATGTGAGTTAATAACCAGGTCTACATTTTTACACTCGTGGCAATGTATTTGACAACGATGTCCAAATTTTTGTTAGATATTGGGCTTTTGCTAGAATACCTTTTGAGTATTTTGGATATAATTTTATTCACGGGTTTAGTTTAATGTTTGTTATCAATCAAATGGGGTCGGCACAGCAGCTCACGAGGCCAACAAACCTCGAGGGCAGCAGGTTAGCCAGCGAGAGTCTCGTTTGTTGCGCGCACGCCGAGATACAGTGCAGTATGTCCTGTGGGGGCGCGGGGGCGGAGGCAGAGCCGGGCGGGGGCATCAGCTGCAGCGGGGGCTCCTCCTCGCCCCCCGCCTCGTTCATGTTGTATATCTGACGCATCAACTCCAGCCGGTGGCTACGACAACACATTCGCTATACCCTCCCTGCCCTTGCTAACCTCATAGGTTAAGGGGACATGTCTATGCTCCTTTTTTGGTAGGGGGATATGTATCTTAAGGGCGAAAACTTAAAGTTACTTTTGCTTTCTTGTTAAAATCAAGCAGTTAATGTTGTCGCAACAAAAAACCTTTTTTTGGACTATATTCGATAGAGATAAGAAGGTAGCTCTTTTACTCTCTTTGGGGATATATTATATTACCCTTAATAAACGCACTTTGTTTAATAGCATGATTTCTATACCTTAGCTATTATACTAGGAAAGAAACACACAATATCATACTTCAAGACGATGAAAACCAAAGATTTGAATGTAGCTCAGGTATTGTAGCTCATAACTACTAAATATAGCGTAATGACCCTAATGTTGTAATGCAGTTACTTGACATTGAATCTAAAGACAGTGTATAATATAATAAATATAAAATGGTTTGTCTAAGACATGTCCTCTTGGAGATAAACATAGCAAATGACTAGAACAAACACTTTCTAGTTTCTATAACTACTACTAGAATTCATATACAAATATTTATAATATAAATACATAGTAATTTGAATAAAACGTGCAATTTATAGAAAAAGATCTATATTCTTATCATTTGCTTCAAAAATTCCTTATTTTATTAAAAAAGTTCAGTAGCACGATTAAAATTAATTAAAAAAAGCGGCAAATTAAAATAAGCTCTATTGAAATGTCAGGACATTGCCACTAAACATTGAAACCTATATTATGTACTTACCGCAACAATAATCATATAAAATCTATACAATTTAAAATCGAATCTGTTTCCTCACAAAATTCTGTTTTATCTATCGCCAATATTCAAAATTCTTAACCAACATTGCACCAGCAAAATGACATCCCAGTTTCATAAAGTGTTTTAAAAACGTGAAGTAAACAGAAGGTAACTTAAACAATAGAAATCTGGACGGAACAAAATGCAAATTAAAAAATAAATAACCAAAAACGAGTGTATGTCACTCTTTCGTGTCAATAGTGGTATAACTGAATAACAAACTAAAATATAGGTATTAGGTATTATTAGGAAAGTTAATTATAGCCTATTTCTAGACAACTAGCGGCCTCCTGTCGCTTCGGGTGAAAGGGCCACCCCCTCTTAGGGGTTGAGTTTTGCAAAATCCTTTCTTATGGCTCACTTGCATTATGAAAGGAAACTTTGTACTTATTTTCAAATTTCTAGGTACAGTAGTTTCGGCTATGTCACTCAGGTTTGCCTTTTATATAAATATGCCATGTCATTTATACTCCTAGTTTTGAGACGGGTATGACAGTTTGACCGATTTAAAATATAATTATAACAAACATCTTGAAAACCTCATAGTTTAAATGATTATGTAAGTCTTTCCTGTCATCACTTATCTCATTTAATCTAGCATTTAGCGCTATCAACAAATCTCATTAATGATTCCCTTTAAATCAAACAACGGAAATACTCACTAAATCATATTTATCTCTGTCAAGCACATATCTCTCTTTCTCTAACCACTCTAGCATCTTTTTCTAACATGCTTCTCCATTATCATCTATCTCATTCATTAGTTCACTTACCGCAACTTCTCGAGTGTCCAGTAATGCGTGGCTCCGTTCTTAGTGTCAGTAACCTCTACGGCTACTACAGTGGGAGCGGACGGCCTGTACTCGTCGTCGGCGTCGTCTCTCGGAGCCAGCTCGCCCGGCAGAGGCGAGTATGGAGTGTCGGTCAGGAGCGTGAACTGGAACTGAACTTTCTTGCGTAGCTCTACCGAGATGGCGTTCGCTTCCTGTTGAGAGATAGGCAAGTGGAGTGAGTGAGATGGATAATAAAAATAAAGCCGAATATGTGACAAAAATATTTGATTAAGTATTTATAAGTGAAATTCATGATAGGATCGAATCTACATCTGCAATATGTCAGTTCAGTTCAATCTTGGCGAAATAAGACTAAGTAATGTTAACTCATCGCAATGCACCAAGTATCAGAGACTTTTCGGCGGTCCAAAAACTCCAACCAACCAACCAAGGTTGGACACCACTAACCTACTTGAACTTATTTATAAGTAAAGATACAGATTAAATCTTACAACCTATTCGAATCCCCTTAGTTCATTCATCTCGAATCTTTTACCATTTCCAGATATTCCATGTAAGTAACCAGTACTAACCTTGAGGAAGATCGCGTTCCCCCACAAGTCGTCCCGCAGCGAGGTGAACTGGTGGTACTTCCACTTGCGGAACGCCCACGCCGCCAGCCCCACCTCGCGCGCCGACCAACACTCTGTCTCGAACAGGGGGTTTACTACAACACCACATACACACTTATACAGCCTTATATTATGGTTATGGTCAACTGAAAAACTCAAATTAAAATTAATTTAACAAAAAATGTATAATGTGCTAACATCTAACCAGTGGTGAACTTTAAACTTAGTATACTTAAAGTCTGCTCATCACTATCAGCGATCATCGTGACATCGTAGCAAGCCACCAAGGGGGCTTGCTACCAAAAGTTCAAAGCTTAACACTTTCATCCAAAAAAATAATCTTTTATACTGAACAATACATGGTAATATGAAGTAGCTTGCACTGAATAGGAACAGATGGAGAAGTCTGCATCGGACTCACCGACAAGAGCCTTGCTCTTAAATTTATGATGATTATGTCATGACAACAGCGCTTACCAAATATGTCTTCATCGTTGTGGAAGTCCTCGGGCGTGTACGAGCTGTACATGGACATGGTGACGCTCTGCTCCTCGACCTGACGCTGCAGAGCATCTATACGGGCTTCGTAGTTCTGTACGAGATGTGTTGTGGTTAAGTAGGTGGTATTGTAAAGTTTTGTCACAAGGAAATTGAATATAATAGAATAGAATCATTTATTTCAGATAGTTATTATTACATGCAATAATAACCAGAGGCTCATATTGTAAATACCTTATAGGCTTACTTATAAGTCTAAAGTAAAGTGACTTTTGGATTTTAACTATTGTATGCCGCCAAAGGCGAGACAATTACGATAACTCAATTAGGGCTAGAATTAAAGTAAGAACCCGACTTCCATTATAGTGCTAATTGAGTTGGGAGTGAAATCGTGTTTGGAAAAAAATAACTGTCACAATTTGTGTCAAATGTGTCACAACTGGTGTCAATGTCAAATATCTGTCAACCCACCTTCCTCTGCTCCTCAAACTGCTGGTCAGCATGCTCCTTCTCCCTTCGGAACTGCTCTTCAAGCGCGAGCAGTCGTTTCTGCATCTCCGCCTTCAAGTCAATGCCTTGCTTCTCGAGCAACTCGCATTGGGCAAAGTCCCAGTCCACGTTTTCGGTGACACTTGGGGCTGTGACAAAGAAATGGAACGATTTGAATTGATGGTAAGATTATCGCAACTTGTCAAAATATCGATTAAAGGAAAAGTTTGTTTTAACAGGCAACAATCAAAGACGAGCAAAGAAAAGTCGGCCCTTGGATGGGTGGCTGATAACGGCATTTCTATCTGAGCACTACCGTGCTTCGAAGGGCACGTTAAATTGTCGGTCCCGGTTGTTCCAATCGATAGACCAAGTCGGAGACCTTAAGGCTGTGTAAAAACACCGACACCAAGGTTGGCCACGAACCTACCGGAACTAACTTATTTCCTTACCTTCAGTATTGCCAGTATCGGCCTTATCGTTCAACTCCTTATCCTTGGCGGGCTCGTCGCGCGGCTGGCCCGGGTGAGTGAACCGGAACACGTGGTTCTTGCCCAGGATCACACGCGAACCAGTCTTCAGGATTATTGGCTCGTTAATCTGAGGGAATAATTTTGGGTTATATTTGTAGTGGTCATCTAATGAGATGGGTTTGGGTTAGTGGCAATAGCGGTAGGAATAAGTACTAATTTGTATATCTTAAGTAATCAACGCCTAACTTATATTGTAAAAAAATAAAGTAATCCTTTAGTGACAATATAAGTTATAATTAATATCTATAAAAATACTGTTTGTATTCTTGCTATTTAATACACACATACAAATATGAAAGTTATCTTTTGTGTCAACTCTGCTTTAGTGTCAGAGAAAAAAAAATACGTTAAAATTTTTGACCCCACACACACAAAGATATCATGAATTACTTTTTACAGGTTTCCAGTTCAATATAAAGCAGTTTTGAATAAAATAGGTGGCTACATACAAAACCGCTAAAGCGATGACGTTATGTGTCACAAAACTCACCTCTCGTCCATTAACATACACCAAGGCGCTACCGTGTGGTATCAAACAGATAACTCCGTCGGTATTCTCAAAGATGCAGTGCTCGCTCAGTATGTGCGAGCCAGACAACTGTATGTCTTGTGGGACGTTCGCTTCGGCCGTACCGAGGCGGGTTACACCTGTGGTTTAGAGAATAGAGAAATGTGTTTAGCAATAGAGGAGAAATAAAACCTCCTTTCGGTTGACTGAAATGAAAGTGCAATAAAACATAAAAAATCCAATGCTTAGGGTGTGTATCCATCGAAGCTGAGCGGAGCTCATATTTTGACAATGTCAATACCTTATTTGACAATTTTAATGTGATGTGATTAGTGGATCAAGCTCATTACGAGTTTCAAAATAACTACTTAGTTTCTTTGCAGATTGAATATAAAATTAACTAATGTCAAACAAGATTATTATAACAATGTTGTTGGCATGTCTGATAAATACGTATTAATTTTAAGACTCAAGAAAAAGATTGCACAATAAATGATCAAATTATCAGAAGATTCTTACCGTCCTTAATGTAATAGATGAGGCACTCAGACAGGTTAGGGTCTTCGTTCAAGTTGACCAGATGCGGGGTCTTCTTCGGCGAGTACACCCCCACAGTGATGCCCTCTTTCACGGCCACGCCCATTTCGGCGAACACCGCCTCGCGCTGGACTCGAATCTGCTCCGTGCGTTTGAGTTTCTCTTCCCATGTCTCGTTCAGTTCTATAGAGGACACATAATTTTATAAATAAAAAAGACAATTTTTAGATAAAAATAATTTCATTTAACCTCCCTCGTACGTAAGTGCCCGTTTAATAATGACATTAACGTACATTTCAATTAATAGTCAAATAGTTTTAATTATTTTTAAGAAAAAAAAAAGACAGATGATATTTGGAGTGTGGCTCGCACTTAACCCTTAACACTTCTTGCGGGTTTTACAGTCTAAAAGTTCAGTAAGTAAGTGGATGCTTTTTTCTTAAGCTCAGTAATAATTCCCATCAAAATCTGACTAGATTATTCAGATTCAGTCTGAACGAAGAAACCAAAACAGAAAATGTGTTTTGGCATACTTTGTTTCATAATTATCGTCTTGATTCATGTCGAAACACAGTATGAAAGAATAGCAATGAAAAATAGCCTTTAACACCTGACAATAAGACTTACCCGCAATAAGTTTCTCCGAGGCTTGCAATTGGTCGACTGCCTCTTCAGCAATCGTTGTCGCCGCTCGGGATAACTTCGGGGATAACGCTTCGGCTTCACTCTTCTTACGGACAGGCGAAGCGTTCTCCTCTCCTATTCACACGAGATGGATTAATCAGAGGTTAGACAGAGATAGCGAGATGGGCATGTTTTGTATTTAGATAGGTTATGATGGGGACGAATTATTAATCAGCGATTTGACTGAAGATGCTTACTCTTGTGTTTGTTCCTAACTTCAGAGCAGCCATATTGAAATTACTAGTAAGGGTAAATATTAATCGTAGTATTCGTTATAGGGATAAAGTGATCGTAATAGGGATGAAGTGAACTTTGGAACCTCACATTTTGATTCTTGTTTTGGTTGCTATACGATATAGCAGTTTGTCTTTGATACCATTTTTAGTCAGAATATCGAAATATTCGTTGGTATTCAAACTTTTTATCAAGTCTGTCAAAATATCGATATATTCGTAGGTAAGTATAACTTATCAAGTCTATATGTCTAGGATAATATTTAACTGCATAACAATACAAATAAACATCGAGATTGTAAGAAAATCGACAAAATTAAGGTAAGTCATGCAAGGCTTCTCAAGCACAAAGCTTTACTTCAGCAATACAATAATATTCGTTTCGTATAACTATATATTTTTATAATATATTTAATAAATATAATAATAAATTATTTCGTCTGTGACCGCCTTTAATACCGTTATATATGGTAAACCATAAAATAACTTATTTACTTGAAAATAATGTTGCCAATATTTTTTTGTAGGACGATCACTATACGTCTTCTTGATCAATATCAAATTTTAGTGTTGCTATTGTAGAAAAAATTGGATAGTGATCAAGATAATTTTATAATATAATAATAGTCTTTAAACATTCATAAATACGATATATAAATATCTACAAACAATATAACCTATTATATACTTATTTATGTATCTAATGACCAACATCAAGTGTAAAAATACATAAGCGAATCCATATAAATAATCCTACCCAATCCCCAATAAATATTATACGAAATATAATAATTTTATATACTTGTGGAAAATACTATATATTTTATTCAAATCCTACGAACGCCACAAGCTCTGGACAGGGTGCAAAATAAATTGCATATTTTCTTTCAAAGTGACGGGTTGCCAGAGTATGCCAATTATTTTTGCAGAGGTGTATAATTTTCGTGTCTGGCAACACCGAACCAAATGAAGAGGCCAAGCGTACAGGTGGGGTGTACATATGCAGAAATGCGTAAGCCTCATTGTTAGTCGTTACTTACTGGATGGCGGTTCTTTCTTTTCATAAAGGACTCTACCGTCTGGTCCTAGTGCGGACATTTGGAAACAGAAGTAAAGTATTTCATTACTAATGCAATTTTGCTTTGTGCAAGCACCTATTCTCCGTAATATTAACCCAGAGGCCTCTATTAGATCTTATAGGCCAATTAGAGGCCTTGTTTTAAAGCAATAAGATCTTGGAGGCCGATATTTGAACTTAACGTTTGTGGCGTTTTCGTAACCTGCAGTCTAGCGAAACCGACACTAGCAGACACAACACTATCCGACCACATGACGACTAATCTCTATGGTTATGTCATGACACCTTCACGTTCACGGTAGATGACGTAATGTGTGACGTCATAATAAAAATCCCTTTACCTTTTAGCACCCTTCGCAAATTGACTTCACAAATTACTGTTTTATACAATCAGATGTATCTATTTCTTTTTTATAAAACAATAAGCTACAGTACCTAAATTACGGTTCGAAATCAAAAGAAAACGTAAATTCGCTCATTATACTTGTCTCTATCACTCTTGCAAAATTATCCATACGCTCAATGCATTTACAGCCAATGAGACGGCTCTTCGTAAGACAGTAAAAGAGACAACTAATACAAATTCTTCCTGATTCCGAACCGTAGTTTAGGTCCGTAACTTCACTCGTTTAAAAAAGGAATAGTAACATTCTGCGCTTTCAAACAGAACCTACGAAATTGTCACAAACCCAATTCTGACACAAACCGTAGCCAATCCACCCGTGACACTTTACTCCATCTACCAATCAACACACAACACACACACGACCACGCCTTCTAACTTACCTTCTTCCACTTCAATGCCTTCTGCCTTGAGTAACTCTCGCAGTTTGAGTATCTCTTCTTTGAGCTCCCGAATGAGTTTAGCATTGGCGTCTTCGTTGACAATGGCCTTGCAGACGATCTGTTTAGCTCTGTCTGCGTATCTGTGAGTAAGAATATGATGATGAAGAACTAGATAAACTATAACCGGTAGGAACAGTATAATAAAAGAATATTCTTGTTTTTGACAGTAGTGGAAGTTTATTGTTTTGTCACCGTTCATTAATATATTGTGCGCTATATGTAGTGAATTACAACATCTAATAATTATTTAATTGATGGCTTGATTTTACCAACATTATATGTAATACACATTAACCTCCACCAAGGGAATATTAGGTAATAATATTAGGGTAACTCTGAGCGCGACAGTTAGTGTCAACAATTCTAAGTGTGACAGTTAGTGTCAACAATAAAGTGTTGGAACAACGAAAATGATTTTTGTACCGTTTTGAAATTTGATATACCATTGAACTAATTACTTTTACCAATGTACTCGTATAATAGTGTCGAAGTATGTAAAAGTATGCGTAGTAAGTAAGTGTGTCACACCTGAGCGTACTAAGCGTTTCATCGAAGTTGATGTCAGCTGGTGATATGGCCGCTATCATGGCCGTCTTGGAGTTGCCGCCGAGGTTCTCTCGCAGCAGCCAGGTCAGCACCGAGTCACGGTACGGAATGAAGTCGGCTTTCTTTGACTTCTTACTCTTTGACGCCTGTAGTGGGAATGAATAATAGAGAAAAAAATATTAAAATCAATAGAAGCACAGCACACTTAATTATTTTTAATTTGTTACTCATTTCCTGTAAGAAAAGCCAATAATCGATACGAAAGGAAGCACACCAATTTTTTAATAATGAATTAGATAGGGCAATCATCACTACGGCCTCTTTCAAACTAAGCGTTTTAAATTGAAAAAGGCTTTAGGATTTTTTTTTTTTTCCTTTCTCTCAGGTTTAACATCTTTTGGCCGTGAAGAGTGCTTTGTAAATTGTGGATTATTCTAATAGTATTGCAAGTTCTAGTTGCGTTAAAAAACCTTAAATTAGTAAATATAGTTCTGTTATTATTACCATCATCTATAGGTCAATATCTCCTTTATATGGTGTCACCTCTATAGGTCGGAATCGGATGTTAAGTTAAACATACATAAGGATGTATGTAAGATTATGACACATACATTTTTATTTAATAAGGAAGAGGTAAATTCTAGTGTCAGTGTTATATAAAAAGGTGTCAACAACCATTTAAAAATTGTCAGCCAATTAACAATCCAATTCCGACAAAAATATCGCGCTGCTTAAATATACGAAGCTCTGACAATCAATGTGCATATCTGTGTCATAGTTCAATAATGACATGTTGTGTCATAATGACTAAGTGACATTAGCTCTATGTTCAATGTGTCACAAACGTGTAAGTGACAATAGTGTGTATAACGAACAAAAGACATAAGCAAACAATATACATCTAGCGAAAACTTACCGACTGGAATTCCCCAAAAAAGAAAGTTACAAAAAAGAATTGAAGGTATGAATTAGTATAACATATATAAATATATATAACAGTTTTTTAATAATATAAATGACGTAGCTTATGTTCAGATGATGATGAGACAAAAGATAAATAAATATAATACTCTTTGTTCTTTTTATTAAACAAAGGAAGTAGAGAGATAATAAAATGAGTAAAATCGATGATTTTTTATCTAAAATACACGTGTACTTACGATTTCAGCGAGAGCCGAGATGACTTTACCGAGGGTAGTCAATGATTTGTTGATGTTAGCACCTTCTTTGAGACGGGTGCCTTTAGCTCCGGTGGAGTCGGCGCGCTCGGAGCCGGCCAAATCCACTAGCGATATTTTGGACACCTGTATAAAAGAAAATAAGTAGGTACTTACAAAAATATTTGTAGATTTATGGGTTACCACATAAGATCACATTAAGTTGAATTGAGAGTTGCGCTTCTTCTGAACTAGTGGATCCAAACCTCAAAAAACAAAAAACTAATAATAATTTATGGGTTTCAGTGTCATTTTCTGAAAATAATAAGACACTTGTCTGTAAACACTGACACTAATATCATAAGTCATAACCCATTGAACATGGGTTTGCAGTTCCTATAATTTTGTTAAAAACATTTTTATATGTTGCTTCTCAAGTGACATTTCGATTAAAAAGCTTGACACTTCCATTATCTGTAGCACATTTTAACATTAACGTCATTACCATAACATTGACATTAATTTCACAATCTAAAAACATTTTACTCGATACACTATTGTCATTTCGACACAAACATTACTTTGACTTCCTAAAGTTGAAACAAGTCCCATGTTTAAATATACATACTTTTTCCGACATCAAGTTAGTAGTGGCGTCGTGTCGTTGCTGGGTGAAGAATATGGTGAAGACGGCGTGAGAACGGGAGGATGTCTCGTTCATATTAGTAGCCGCCACAGTCCTGTTGGAAACAAACAAAATTATCAGACATCAATGTCAATTGTTTATAACTGGAAAAGCCATTTAAAAGAGGAAAAATGTCACTAGATTTGATTTTTTCATCTATCAATCATTTCATTCTTGTTTACTATCGAAGTTGGATCACTTTTGTTCGCGTCTCAAGTCCCAAAAAAATATTTATCGGTGAAGTATGCCGAGGAAAAAAATGTATGCATTTCATTCGTTAAAAAATACTCGTATGTATACGCTATTTTTCGTTAAACCTACAAAGTTGAGTATTTAAATACATCCTTTACGTAATCACGATGAGTGTCGTTAAACCATTTTGATTTTGTTTCGGAAAAATCTAAATTTCCTTACTTTAATAGTTTTGCAAGGGGTCTGATTTTATTCACGTTCAATCTCTGTTTCCACAAAAATTAGGGATTCAAAAATATTGAGAGTGTGACCATCAAAATCAAATGACACTGGTACTTGCCGAGGTAACCACGTTCAAACAATTAATAAACTAAATACTAGTCTGCAACTAAATGAGACACACCCATAACTAATTAACGCGCAAAAGAAATCGGCAAATACTTAGCGGTCCAAATAAAGAAATGGATCGTACTTCATAATGGAAAGGTTAAGGACCACTTAACTAATGGACGAAGCCGCGCCTAAAGCTTTCAGTGACGTCACTGATATACTGAATTCACTCAAGGACAGATTCAGGGTCGCATGTGGGCGAAGAATGGTTGAAGTTTTAATTTAACCCTTACTATTTGAAATTAGTAGTTGTATTAGCCTGCAATGTCCCAGTGGTGGGCAAAGGCCTCCCATATCACTGAAGATATTAGTACAGTGAGGAGCATTAGGCGTAATTTGAACTTAAAATAACAATTTGTTTAAACATTTAATTTTCAAGTTAACTTTTTGAACTAAAAATAATTAATTGAAACTTTTAATTTCCTAGTGCGTCATTGCTTCAACTTAAGTGTATAGTTTTTAAGTAAGAGAACAGTTTCCAAAGTTGTTAAAAGTTTTAATGTTTAAAGTTTTGTAAAGACGTGTCCTTAGAATAAGTTCAGAATGTTCAATGGAAGGTTTGAAAGACAAGGTACTAACTTATCAACTTATAAAAAATCTTAGCTAAGAACTTTGGTGAAGGAAGTTTTGAAATATAAAAAGTACATTAAAATCGGTTGACTTGACACGTTTAGAAAATAAAGCCAGAGGCATACAGGAACACGCGAGTTAAACAATTATGCAACTTTTTATTAATTAGTTAACAGGGGTTGAAAACTTGTCTCCTTGTCTTTACTACGATGCACCCAACAGAAGGTAAATAAACATACATGTTTTCAACCAGTACAATTCTCTTTATTTATCTCCTACAGCCTTAAGAACTTTTTATCATACCTAGACAAACAAGAAGTTTGTTTGAAGGGGTGTAGAGAGGCTTTTGCTCTGCACTGGGATCGACACGACAGGCCAAATAATATACTTCGTAAACTTACACGATTTGTTCTCATTTTATTAAACAGAGAAGGACTCAGCCATCCTGTGACCATGAGTGGTGTGATCGGCTCGAAACGTCGAGTAGTTTAGAGTATAAACGCGCTATAGTCCCGGTTTGTTTAATACAACGAGTCTAACTATAGGATTATTGCGTCTATCCTAAAACACATCCAGCCCAATACCTACCTAGCCTTATTCCCCTCGTCAATGAGGTCGTATATATCTTGGTAAGAAGTCACAGCCAGCTTGCTCAGGTCTTCCACATAGGGTCCTAGAGCGGGGTGCTCGCGGACCCGGAGGTTCCCTTTGTTCTTCGGGTTGAGGAGGTCCCGGACCCGCTCGCAGTATATCTCCATGTAAGATACTTCCACCTATAGAGAGGATAGTTTAGTTAGGTACTTTTGTTACTGAAGATTTTTGAAGATTGAAGCTATATTTTCTGAAATACGGTGCCGGTCGTACGGTGAAATATTGAAAAATCGCATATCTATAGAGTATAGACCATAGGACACATAATGTGTGGCTTTTTAAACATAGCTGACCTTTGACGTTAATGAGACCTGTAAAACCTGGGGGAAAAATCATTGGAAAAATAGTAGAATAGCAGAAGCGTCATGGTCCTTAACCAAAAATCTAACAGGAATCTTAATATTAATAACCCCACAAGGATCTAATTAAATTAAAGAACTCTTACTAAAGAAAGTAGTCAAAAACTCAACGTACCGAATACTTAAGATCGTCAGCGGTGGTCTGGTTGACGCGGCGGAACAGGTCCTTGCAGATCTGCGGGATGATGCCCTCCTGGCCGTCCTCGCCACGCCCCATCATCGTGTATGACTTGCCCGCGCCAGTTTGCCCGTATGCGAATATGCATATATTGTAGCCTGAGACAAAAATATAGTTAGTACGTTCGTGGATTCAAGTGGTCATTTCTGATAAATGAATTGGAGTCTTAAAAGAATATTAATAGAATAATTTGACACATGTGTTAATATTCAACGAACAAAACTGAAACTCGCCGATTGGCAAAAAATCTTCCATTGAATACACTAGCAAGGCAATCTTTAAGCTAGAATCTTGAATAGTTACAAATAAAAAAGAGCAAGTAAAATGATCGTGTAAATAATTACCATCAAAAGCGTGTTGCAACATCTCTTCTCCAATGTCCTTGTATACCATGATTTGTGACGAAAATTCTGGATCACTTGGCTGTTGGCAAGCAAAATAATGATAAATAGATATTTAACAAATGAACATACAATTATTGTAAATCACATCTCTTTGGAGATTCGGAAAAAATCCATGCTGAAAGTTCATTCAAAATATTGGTGAAGGTTACTCAAATAAACTTTACGACAAAATATTTGTTTAATAAAACAGACATAAAATTAAATGCAATAAAATGTAAACCTCCATGAATATTGTAGTCAAAAGTTCACAAAAGCGTCAGCCTTCAGGCGCCGAACGAAATTGGAATAAATTACGAATCGTCCCAACGAAATAGCATCAAATGCAAATTGGACAAAAGAACGGTTTCCAAATATGACGGTTCCAACATTTTATCATATTCAGTTTTATTTTTAAAATGTTTTCATTCATATTCATTCGTATGGAAAATAAAATGCTGTTCAATGGATAAATATTTTTAAACGTAATTTGTTACAAACTCGGATTGCAAATTGAACAGTGTTAACAGCTCTAGTTTTAAGGTGCGCTTCCATTGAAGCAGAGTGGAGCGAAACGGACCAATCCAAACCAACCAATCACAAGGCATAGAATTTGATAAACAACGCATTAAAAAAAAATATTAGCCTGTAATGTCCCACTCTTGGGCAAAGGCCTCTCGTCTCACTGAAGATATCAGTACAGTGAGGAGGTTTCAGGCATAATCACCACGCTTGCCTAATGCGGGTTGGTGATCTCAAACCCGAGCCATGTTTGAAAAGTAGGAAACATGTTTTCGCTCGACCTGGGAATTGAACCCGGGACCTCGGTCTTGGCAAGCGAGTGCACATACCACTAGACCACCGAGGCGTGTCAAAATCTTTTCGTAATGCGTTGTGATTGGTCTATTGAGCTCAGCACAGTACTGCTCTGCTTCAATGGAAACGCACCCTTACTGTTTACAAAGTAATAATAAAAATAGACTTCTGGAAAGTATTCGTAAAATCATGATTAACTTTTTACCCTGTCCTGAAAGTTAAACTGTCAAGATCATATAACACAACATACTCCTTATCAAAGTAGTTCTAAAAGAAATACAACAACCATCACCATTCAAACAGTGTCTAACCCACGTACGATTATTAGCAATGAACACGAAACCACAGACCACATCGGAAATAATCGCGATTGCATCCGAAATTAATGACCGATTGTGATTGGACACCGACTGTGGTTGACAACAATTATCGGGGCATAGATGAAACCTGATTAACAACTGTACCTATATATGTATATTTACGTATCCTGTGTTTGATACAATTTATCAGTTCTCTTAAAATGGAATAGTAAATAAATTTTCTATAAAGCACGAAATTGTATTTTAGATTGATCTGTTTCATTACATAAATTACTTATGTATTAAACAACACAGTTTTATAGAACGGTCCTTAGAATGGAAGACATTAAAATAAACAACGAGTATTATAGCCGAAGTCACTAACAACGATTAAGAACCCCAAAAACCATTCACCCAGTTCTATACGATTTGGAACCCTTGCTAGTCCCAAACTAATCAGTTAATCGTTATGGCAAACTTCCAACGTGCAGGAAATCTTATTACACGCCCCGCTCCAGCGGTTATTTAGCTCGACCGATCTATAACATCGTAACGAGCTTCCAAAAGCTTCCAGAAGCTTCGAATAAATCAGGGAAGCACTTTCATAATTAATTTTCTAGTAAACTATGTTCAGCTGTTAGCAGCACCAGCGGTTTAACTCACGTCGTACCAGTTCTTGAAGGACTTTTGGGATACATGAGCAGTGCACCTATAATCTATACTTAATACTTAATATTTAGAAGTAAAATTTGTAAGTTTGTTTGTTTGTTTGTATGTTCGGGCTAATCTCACGAATTACCAGTCCGATTTGAATAATTATTTTTGTAATGGATAGCCACATGCAACGGGAAGGTTATAGGCTTTTCATCCCGAAATTTCTATCGGAACAGGCACAACGCGGGTAAAACCGCGGGGCGCTGCTAGTTTCTAATATTTTTTGGTGCACAAATCGTGATAACAGTAAACACTAACATGTGAACATTGAATAGGTGAAAGACTTTGTGTCCAAAAAAGTGATGGTTTCACCATTAATTACGATTAACACTTTGATAACGATGGATAAAGTATAAAATAAACAATTTAAAATGAAAAACGTTATTAAATGGCAGCTCTTAGGAACATTAAAGTGTTCTAAGTACGTCATTAGTTAATGGCCGTTGAAATTTAAACGGCTTGTAAAAATAATAAATGAGGCGTTATTAGGGTTTATTGTGAGTTATAGGGCTCATTACAAATACTTTATTTCTCAGTGTTGTTCCATCGTGACCTTGAAATTTGGTAGGCGTGAACTCTAGTGCAGTAATGCTGGGGCCACACTTACGCTTAATGTCAATGCCCATTATCTCAATAATTAATGCAATAATGCATTAAAGTGGGTGGCTACACTTAAACTGTCTCTTTCTCTCTTTGATGTACCGCCACTCGAGCTATCGCCTACGCCATAGTCTAGTCGTGGCTACACCTACGGTATACGTCCATTATCTATATAATTTATGGCATTTCTCGTATGTGTGGCCCGGGCATAACAGTATTAAAGTATCTACGCGTACGCACACTACAGATAATAACAAAAAATATCTTGAAATCCGACCAAAACTTTCGAATAATTAGAACGACAAATTAAGAGGTAGACTACTAGTCAAAATTATATAGCAAACTGTGTCTTAAAAAGCATCCATGAAGTGATTAGTTCGTGTTCTAGTGCGTGCTGCAAACTTAGCTTTTGACTTGGTTTGATTTGATAAGTTGATGTCTTCATTGTCGTAAATAAAAACAACTGACAATCTATATCCCACCACTACCTAGCATTTTAACTTGAAAGCAAATATTTTTCAAAGTAATAGAACCCCCATAAGTAAACCGCAGGTAAACGCCAATCTAAACACTCGCCCGACCCGTGCTCACTGTCCGTGGCGCAGGAAACTCGATCCTCGTTCAATCAACAGGCCGAATGGGCTTCCAAGAACTGTTTGAACGGGTTTAGATTGGTATTCCATTTCTGATTGGAGTTGGTTCTGATGTGATGTTGGGTATGCACCTACTAAAGACTGAAGTCTACCTATAAAGCCTCTTTTTAACTGAGCGTACTCACTCGGCCTACTAGCATTTTATGAAAAACAAAAGAACATCAGTGCGCGCAGATGACTGCGCGTAGACAGTCGTATAATAACGTTTAAATTGAAGAGGCCTCATATTTAATGAACTCTGAATAAAATCGATTTTAGCAAAAAAATGTGTCTGACTTTTTAATTTTATTTTTAGGTTACGTTAGAGACTTTAGACAATTTTATATGTTTTCTATGGTTATAAGCGTATTTTTAAAATGTTGGTGAAAATTTCTAAAAATCAATCAAAAATTCATCACCAATATTGAGAGTGGAACTCTAGAGCCAAAGAAAGGATCATGTTTCATATAAAGATAAGGGACTATAAAAAAGTAGTATAAGTATAAGGTTTAAACAAGTTTGTACTTACGTTGTGTGACCAGTACGAAAAGTCAAAATTGAAGCTTTTAGCGCCATCCTTACTGCCGGGTGGAGCTTTCGGATTATTTATCACTGAAACAAACAACACTCGATTAGCATTAACATCACAGACCAAAGTAATTTACTGACACTAAAACACATCAATGATACGACTACAGTCGTAGATCTCCGACAAGGATTATAATTATTTTCATAACTAACCATTCCGTTTCTTAGTTTTAACAAAAACGGTACTTTGTGACGTACTTCATAATTGTTTAGCACTGCCACACAAGTAAGATAATTCCGTGCTTCGGAGGGCACGTTAAGCCGTCGGTCCCGGTTACTTTCTACGGATAGTAGTCGTTACATGAGCCATGTCAGAGGCATTTGGCGGCTCAATAACTCTGACACCAGGATTGGTCAGGTTGACCATCCACTCTATGACGAAGAAGAGCACTGCCACGTCCCATTTATGAAAGATCTAGAAGCGTCCCGCGGTTTTACCCGCTTTGTGCCCGATCCCGTGGAATTTCGGCATTTTTGAAACATATAAACCTTCTTCTTGAGTCATTCTATCTATTTAAAAAAAACCGACATCAAAATCCATTGCGTAGTTTTAAAGATCTAAGCATACATAGGGACAGACAGCGGAAAGCGACTTTGTTTTATACTATGTAGTGAAGATTAGAATATTTAAATGAAAGCAACCTATTGTATAACAGCCTATAATTAGATGGTAGAGTAAAAAGCTCAAGTTATTATCATCAAGTTCAAAGACTGTAGTCATTATCGATTATTATTCCAATGAATTCTTAAGAATCTATTGGAATAATAACGATTAAAATATAAAATTATTGGAATAATAATCGTCGAGATTCGAGACTTAATAAATAAACTGTCAAAACTGATTATATCCTTAAATATTAATAGGGAATATTCAACTTATTACCGTATGAATGATCTACATACCTAATATAATTCAGGATAGCGACAGTCGCGTCGCGTCGTATCGACCGAGTCGCGACAAGTACTATGTATTACCATGCCATTTTACATTTCAAGTGGAATTTCAACATTTGTATGAAAAGTGACTTGTTTAATATATATTTCTTGGTTTTAAAGCTACTATCAATAGGCATATATATGTAATTACTATCAGCAACTCGCGGTTATACCCTCGTTGTCCTTATTCCCGTGGGAATTTTGGGATAAAAATAGCTTATAACTTTTCTATTGAATATGGCTATCCATTACATATACAAATAAGTATTCAAATCACATTGGTAGTTTCTGAGATTAGGGCGTTAAAACAAACTAAAAATCCGCTTCAGGGCTTCAGGTTTATCATTACTATTGATAAACCTGAGGGCTTCAGGTTAATCATTACTATTGATATGCCTGTTTCGTGACTTCATTTTCTATTATCAATTCAAAAATATAATTTTCCAACTCTGTTAGAATCAATATAAAACAAATACCACTAAGAACAAATGATCCAACATTTCATCCCCCGACGCTATAAAGGGAATCTAATATAATTTAATCTCGTTCCACCCCCCCCGTTTATGAGTCACCACTGCACCCCGGTGCAAGTAAATACTACCTATATACACTAACCGACAGTACGGTGTAGCGGCGGTACAGTACTAGGCAGAAACCTTTACTCATTGCCCTTTGCTTCTAGTTTTTTTTGCGGAGGTAGCGATGCACTGGACCAGGTGAATGTCAATTAATTTACTGTGACAACAACATAATGAAGACGAAAACTATTAATAACTGATGTACACCATCATACACATTAATGAGTTAATCTATACTAAGTAATTGTATAAAAAGGAAAATATCCCGCTTAACATAATGTATAGGCGCGACTCCACTAAATAGGAAAAAATAACGCGATTTACAAAATGAACACAATAACGCCATCTATTGGGTCGCGGGTGGAACCACCGCGCAGAACAACTAGAGTACGAGCTCTATAAAACTTAATCTAGCCGTCCATCCTATAAAGGTCGACGGGTAATGGTTCCTGCCTTGTACTGTATATTAACAACAAACAGGTCAATAGTACGTCCGTGTGTCCTTATTCCCTTGACATAGAGCTCAATTTAAAACATCAAGCATTATTATGGCTGTTGCAATCAAACTGAGAGCGATGTTATAAAAGTTCTGCTATTGTTTAAATGGGATTACTGGAGAAGGACATTTGAAGGACTAGCTTCGAAGGTTTATATTAAAGAGACTAGAAGGACCCCGCGGTTTTACCCGTGTTGTGTCCATTTACTATTTTATCATATTTTTATGTTAACATGCAGGACATTATGAAATCATTACTGTCAAACAGACTACTATTTAATCCTGTAAAGTCCATTATTTGTCTCGAGATGAATATCCCCAATAACATCCCAATATCAATATCATCTCTATACGGACCAAACCATCTAATTCGTGTCCTAAATCTTATTTTTAAAAGTGGCTATGTTTGCTATGCTTGCTATGCTTGGCTATGGCTATGTTTTACGTTTACGGAATAATGTAATGTTTTTGAATTTTAATTTAGAGACTGTTACCATAATTTGTCATGAAAGCAGAACGAGAACATATCACTTGTCAAAAATAAACAAAGAAAGCCCACCACTTAACAAAACAATTTACGCGACTAATTCCGAATTCAAAACACGTTTTTCCCCCCAAAACTCCTCCCGTATCGCCCAGAGACCATACATCATGTCGTTATAGGTGAAGTTGTGAAAGTCGGCCATTTTCCAACATGGCGGACGCTGAGTGGCATCTCAATAGGTTTTCAAGGTTTCACCACAAAGGGACGGGACTATCTATCTTGATCGAGCTGAGGTAACTAAAGCGCTTCATTTGTTATAATAACAACAAACTGTCTGAGTAAGTTGACTGACATAATTTAATTAGGGAATAGGTATAACGTCAATTATAATTATTTGTTATATGTCACCTTTATACTCGACGTTATAGATTTTTATAGAAAACAAGGTTATATATGAGACTGGGGCGGTCTAAGAACTCTTATAAGGCGCTAATGTAGATCTAAGTCTTAGGTTATCACGGTTTTCTAATACCTCGTATATCTTCATATCTCTCTCTCTCTCTCTCACTCTTCTTGGCTATGTGTCCCACATGGTGATTTACCTTCATATATATAATTAAAATCATAATTATATGTATGTAGTAACAATTCTTATAAATCTTTTACAATGCCAAACCACCGTACAAGCAAACAGAAACTGTTAAAAACTGTCGTTAGTAATCATTATTTTTACCAGTAAATTTTTTGCTCACTCTTCAAAAGCGATTTATCATAATCCGCGTCTTTTGTCCTCCAAATAGTAGTTTGAAAGCAACGGGTCATCGAACAATGGAGAGGTCGAATACCGGGGGAAAAGAAAGCTATTGAAATGTACTCGGATGGAAAAGTTAAAGATATTGAAAATGTTTTCTCGGTGCTTTTCGGGCATTCACCCGGAACAATGACTTACTTTTTGTACTCAGTAATTCTGTTAAAGTGATTAATAAGTCATTTTATTTAGGTACTACGGTTTACCATCGTTGTGGCCGTTCCCGTGGAAATTTTGGAACGAAAAATTAAACGAAAGGAAAAGACGAAAAGCGTTTTAAATGAGAAATAAAAACAACCAAGATTAAAAAAACTATTCATCTTTATTATATAAGTAACATTTATACCTCGAAAACGGCTGGACCGATTTTAATGAATCTTTTTTATTTTATTTCTCTTGGTCAAGAATAATAAGTAAAATAATCCCGAAATTCCCACGGGAACGGGTGCGCTGCGGGTGAAACCGCGGGGCACAGCTAGTTATTAATTATATATATAGATAATATAGATTATCCTCTATGACATTGTTCTAACCAGTCATACTAATTAGATTACTAAGCGTAGTACGCGGAAATTGAAGGCATAATTGTAATATTAGTTGTCATTAGCACGTGCCACAACATGAACATTAATTAATTACTTGGCAAACAAGATTATGGGATGCATTTAATGTACCGATGACACAACTAATTAAATAACTATCTATAGATATTAGATTGAATGTAAGTTGAGGGGGATGTGGGAACAATCTATAGAGGTACCTAAGGAGAATAAGGGTTATTCACTTTGTAGTTTTTAATGTTTTCCCATCCTATAACGTCCCACAGCTGGACAAAAGTCTTCCTAAACTTTTTCCACCAACTTAAGTAGTTCTTACGTAATAAGTAAGTTCGAGTGGGTTAGTGGCCAGTCCTGATGTAACAGTTTTAAGTTCTAAAGTTATTAAAAACATTGAAGTTTCTCATCTACTCTACGCATTTACTAAAAATACTTGTTAACGCCTCGGTGGTCTAGTGGTATGTGCACTCGCCTGCCAAGACTGAGGTCCCGGGTTCAATTCCCAGGTCGAGCGAAAACATGTTTCCTACTTTTCAAATATGGCTCGGGTTTGAGATCACCAATCCGCATTAGGCAAGCGTGGTGATTACGCCTGAAACCTCCTCACTGTACTGATACCTTCAGTGAGACGAAAGGCCTTTGCCCAACAAGTGGGACATTACAGGCTAATACTTTACTTTACTTTACTTGTTTACAATTTGTAAAGCTAAAACCAAACAATTAAATATTGACAATCCCAACAAAACTATTCATACTCAAGTGCCGAATAATGGCGTGGAGTGATGGGCGAATTCCGGAAAGCTATTCGGAAATATCAGACCTTGAATCGACATTTATTGACCCTTCGCTGTGAAAGGGATTCAATTTGTTTGGTTAACCTCTCTCAATGGGAATTTAGACCCGGCCAGTGTACCGGAAAATTCGTATTCTTTATTCAAACATTCAAACACCACAGTATGGAAGTTTTATCTGATTGTGAAAAGACTTTTGGCCCGAAAGAAGGGTGGTATGATGGATTAACACATTGTATGTCGAATAAGGTCAATAAAGTAAAGAAAAGCAAAAAGGAAAGTAGGCTTAATATGTAAACAATCAGTGTCTTTAATGAAAACGTTGTGAGCTGAAAGTTGTTTCATATTTTAATAGGTTTTTTTAATTTATTACATTTATTTTTGAAGAGACTAAGCAGGATTAAGACATTTAGAAATGAGGCTACGAATACAGAAATAGAACCATTAGAAACGAAACCGCATAATTATATTAAAGAATAACAAAACTAAACCATATAATTATTTCAAAGAATAACACAAACATTTCAGAGTAAGATTGTTATTAGTTGAAGACCTTGAGATAAGCATTCAACCCAAATGCCCAGTGCACTATAAACGCTACGAATCGCGTGCTCCTTTCGTTATTAACATAACCGCTCATTCTGTAAACATGTTCAGCGCACGATACTTCAATATTATCAAGTTTATACAATACAACTGGTAATAAATGTTATGATGGTATTGCGAAATTATTGAAAGCAGGTCATTTTCGCATTGATTGAGTATGCATTGATTTATTTTACATGAATACTATAGTATGGTAGTTAACGCCTCGGTGGTCTAGTGGTATGTATGTGCGCTCGCCTGCCAAGACTGAGGACCCGGGTTCGATTCCCGGGTCGAGCGAAAACATGTTTCTTACTTTTCAAATATGGCTCGAGTTTAAGATCAACAACCCGCATTTGGCAAGCGTGGTGATTATGCCTAATCCTCCTCACTGTACTGATAACTTCAGTGAGATGAGAGGCCTTTGCCCAACAGTGGGACATTACAGGCTAATACTTTTTTTATACTATAGTATTGACCAATATCTTATTTGCAATGTAGATTGCAATAAAATTGGTCTGTATTATTGTGCTCTGGATTATTTTGAAAGATTTGTGGTAGGCAGACCTTTATCCGAATTTTGAATCAGGGTGAGGTTGAGGTAGTGTAATCTAATTCCTCTACGGAAGCAATCCGTCTGCGGTTTGTTAAACGGCCATATTGTAGGTTTGTTAAACGGACATAATATAGAATAGATGGTAAAATCATCTATTTACAACATAATTATTAGTAACAAACCCTACATACGGCAAAGACCAAATCAAGAGGTGAAAAAATTTAAATCAAAACGCACTGTCGCAAAACAAACAAATAATGATATTAACGTACATTTCAATTAATAGTAAAAAGAAGAAATCTCCTTCCCCTATATCAACCGCAATGATTTAAATCAGCACACATAACCCGAAGCCATGAAAAAGCTGAAAAATTTACTGCGAACTTGTGGTAGCTCCTCGGGCAAGGTTTATGGGGTAGCACCGTAGTTTATGGGCCATTCGGAACCCAGACAATGCGAGGAATGTTCGCACACCTAGCGAATAAAACTTTTAATTATATTGTAATTGCTTCGCTGTGGTTTCGAATGTGGGACAGTAGGTACGTTGTTGGCAATTTAGTTATATGTCTGTTTGAGGGTTGAATGTACAAAAGTTTGTGGTAAACGGAATCTTTATTCTTATTTTGATCGAAAGAATCGGACCTTATACCATTGAGTTATAATGTAACGTACGTTATTTTTTTTACTTACGTTCTAATAAAATCAATATAGCATACAGTAGAAATTGAGAGACCGACATACCAGAGTTATGTAATAGATACTTTGGTACCTGCCATCTAATTATTGATAATATCGCCATTCGATACACACATACGTCATACGAGACATACGAGACGTTATAGACAAATAGTCAACCCAACCAATCAAGGACAGGTAGATAGATAATTATATTATACAGTTGGTTCCTCATCAAGTGCAGACTTCAAAATAGTACATTTTTTATCCCAAAGGCGTGTCCCGCATATTCGTTATCTATCGTTATTACATACTTTATTGCACATCCATTAAATCCTCGCTGATAAACGAATAGTTATACAGCTTGGTATAACCCGAGTTAATGCATATTAATGACCGGGAGAAACAAGATGGCCATGACGCAGCAATGACGTCATAGCTAAGTATTGATGGAGTGGAGTTGGCAGTGAACTTGAATGAACAGATATAGATTTTTTAGTCTATTAATGTCGTTCTAAGAAGCAATAATGGAATAAAGTGTTTTAGTAGTAGCAGACTTGTAACAGAAACCAATGGGATCCTTTGATTAAGCTACCAGTTTCATGATAGAAGTAATGTGATTTTCTACATTTTATTATAGACTAGCAGCGCCCCGCGGTTTTACCCGCGTTGTGCCCGTTCCCGTGGGAATTTCGGGATTTTTTTTACATAAAAACTTCCTCTTGAATCACTCTACCTATTACAAAAAACCGCATCAAAATCCGTTGCGTAATTTTAAAGATTTAAGCATACAGACAAACAGACAAACAAACAGACAAAAATAGCGACTTTGTTTTACACTATGTAGTAATGAGTATCTTCTCCGCCTCAATGTATTTGATGTTTTTTTCACCAGAAGAGAAGTGATATTTCATAGACTGTTACTTTGTTCGACGGTATTAATAATGTAATTATGCTACTATAAGTACTACTTATATCTAAAAGTAGGGTTCAAATCAAATCCAGAAAAACTTCAACTTTTGACCAATCTCAAGATCAAAGAATCAAAAGTCTTGTTTTGCTTCTCATCAAAAACCTCTCCCTCTAACAACTAATTTGTAAAACATCAAAAATAATTTTAGAATCGTAATCATCATCCCATCACAGCATAAAAAGTAATTTACCGTAATGTAACGCATCGGTTGCCGGCCGTCTGCTAACGAGCATCAAACCTCGTTAGCACAACGAGCAGTGGACTGAAAAGTGCTGAAACCTTTACAGGAACTCAACTTGTTAATGGTGTTAATTGGTAAAGGACTCGAATGCAGGACTTAAGTGAGAAATGGAAAGAAAATTCCATCATTTTCACAGTTTTTAAATGACTTTAAATGACGTTTGGGTGTTATTATTTTTGCAGTTTTATAAACAACATCAGCTTATACCTATGAGATACCTCTGAACGAAATTAACAAGTTTAATAAGTCGGTGGTGATTACGCCTAATCCTCCTCACTGTACCGAATATCTTCAGCGAGACGAGAGGTCTTTGCCCAGCAGTGGGACATTATAGATAGACTAATAATTTTTTACTAATAAGTCGGAGTAGACAAAGAATTTTACCCTTAATAAGAGCCAAAACTTCAAACACTCATATACATATAGCCCACTCAACGAAGACCAAAAAATGCCGAATAGGGGAAATAATTCGTGTATAAGCGATTTTTGGCATAGTTGTAGGGAATAGTGTCTGAAACAACATACTCAAAGTACTGATGGATGGGGGTGAAGCTAAGGGGTAGGGGGGGGTGTAAAGGTCCCTTTTTTGAGTTTTAAAAAAAAAACTCGTAAATGGTGGCTCCTAGCAAAAAAAAATCTTCTAGTCAAGTATTCTAAATAAAATTATCTACAAAAAAGATTCTATACACTTTTTCGCTGGGATCAATATTGAACGAGGTATGAAGGAAAGAAGATGGACAAAAAAGCGGCTCAAGCGGTTGCACTAATCGAAGCTGGACAGAACCAAAGTCAAGTGGCTCGTCAATAAAATTTGAGCAGATATGCTGTTTGACGTGTATACCTGCGATATCAGCAAACTTGTGGCTATACCAGGAAACCAGGAACAGGCCCAAAACGTGCGACAACACAGCGCGATGACCACTTTCTTGTGAATACATCACTACGAAATCGCCGGTTGAATGCAGTTCAACTCGGACAGCAGCTCCAGGAAGTTAGAGAAGTGGAAGTCAGTTTGTGGACAGTTAGAAGAAGACTAGCCGAAGGAGGTCTGATAGCGCACAGACCCGCAACTGGCCCAAAATTTACCCAGCACACAGACAAGCACGCCTTCAGTTTGCTCGAAATCGCGTTAATTGGACTATGGATCAATGGCAGGCAGTCCTCTTCTCCGATGAGTGCAAGATGTGTCTCCTTGGTAAAGACGGACGGGGTAGAGTCTACCGAAGATCCGGTGAGCGTTTTGTTCAATGCTGCATCTCCGAACGGGTCGCATACGGGGGTGGTTTGTGTATGTTCTGGGGAGGTATTTCACTGGAAGTGAAAACCGAATTTGTCTTCATCACAGGGCCCGATACCGACCATCGATCGCGTGGATTGACTTCCCAACGTTACGTCGGGATATCCTGCAAGAACATGTTGTGCCCTTTTCGGGATTTATCGGCGAAAACTTCGTTTTTATGCAGGACAACGCTAGACCACACACCGCTGCTATAGTACGCCAGTACTTGGAGGAGGTTGAAGTACTCGTTATGGAGTGGCCTGCTCGAAGCCCAGATCTCAATCCCATTGAGCACTTATGGGACGAACTAAAAAAACGAGTAAGAGCCAGAAACGCAGTGCCTACGAGTCTCTGAGAGCTTCAAACCGCGATCAAGGAAGAATGGGACAGCATACCGAAGGATTTCGTAAAAACATTGATTTCTTCAATGAATCTTCGACTGGAAGCTGTTATTCAGGCTAGGGGAGGCATTACCTCGTATTAAAAAATCGTTACATTCACAGATTTAGTGTTTTTTTGACCTTTAATACCTGCTCAAAGTCCCACAAACCGCACTACCTGAAACGAGCTAATTTAGGCCATTCCATTTTTAAGCCGCTACTGCTATGATAAGGAAGGTCAAGGCCAGACATTATGGGTTTTTAGGAAGCTATCAGTGTGTACTTTAATTTAATTTAAGTTATATTTGCTACCAAACTTTAATAAAAATAAAAAACAAGTATCGAAGTCAAAATGCAGGAAAATTACCCAATGTGCGATTTCTATGCTCTCAAGTGTAGTTAAATATTGATCCCAGCGAAAAAGTGTATAGAATCTTTTTTGTAGATAATTTTATTTAGAATACTTGACTAGAAGATTTTTTTTTGCTAGGAGCCACCATTTACGAGTTTTTTTTTTAAAACTCAAAAAAGGGACCTTTACACCCCCCCCTACCCCTTAGCTTCACCCCCATCCATCAGTACTTTGAGTATGTTGTTTCAGACACTATTCCCTACAACTATGCCAAAAATCGCTTATACACGAATTATTTCCCCTATTTTTGCTTCGTTGAGTGTACTAATAGTGCTATTTCACTCTACTGCAATATTGCATTGTTTGTACAACTTTGTTTATGTGTATGTGGAGTACAATAGTGTTTATCTGTCTATCACATACACAGATATTGTGTCATTCCATTATGTAGTAAACAAAGCAATTGATTTCTGCCGACATTGCTTGCTTGTGAGGCTTCTCCGACCTTAGTATCGCATCGCAACTGCGCACAAACCCGAATAAACGAAACAAACGAAACACGAAATTTAATAAAACATTGTGTTTAGACGAGTCGAGGAAAACGTTCCCATTTAATATGAATTAGGGAAGTTATTTCATATGTACGTAATTGGAGCTTCAGTGTTGGCGTTTGTGTAAGATATTAGGTTGTTTATTTTACTCTGGAGCTTTCGCGTTTGGTATTAAAATTTAAGAAAATCATGATAAAATACAATGCACAGTTCGTAGTGTAATTCATTCATTAATTTCGAGTAGGGTAGTGAATAACCCTGGTGCCGTAGTTTATAGACCGCTTAAAGGCCTCCGATATGATCTGTCGATCGAAGCACGGTAGCGCTCAGATATAAATTTCACTATCGGCCACCCATGCGAGCTGTGCGTAATCGTTATATATACTTACCAATTATCGTTAAAACGTTAAGTGGGTAAAAAACATTTTTTTTGCTTTGACAAGGTTCTATCTATGCTCAACATTTTTATCTACTTTATCTACTGACTGTACATATACCTCAACTTACAAAATAGACCCCAAAATCGCGTGACCAACAGCCCTTTATATCATTATATAATAATGTTTTAATAAACAATAACATAATATACTTTATTGATATTACTTCCGTTCGATATTCGCGCAGAATGAAATGTTTTAGTTAAGTATCGCTTAGTTAACGTCTGATTAAATCGTTAAACTCACGCACAACTACAAATCACAAGAAATATAAATGTTAATAAAAGATTAGCTAAATATACAAAACTATTCGATCCTCGCGGTTTTACCCGCAATGTATTCATTCTATGTGGCATTTCTATCTGAGCGCTACCGTGCTTCGGAGCGCACGTAAAGCAGTCGGTCCCAATTGTTCCAATCGTTAGACCATGTCGGAGGCCTTTAGGCGGTCTAAAAGCTCCGCCATCAGGGTTGGCCACTAACGTACTCGTTATTACAAATCTGCCCTACGACCTACCTAGGCCATCAATTCTCATGAGAATAAATTTTGTCTCCGCGGGAATTTACTTCAGTTCCAATCTATTGCGCGGAAAAGTCCAGTTTACTGCCGCGCGGTACAACAGTCAATCTTCATTAAGGGTTAATAGCGGTCTATTTAAAAGCCCTTCAAGGCGAGAAACGCAATTATTTTGATGTCAATGTGGTAGGAATAGGACAAGAGATATTTCACCGCGATAAACCAAATCTATACTTAATTATCAGTGTTAACCGACAAGTATAGTTTTGATGTAAAGTTAGTTTATAGCTAATCATAAACCATTCTTTATTCGACAAGAGAGAGATGTGCCGATGAGTAAGAGTTCTTTTCTACTGAGGCAGAACTGAGGATTCTGTTCTCAGTCCTGCCTCAGTAGAAACGAAAACGAGCAATTCAATCGTATGCTATTGACTTATTAGGCTCCGCATCACTCAACTCCACCTTAGTGTAACGAAGGGAAGTCATAACCTCAATATAAATCAATGTTATTTAATATAATATAAAACAATATTATATTGACAATATAGACCAATATTGTCCAACATTGTTTATTTATTCATTCAGTCAATGTTTATTTCACTATGTATAATTTATTCAAGCGAACAATGCTCCAAGGCAGGTTGCTATCCCGAAAACCAGATTCTTACATTGAAGATGTTGAAAGAAACTTAAGTAAACTGCAGGATATATTAAGCTTGAAGCATTCTCGCTAAGCTGTGACCTCGGACCAGCGGTCCTGCGCGCTCGTCTCTCATTGATTTTCCTCACAACTACGAATGCATGCCAGCCCTCTTAATATTGCATTCCCAGCACTGTTTATTTTCCTTTGTCGTTGTTCTTTAATAAAAGCCGAAGTTCTATCGACAATTTTTGTAATCTATATCTATACTAATCTTCTATCTTCTATCTATTATTATAAAGAGGTAAAATTTGTAAGTTTGTTTGTTTGTATGTTCGAGCTAATCTCGGGAATTATCAGTCTGATTTGAATAATTATTTTTGTAATAAATAGCCACATTCAACGGGAAGGTTATAGGCTATTTTTTATCTTGAAATTCCCATGGGAATGGGCACAACGCGGGTAAAACCGCGTGGCGAGGCTAGTTATATTGGTGAGTTTTAAAATAGTACACTTTTCAAACGAACGTCATTTGTTTATTAAACATATTTAGGGACTTAATACAATTAAGAATGCTTGTGCAATCCCCCCTATGTATTAAAACCTAACTCTGCGCTAAGGTAGTACATACTTCCTATTTATTAGCATGTAAGCTACGGTTTGACAGCTATGTGTAATCTCGCCTTAACATGTTTGATCGATGTATTTTATCATCATCACAGCATTAATGAAAGTCACGATATATTATCGATAACGACTAGCTATCTGACACAAAATCTATCGTGATATTTATTATAATCGTGAAATAATTCGTTTTCAAACCGAATTGCCCCATAACTTTGAAATAACTTAGAGAGTGGTTTCGAATTGGGATAAACTTTCAAATAATTTGGTAACGGAAAGATATTATTGATGAAGTAGCAAGATTAGTATATTTTACCTTGACAAAGAAATTCAATTCATGAAACTGAAAATTAAATACAAACTTTTGTCTTAGTTCAAATCAAAATTAGTTCATCATCATAAAAGCTAGGCTCTTGTCGGTGACTCCAATGCAGAATTCTCCATCTATTCCTATCAAGCAAGCTCCTTCACATCTCTATACGGCATGACAGACTTAATACTTAATAAATTACTCGTTTCGTTAATATTATTTCTGTTCCAAAACCAAGTATTTTTCATCGTTCCAACATTTTCCTAAATATAAATATTAAAAACCTTATATAGGACCGTTCATAGCATAATCTAGTTTTAAATAAAGTACCAACTTTGTAGACCCTACCAATGCGTGGGTAAACTCATACACCCACACGGTTCGGAAATAGTGACGTCAGTCTTGCCGTTGGAATCTCGAAAATGCTTTCCTTGCTTGAGCAGGAATTCAAAAATAGAATCATTCCTAGCGTGAGAGCCGAGTGCGTTCTATTAAACCCAGAATGAACTGATTCTGAACGGAATAGAAAACATTAAAGTTTCAGGGCTGGTTAAAAAAATGAAACAAGGCGAAATGTAGACAGCCTTCTTTTTAAATTGATAAAATTTCTCCAAAAAACAGCCACCCGCTTTGTACCCCTATGTAGTCTCAAGTTTCGACTTTTCATTGTACCTGATCGGATTCGTACACATACAAGAATTATCGCCTCAGTTCATTTTTGTTCAGTCAATCCGGCTAGCTGTCGCGAGCTTACCCTTAAGCCAGGTTATACATGTACGTAGTGGCATCCGATCAGTTATAACTGAGGGTAAAACTGCCCTTATAGTCGTAGTAAGAATGTTGGTGTAGTTTAGTGCCCAAACCTTGTGTCGGTATAGGAATTATGTCCCTCTAGTTACACCCTAGAGTCAGTTACAGGAGTCAGATTAAAGAAAAGTATCTGTCATGTCGTATAGAGATGTGAATGAGCTTGCACTGGATAGGAATAGATGGAGAAGTCTGCATCGGACTCACCGACAAGAGCCTTGGTCTTAAACCTATGATCATGAGTTAGATCCTCACCTGTAGTGTTGCCAGACATCTCGATGATACATTTGCTCTCCCTAGCGATCTCCCGGGAGTTGAAGGGCCGCACCCTGACCGCCACCTTCACCGACGACATGGCGGCTGAGGAGTTCACGCACGCGGAGACACTAGAGCATCGGGCCTGACCGCTTCACCTCTGGAACAACAACATGGATATTAGAATAGGAGAAAACGTACAAAGCATTCTATCTAAATCTCTCTTCTATGGGTCAATAGTGTCAATCAAATAGTCAAAGATATCGCAGAACAAACTACAATAATTTTGAGTAAATAAAAAAAATACTCTTCAGCTTTATTGTAGGTATTCTAATGGTAGACCGAATATGTGGCTACTGAAACTGCCTTGTGAGAAGTGGCCAGCAAATTCCAAGGCGAATGGGATGTAGACAGCCCAATTATAAAAAAATATGGTATTTGTAGAAGGAATAGTTAAAGAGTTATAGATGTCTGATAGCTTTGGAAATATCAGTAAGACGTGGTGATATTAAGGACCAAAAGATGTTTGGGAATGAAAATAATACACATTGAAAACCTACCAATTCATAGCTACCAACTCAATGACGTCTACACTTCGGCGAACGAGCTGTAAAAGTAGGAATACGTCATTAGAAGAGGGAGGGTAACTAACGAGCCCGTGGGTGGTTCTAGAACGCGATACGGAGGCTTTACAACCAATAACAATTACACTTCGCTTCTGCGAACTGCTTTGGATATCACCGTTGAGTCAATGACCTTCATTCATGATACTGTGACTATGAAAATGTTTGGAAATGTTGACTAATCATTTTGAGTCTAAGTTATCTCTATTAATTCTATATTATCTATGCTTGTTTGTAATGCTGTAGTAATTAGACGTCTTGAAGGCGGAGGTTCCCAATTAATTTTCGCGTTTCACTCATTATAATTGCGATTGTGAATGAGTGTTGCAAGTTTCTGTTTTGGTCCCAAAAAAGTGATTTAAATAATAGTATCATCCGAATGGAGAACCTTCTCCTATTATGGAGTTAATTAAAATATGTATCACATGGTAGTTCCCATCAACACATAAGTCACAACAAAAGATAACTATTATAAAGTTATCCTTCCATCACTAACGCAAAACCAGATAATTCCTTTCCGACTTCTAAAAAAAGGTGTGATGCATAAGGCAAGCACTACAGTCCATTCTCCATCATAAGATGCATCGCACGAGATAGCCACCAAAGTCCACTCTCAAACACAACAACCAATAACACGAAACTGCAAACAAGACCAAAACTCATTCACCATCAAGTTCAACACACACTTATCGTTCTCAATTATTTAGAGAGATCTATTTTGATTGCACTCGTATTACATTACGTTGTTACGGTACAGTTTTTTGCCGCAAGTTGGTCGGAATACCGTTGTGATTGCCGTCACGCTCCGGAGCGGGCGTCCAGTGTAACTTGGCCGAAAGCATGCGCAATCACAGCTGATTTGGATGGTGACTTGGTTCGATATATATTTACGCTAAATCTAGGTACTTGTCTTAAAAACTGTGTGTTGTGCTTTGTCTCTTTCACTCTTTGGAAAATAGCGTATGTCGGAAAGGGACAAACCATTTGTTAGCTAAAATGCTGTTAATAAGCGTTTTTGAATAAGACCCATAATTAACAGCAAAATGCTCACGGGGGCAGGTAAAAATTAAGATAACCGACGGGCGCTGTAAATATTTACCATATTCTTAGATTGTAGTTATTGGAAAGGTATCTTTAGTAATCGAATACCTTAGAACTGCAGTAGAGTGTTAAAAGTCGATAGCTAAGATGATTTCACAATGAAACAAACATAACTTTGACCACTCTTGCCTAAAGGCGAATAATGATCTGACAAGTAACCCAAGTAACAAAATCTGGTACTATAAAAGACCTGAGAACGCTTTAGAGCGTGCTAATTAATGTCATGATTAGCACTATACTAGTACTATACATGTTTATACACCCCGGTTTAGGCCCTAGTATTATGACTGATTTATTCTATAAACATTAAATAAAAGCTGTCACGGTGATAAATCAGCTCTGTAATTGAAATGTAAAAGTGATTAGAAACGCGTTTTAGTACTAAAATAGCGCTATCTGCAACGTTTTTGACATAAATTTGCTCTATAAAAGTGACCAAAACATGTTTATAGTGTTATTTTGCCCCGTAAAAGTTTCCAATGATCTTTTTTCGTACGGTATATTGTGAGTGTCTTCAAGAAAACAAATATCGGTAAGTTTATGTTTTATATATAGAATCGTTGATAACCGTAACATGTAATTAAAATGACATGCTCGACTACAATAAATTCATGGATGGACCGTAAATCTGCAGTAACTTGCACTTGCGAAAATAATTGTGTCGTTAAAGTCATTATACTGATTTCAAATTTGACAATGCGCCCTCATAACTTTCATGTTTTATTTAATTTTTAATTAATAAAATAAGAACTTCTCCCGACAATGGTTGCTATAGTACATATTGGCTCCAACTATGCTGCTAATGTGCTACCATGACAAAAAACAGCAGCCATTTTTTCACCTAACACGGATTAGGGTTCCGTTGTCCAAAAATCAAAATTATTTTTTTGTTTCAGTGATGCCCTACCTGCAATTAATAAATATATATCTTTTGGACGTGGGTTGTTTCCTGAGGAGATTTCATTTTATACTTTTAAGTAATAATATACTTGAATGGCCGTGGCAAGAAACACATTTTAAACTTGCACGCAATTGTATTGTGTGTGGCTATCATACCGAGTCACACCTACCAAATAATTTTGTGATGAATAAGACTACCTAATATTAATATAATTATATTATGTGCAGAACCATGTGTCATATTTTCTGCAACCACTTGGCCAGTATTTACATTTTGTAAATGAGCCTGTTGTATTGATGATAATGTTTGTGTGTATCGCTCCTTTATCTTATTTTTTATAACTACCGCTCCCTTTATACCGACGCAGAGATATTAAATCCATTATTAAACCCTTACTACTGTAGTTTTTTAAGAGATTTCTGTAAACATTTGACACTCTGCCGCCATTTATAAAGTACTTATCATATAAATGATACTTAAAAGCTAGTATAGATCTAATTAGTCCATTAATTATTAATTTTAGAGCTTTTATATTATGTAATAGTCTTGTAAAAGTAACCTAAACTCACTTATAAAGCTATTTAAAATATAAGTTGTGTAGAAAATGCACCAAAAGTCATTTTGGTACTATTTAGTACTATAGAAGAATTTTCATGGCTTTAACAGAACTAGCGCCATAGCCATGTTTAGGGAGCCTTTAAAACGCTAAAACGTTTCGAAATGGTTGTGCAAGGTACTTTTATAGTGCAAATTTGTCTTGTAATAGTGTTTTCGATACTGCTGCAGTACTAGTACTATAAAGGCAATTTTGACGTTTTATTAGTGCCAAATAGATATATAAAAGTGTCAATAAGGTTGTCTAAAGTATTAAATAGTACTATAATCGTATATTTTGTACCCATTATAGTGCAGCACTTTAAATATTCTTTTGTAAGGTCCTGTAAGCATTTAAAGAGCTAATTTATGGACTTAAACGCTCTATTATCTTATAGAACCAAACCACTCTGTTGAAAACCGTTATAGTACAAGCAGTCACAATGGTTACTATTATAGGCCTACTATATTACTGTTTGGTGATAAAAGCCTTAGTTATACAACTTTATGTTACTCGGGAAGTAAGGTATTAAGATTGTATTGCGAAATATATAACTGAATTAATGTTTTAAATAATAAAATCATAATGCAAGACAAAAAACTAGTTTTGATAACAATAATAATCTTCAAAGCAAATAAGAAAAGTGTTGGTACAATAAAAATTCAATACATGTTGCCCGTAATATTTCCGTGAATGCCAAAGCTATGAATTATTAACTGACAAGAAGACATTGCTAGAAAACACAAGTATTGTGACCTAGAAAATTCTACTGCAAGGTTCATAAAATTTCACTGGAGTCTTAAGACGACTTGAAGATGAACATTGATTTTTCCAAGGAAATGTTATTAGTTTTGCAAAACAGTGTGCCTTCACAATGCATCATGAGTCATCTAAAATTATTTATACTAGTTATGCCCCGACATTCAACCGCATTGAATCCTTTATTGTGGCACTTATAAACTTTTCTTAGTTTTCCTCTTCTATAAGATAACAAAATAAACCAAATTGTCCTGGTCGTTCGTGTTTTAGCGAGACTTAGCGATTAGTATATAACATTAAAGGAAAGAAGGATATAAAAAGAGTAGTAGTTATTTATTTCTAAAATTTAGTATTGTTTCGTTGCTTTATTCTTTCAGAAGATATAATGCAGAAATATTAACAAAAGATCGTCAACATGTTTACTCAACAATGCATCAAAAAGAGAAATCCACGAAAGTAAAGACCCAATTCATGTGACCGAGACGAAATGTAAAGACTGGACTGTGATTTAATGTCTAAAACAAGCTGTAATTACGTTGGTCTACTTGGTTTAAAAAAATATCTTTGTAAATAATGATTTAACTAAAAGAATAGAGTTTAACCGATTAAATTAAAAATCATATAAATAAGTCACAATTTTCAAATTAACAAAATAAATTTTAAACAATGACTAATTAAGTCTCTTGATGCTAATAATGAAACATAATAAATTTAAAACCATACCTATTATTAAGGAAAATTACAACAATTATGTAATTAGAACCAACTGCACTTTCATAAAGGTGTCAAGGAAACTCACTCACACAAACTACGCAACAACTGTTCCACTAAACCGTCCCGAAATCTTTAGACGTATCGAGAAAACTCACTATTGCAACCGAAAGAAACATCATAATCGGAGAAACACAAAACACAGTGTGCATCACAAGGTCCGCGAACAAAATGGTGAATGTTTTCCTGAAAACGATCCTCGCGTGTCGTAATTGGCCACAGTCGAATGCGCACCAACCGTATCGAAAGTGTCGGCGCCGACCGCTGCACTCCCAACGCACTTACGTAACATCCACTGCAGCCTTCATCATCCAAAACTCACCAAAGACGTACCTCCGAAGCCAAGGGGCGGCCATGAAAAACGTGTCGCAGAGATGAGTCACCGCGCTCACTAGCGCCACCTACCGAGTTTCCAACATCGGGGGTATCCGGAAAAAGCACATAATACGCAGGAGACACTGCACCGGCCGCGGGACTTAGATCCGCTACGGACTTACCGTGGTATCTCGGTTGTGATGATGACAGAGACTTTGTAATGTGAGGTGTTGTTGTGGAGCTGAGTGCTCGGTCAGGTAGCAGCGCCCGCGGACATGGCGCGCCGGGAGGGTGCGCGGTTCGACTGCGGCCGCCGGCTCTCCGCCGCCCCGCCGCCCTGGGCATGCGCGCCGCCCCCGCCCTCGCCCCCGCCCGCCCCACAGCCTTCGATCTAACTCCACGCTGCGCACTGCTCCCCACGCGCATCGCGCACCGCAAACAACAAAATTCACACAAACCTCACCGACTATACTTTCCTATACTCATCGATATTATAATTAACTCTTTCCATTACGAACCCATATTGTATGTAGGACACCGAGTATAATACTCTGACAACGTCTCTATGTAAATCCCCGATAAATCTCCCTCGCCATTCTTCTAATGCCGTCGGTCGTCGGTACACCACCCCACTACACCGAGACAGCCTATTTAAGCCTCTTTTACTTAAGCTCTTAAACATGATGAATTATGGAAACGGCGTGTCATACATAACTCATAAAATGGTAATAAGTATTTAAAGGTTTATATTATGGTAGAGTTTAATAAAGGGAAACCTAATTGGAAATGCAAACGAGACGTAGAATAAATGGATACAGAGCGAAATTCGCGATGAGCATTCGAGGCACGTGCACTTTGATTTCAGTTCTCTAGATCAATTCCATCGAAGGGTAGGTATGATCCCCGGTTTCCTTGCAGAGGGAAAAAATTAAAAAGTCAAGTCATACCGCAGTCATATTAGAATATTCCGAGTACATTACGTTATTAGCCGTGCTAACCAAGAAACTCATAAAAAGGGTATAGGAGTAAGACGTTTCATTAGAACGTAAAAGTATTACGCAAGCTTCAGAGCGTGTGAGAAAAGTTGGGATATTTTGCGGTGAATCCAATATAGCGCCCCTCTATGATACGTGGGGGCGGCGCTGTTTGCTCGAGGTTCCAGACGCACCAATCATTCCGTTGGAAATCCTCGTGGGTCAAAGGACTAGACACACTACGCACTTATTCCGTGAGGCTGAACATCGACCGATGACGCAGTTCCTTTATCGATTCCAGTTGGTTCTGTTCTACTCAGACATCTGTAGCCACTCCGAGTGGCGAGACTCGAGTTCGACTCGAGACGATATTATGTATCCGATTAAACGACCTCATACGTGATATTGGCACTGACGTTATAATTTATTCAGGGAATTTCAAATGAATTGTTCCGAAGTAACTTAAAACCGAATAATTTCATGTAAAATGTTCTTATTGTTTGAAAAACTTTGTGCGGCGCACTCTTTTTTGCGACATTTGACCTTTAGAGGAATGTATAACAAAGAAGTGGTTGTTTCAAAGCGTCCATTGTGCATGCAAACGTGAAAATATTGTATGTTTTCATAAAAAGAAGCTGTTTATTGTTTAAAATTTTCTCTTTATCAAAACTTTCCGGGCAATTTGCTCAAGGCTGATTCATTCAACTTATAACAAGCTGAAATAAGACTTTACAGAAGCCATAGACACAACATATATTAAACTAGCAGCGCACCAAGGCTTTGCCCGCGTTGAGCCCGTTCCCGTAGGAATTTTCGAAAATCCTTTCTTAGTGTTCACTTACGTCACTTGAAGAACCTTCCTGCCAAATTTCATGTTTCTAGGTGTAGCGGTTGAGTCTGTGCGTTGATTATCAGTCAGTCAGTCAGTCAGAACTTTGAATTTTATATAAATAGATGGTAAGGTTCCTATGGAAATGCATTAAGCTTAAATCATTAAGCTTACGTTATACAAAAAATCCAACTAATCACCAAAATCAATGCAATAGAAACTAACATAGGGACATAACAATAAAACTTTGCTACACAATCGTACGGAAAATCCTTTCGGCCAATAACAATATCAGTTCTGTGGGGCACAATTCTACTTACGCAGGAGGACTCGTTACCAAACTATTTGTATTCAAGCCCCGTCGCCACTCATATAATGACAACGCATTCCAAACTAGCGTTTTGTAAAAAAACGTCATCCAAAAACTTAGGGGTCATAACTCGGTTTTAAGTTGGGTTATTCTAGGTACGTTATCAAATTATTAGTTCTTTAATTGTAAATACTTTATGCTTGTATTTCTTATCTTGTATATTTTAAAAAAGTCGTGTTAGTTACACCAGTTATAACTCGAGAGCGGCTGGACCGATTTTGATGATTCTTTTTTTATTTATCTTGGTCAGGAGTAGGATAAGTAATAAAAATCCTGATATTCCCACGAGCTGCGAGCACAGCTAGTATTATTTCAATAAAATTTTGAAAACAAAAGCTTAACTATCTTGTTTAAAGATACAGTAACAGTAGAGATATTAAAAAGATACGAGGTAACCTTTAAAAGGCAAAGTCCTATCACTAAAGATATTGAACTACGAGCATTAGCGAGAAGCATGACGATGATAAAACAATTGATAAAATTAAATGGGTACATAAAGGTAATAGGCACGTAACATTAACCGCTGAAGTATCTGAAATAATACCACACACCCCAATCAATATATTTTAGGAGGGTATTACAAATAATGTGCCGTAAAATAACCATAGCCGACGACCCGCAGCGGGTCTATTTCTTGTTATTGAAAACCTTTATTGAATTTACTGGAACCACAATTATATTACACCTGAATACGAAGACTCACTGCTTCCCTTGGTTTCTCTCAATTCAGTAACCAAACGAGTTAGTTATAATAGTAATAACTCACTTATTGTAAAGTGGCTCCAATGCAATAGAGCAGTAAGTGCTGGTAAATTATAAATCCTATGTCCCGAAAGTTATGTCACAATCTCTTTTGAGACTGCTTTCTGGATCACTAATCCTATAACACTTGACACACCCCTCAAAATCTCCAAAACTTACTGAATGAGAAAGCAATTACTGTAATGTCAAACAAGCCGAATTTCAGGGTTACCCTCCGAGGCAGGTACTTATTCCGGGCCGTTGGGTCCACGCACTCAGGGGCACATGTTAGCACGACGATTTCCATACAAACTCGGTCAAGTTCGAACTGACAACATGTCAAAGATGACACGCCACCGACACAAATAATGTGAACCGTCTGAGACCCATTTGTGGACCTTTTAATCAAGTTAAAACGAATGAAGCACACAATAAAACTAAACAAAATGCTAGAGATGTGTTCGAATAAGGTTACCCGCCCCCAGATCCTAATCGGACATCCCATCAGCAAACTAAGTTATTGCATCACGCAAACCTATTTCACTCGATTCTTTTAGCGTGTCAACCTTATTTATTGATACAAAAGCTATTGTATTTTCACAAGTAAGTCAAAGCTTACGAAAGAATTAATTGTACGTATTAGAATATGAGAACCTAATTCTACCCAAAAATGCCTTTAATTGCTTTAATAAAAGCTTTCGTTTTCAACTGTCACAAAAATGAAACGCCTTGATATTTTGGAACATTTATTCAATTTACCTTTTCCTACCTCTAAATTATAATATCCAACAAAACAGAGTCACATCACAAGACGCAAAGTAAATTTTAGGGACAAGGGTATATCTCAAGACAGTCGAGACTACACGGGAGTCACAATTCATCCCAGCTGCCGTACATACGGAAGCAACCGTCCCTCCGGATACTGAATATTGCTATGAAATTGAAGTACAGGCGGGAGCTACCCCACCCCTCGGCCTCCGGGGGATAAGATCTCATGAAACACAAGATATACATAGATACACGGGTACACGTCGAACTATGAAATGCTGTACATTTGTTTTGTTATTTGTTACTTTTCTCTTAGGTACGAAATTAGATTGTCAATGTGTTGTTTAATGTAGATAGTTTTTTGTGTGAGTCGGGTTTTCGGATAGCAAGGATACATTTGGCAAGTTTTGTTATTTTCATTCATACATTCATTTCGCCTTGGTGTCGGGGTTTTTAGACCGCCTAAAGGCCTCGGACATGGTCTGACGATTGAAACAACCGGGATGCGCTTCACATGCCCACCAAAGCACGGAAAAAGGAGATTACGCCTTATCTGACTGTATCGAAATAAGTATTCAGAGAACAAGTGAGATTTGCGATGGAGTGGGATTCCATAGATGGTAATTAAAAAACTCCTAACGAAACAACCAACGTAATCAAACAGATACTCTAATATACCAAACATCAATATCAAACGGAGGACACTAAACTGCGTTATTTGAATCCAACTCCCCAAGACTTAACAAAATCCAACAAGAACTGTTACCAACTAACTTCAATTCAACGGGGAGGAGGTTTCCTCAAACATTAGTGTCCAAATATTTTCACCTGGTTTGTTTGTTTAACCAATTGGAATTTCGAAAACAAAGAGATTCTTTTGTGGAAAATTCCTAACAATGACATACATTGGCAATGACAAAGTTAATTCTAAATAAGAACGTATAAAAACCCAAAATGTCGATCTATTTGCGAATGATAAACTATCAGGAGAGTTTATAAAACCACTTAAAATTGTAAGGTATATGGATTATTAAAATCTTTGATTTTAGAACAGAATACTGCAATGCCGCAGAAATCAATTTACATACAAAATTCAAGCCAATAGAACACTTGTAACTAGGTCATAGATTCAAGAAAAGACAGGAACAAGAAAGAAAGAACTAAATAACAAAATTTGCCGTCGTAGTTAATACATAATACAATCTAAACACGAGCCTTAATTAACACAAACGCGTCTGTTGTGCCAATTACATACGAATTTGTTCGTTCCTCCGAGGAATTCTCGTGCGAAGATATATTTGTGAGCGAAGCATAGGTAGGCAATATTTACAGTGCTCAACATCTCAGCCGTTAGGCAATCTCCAGAGGCGCTCACTCCGAATTAATTTGAACGAATGAATGTTGCTTTTTTTGCTCAACTGTTTTTTGTAACCCAAACGCTCATTGTCACTTTCAAAAAGATTGTCACGACCTTCGCTTTGGGCTGTATTTTTTGCGTCTTTTGCTTAAAGTATTTTAACTCTTTATCTGGCTTCATTGTGAGACATTTTGAGGATAATTTTAGACATTCTTTCGAAATAATAATCGAAATCGAAATATTTAAAATTTGTATTATGACAGTAACAAATGAGCTGAAAGTTTCAATCTTGAGACAGACAGAAAGTAATTCAGTCTTCTATTAGATATGCATAATGAGGCACTCTCGAAATAATATACAAAAACAACCTCGTCGTGTGGCATATATCTTTCTCTTTACTGTGCCATCGGCTGGCAGACGTCTCATGAATATTTGAATATTTAACACGATGGCCGCGTCAAAGGATGTCTGTTATACGTTGTTTGAGGACTTCAAAGACGGCTCGAGGTGTCTTCACTTCAACGCACTGTATGGACGATACTCGCTTTAAGCACCGAAACCGCGGCACCTAAACTCATAAATAAAACCTGATGGTACTTGGAGATAGGCTGAAGCGAAGACTTTAAAGAAAAATGAGCAGTAATTTATGACATTTTCTCTCGATACAATATTTTTCATTGGAAATTATAATCTCCTTAAAAAATATTTTATTATTTTACTAGCAGCGCCCAACGGTTTTACTCGCATTGTGCCCGTTCCTGTGGGGATTTTCGGGATGAAAATTAGCCTATAACCTTCCCGTTGAATGTGTCTATCCATTACAAAAATAATTATTCGAATCGGATTGGTAGTTTCTGAGATAAACACGTTCAAACAAACAAACTCTGCAGCTTTATAATATTAAGTATAGTTTCGAAACTATTTACATATTGTTTTAAGTCGTAAGGAAAGTGACGAAGCAGTATTTCAGAACATTCTTTTCTAAGATATAAATGTACTGATTAATAGAAGCAGACACCTTTAAAACTGAAAAGGTTGTCAACCTTAGAGCAATGCTCTAAGCCTCTGTACGTGTCGTTACAAGTTTACGAAGCATTTACCTATTTGTGTACAATGGCCGTTTTAATTCGTACTCTCGCTGGAAAATTACTCAGATAAATACTCAGATAAATGATGTTTCAGAGCCATTACGAATCGTAATGACATCAACATTTCGTTTCAGTCGTAATGGTTTTGTTTTTACACAATTTACTATGAATAAAAGAATAATATTTTCCATCTGTGACCGCAATTAATAAAAAGTCATCTGAGCTTTGATTTAACTTCATTTGGAGGCCTTTAAGTGATCTCAAAACTCCGGCACTAGGGTTGCCACTAATCTACTCGAAATTAGTGAATAACTCCAATTGATAGTATTGTTTTTGAAAGGTCACTCAAATTCTTTTCAATCTTGGAAAGAATGATTATGGTTTGAGGCTTGTTTACATTTGATTACACTTTTTAACTTAGCGAAAATGGTGTTGTTATTAAATGAGACGTGTTTTTCTATGATCTACTCCAAAGTCACGAGCGCTACTCCAAAACAAGTGAACCGATATTGGTTAATACGTGCTATCGATCTCAGGTACGTCTGTTTGTCTTATACACTTACTAAATACAACAAGTCTTAATACTCAAATAGTTTACTCCGTATACTTCCCATTGATTGGTAACCAAGTCTTACAAACACAAACAAATAAATAAACATACCCGGATAACTTCAAAGTTAATTCGACCCAAACTAAGCTCTAAGCTTATAATATGGTATCTAACTAACTGATACTACTACATATACATACGCAAATGTACATGCATCAAGTACCTACGGGTGGAGCAAAGGTCATAGTATCAGTGGGTACAATCGATACCGTAGAAGAGGTATGAACGAACGTTGAGCGAACGCTGAGTGGGTCGGGATTCGTTCGGAACGAGTCATAATTGTTCAGTGAGCATACGTCACTGGGCTATGGGGTTCGAGTGTAGGTTGAATGACGAGAGATATTAATCCATATTCTAGGTCTTCTAACGTTTCTTTAGGCTGCCCACCAACCGTACCCAAATACTATCCTACCATCAATAACTACAAAAAACAAGTTAACGACAACAAGTACATTACTAATAACAATTTACTTATGTAATTACTAATTACATACAACCATTTAACCCTTGCAGTAGAATCAATACATTAAAATTACCACCTACTCGTACATTACAATCAAAACCACCAACAAACACAAACCAGAACTACGGCACAAATATTCACCACACGAACACCTATCAAATAGCAAGGAGTCGGGTAAGCGAGGCCGTAAATCAGAATGTAACCGCGTTCTTAGAATAACAAAGAACTGCATACACTTGCAGACAGGGTCGGTACTGCGTATAAATAATTAAACCACTGTCTGTACGGTCGGTTGAAGTTGTAGTAAGAATGAGCGGTTAGGGAAATGAGACTTTTTTGTGTATTGCGAGGATGTATAATGTCTGTTTGTAAATTTAATTTTTAAAAGAGTATTCATGAAATGTCAGCAACGCAATAAAAACCTACACGTAATAGAGATAAATGCAACGTAAATTATCATATAAGTAGTTCGAATGCCATTTATTTTATTTAGTTAAAAGAAGAACAAATAAATACAATTACTTTTGAAGATCTTGTGAATGAACTCAAAACACTAAAGTCAAGTTAGCACAAAATATTAACGCAGACAAAATTATATAATTCATCGTCTCCACGTGAACGCTACGATGTAGCAAGTCTACGCTTTTCGTAGCGGGCTACGCGCTACGCCGCCCGCCCACCTCCCCACTTTAATATTTAATTTGCCCATCAAATTAGAGAACGAGAAATAAGCCTTCTTCTCAGAAAAGAGTTGATTTTGATAAAGGCTAATATTAGTTGTAAATTGGAATTTAATTTATGCAGTACTTTAATGCGAAATGAAGTAAAGCTTTCAAGCTGTAATATTCCTTAGGAATTGCTAGTAAAATAAAGTCTTGAAGAAGCGAGTGGGCGTTCGACATTAACGCAAGATTCCTTCGGAAAGCTACTGAATTACTCAATTATTTCCAACTCTTACAGAAGTATCTAGAAATGTTGGTCGGTTTTGTTACGAGTTTCGAGTTATTTATTCTGTTCGCTGCGGGTTTAAGTTGAAGTCATTTCAAGCGGGACTTGAGTTATGGCTGGCCAATAGCTGCCAATTAATAAAATATGTATCTGCATCGGTCTGTAAATCAATGTTTTGTCATTTTGAGACTAATGGTTTTCGATATTTTATCTTATTATACATATTTTAACTTTTATTAGACAAATAAGTTGAATTAAGTTTTAACAACGTTTTGTTGAGATGAAAAATTCAAATTACAGTCATCGCAAATTTAAAAATGTTGCAAGTCAGACAGTCACGTAGAAAGTTTTTAATATAACCAATTTAAGCAATTCAGAATTTTAAGAGAACCAAACTAATTCTGGCAAATTACTTACATTAGATAGGAATCTAAGACCGTTTCGAGTCTTGTCGTTTAAAGGTCGTTTTTTCACCAAAATGGCAACATCCCTTTTTATAGTAAAAGTACTAGAAGTAAATGAGAGGACAAAATGTAGTATAGCTCGATTAACTGAAGCTAACACATTAATAGTACTCATTACGCATTGTAATGACACTATTATCCATCGATTTACTAAACATACCTTCAATGCAATATAACCTCTATTGGCGCAAATGAAGATCTGTGACTAGATTACACCTGACCGGCTTTTTTTGATATTAATTTGAAAATACATTATTGCACAGCATTTGAGATTAGAAAAGGCTATTTTTCATCTCAAAGTTCCCACGGGTGCGGGTACAATGTAGGCAAAACTGCGAGACGTTAGTTACTTTATAAAATGCTAACTAACATTTAGGTGAACGTAAATTAAGTTACGTGAACAAAAATCCATTTATAAAAATCGATTGTTAACGGCACGTGTGGTTGAACGTGGAGGGAGAATTATAAATTACGGAGTTGTATCGTGAGGTTACATTATAGCGTTTGTTTAATGCGGTCGGCGAACTTGTTTAAATATATATTCTTCGGTCACCGAACGTTGACTGTCTGCCGACTGCGGCCACCTAATTAGGTGAATCTACTGACATTTGAATGCGTCTGTATTCTTTAGACAGAGAGAACAAAGTAAGTTGCATGCGGCAACGTTTATAAATAAACTATCCGCGCCCCGCGCTGTTACCCGCGTTCTACCCGTTCCCATGGGAATTTTGGGATGAAAAATAGCCTATAACCTTCCTGGTGAATGAGGCTAATTATTACAAAAAGAATTATTCAAATCGGACTGATAATTCCCGAGATTAGCACGAACAAACAAAGAAACACATTTAAACATATTACCTCTTTATAATATTAGTATAGGTAACTGTGATCGCACTACACTACAACTTTTAAAAAGTAAACGGGTATATCGAGGTAAATAAATGATAATTTATAGCGTTTGAATAAACACATAAACAATTATAGAGTAAATACCTTATAGTATTTCAACATTATACCAAACCGTTCACATTTACATACGAACAGATTTATAGACACTATTTTATCGAGTTTATGGGCACCGACCCTTCAGGCCCGCACAAATATTGAATCAAACCGATTGAAACCGCTTTCCATATTGACCCATAACTATTTCAAAGTCGAAAATCATTCACGGTCCTGACTTCATTCATCAAATAAATGGCGGACGGAAATAGCCCTACAGTAGTGTGGTAAATGAGCCACAATATTTTTGTGTCCACACTGGAGTAAATAAGGCCAAGTTAGTAAAGTCTAATGCATTTGTCGCATCGAATGAAATCTGGGACGCAATAAACCTTCTGACCTTAAATGTCCCCAATGAATTAAGGGCTGTACACACCAACGACAATGTTAGCGAACGAACGAAATAATAAACAATAACATTGTCTTGGATTTTATTTTGTTCAATAAATTGAAAGGGGTTGTGGATGTTTGATTGTTACTCCATCAAAAACTTACAAACCTTGTCAGAGGCTAACAATAATATCGTAATTTTAAGATCGCGCATAAGGGTGCCTTTCCACTTCTATGCTATGCTACGTTTGGTATCTGCCAACCCACTCAGTAGCAATCACGCAATATTTATATAGGCGTGGTTTAGCCAAGCGATGTTAACTCATTGCGTAAGCAACATGCAGCTTAGTACTTGACTGGAAAGCCGATAGTGGCATTTCCATCTGAGACCTATCGTGCTTCGGAGAGCACGTTAAGCAATCAGTCCTGGATGTTTCCATCGTTAGTCCATGCGGGGATGTTGAGGCGATCTAAAAAACCCAGGCATCGCTAGCCACTAACCTACATGAAATTATTTTGTATCCAATATTCCGTTAAGGACGGACTCCGCGTTGCCAATACCTGACGTCTATCACATATTACGTGGGCTCCACGTAAGACATATACGTTGCGTTCTATATCGGAGCGCAGCACATTGTGACGCAGACATTTACGGCACGTAACATCGCGCTACAAATGTTTTCATACGCCATCGCGCTACGCGACCGACGTTAGCTGCAGAGGAATTCCAGCCTTAGTTCAACATGAACCTCAGTTTGTACACAACAAATTAGTAATAACAGTATCAGACACAGGATAGGTCTCGTGATTCATCCCACGATCTGAATACAAACATACTAAAGTTTTATCCGATATTGGTTATTGAAAAAACCACAAATTAGGTGTAATCCTAAATTCAAAATCTATTTGTGGTTCAGGCTAATCCTACTAATATTATAAATGCGAAAGTTTGTATGTATGGATGTATGGATGTTTGTTGCTCTTTCACGCAAAAACTACTGAACGGATTTGGATGAAACTTTACAGTAATATAGGTTATACATCAGAATAACACATGGGATACATTTTATCCCGAAATTCCCGCGGGAACGTGTACAACGCGGGTAACACCGCGGGGCGCGGCTAGTTCAAAAATAAAGATGAAATTGGGGTCATAGTTCATGACCTGGATTAATACGCTCTTTGATTAGTAAACCAAGTACTAGCAGTAGTGAACAATAACTAAAACTGCGTAGTATATTTGAAAGCAATATAACTTTTCAGTATAACGCTTGAATACCGTCATTTAAGCAATTACCGAAACGTTACCGAGATCAATTACCTGAGCTTGAAGTTAACTTTCAAGCTACTAAAATAGATAATTAAATGTAGTAAAATAAGATAAATCTTCCGCCCAGGACAAGTTTCCCAGCGCAACTTTCAGACGAACAATTTGTCGTGCTCTGAAACTTCTGAATGAAGAGTTTATCCTTTAAAACGTTGTCAGCGGGCGAATTAACGTCTTCACACGTTTACATTCATGTAGATGGGATTACAGGGAAATTTATGTGACGTCATCACGATTGGTAAAACCTTTATGATGGATATTGCGACGTTCAGTAGCAATGATGAGGTATGATAGAGATCTTGGGATTATGCTTAATATGAAGCTGGTATACTGGTAATGCCAGGGTTTTGATAACGCGCTAGGATCTGTTAGTTATTAAAATACCTGCATAAATTACCTTTGTTAAATAATGTTAGAGTACAGTTCTGTAACTAAGAGCTTAGATTGGGTCTAAGAAACCGTGAGTGAATTATTCCTGTACACACTTAATTATTTATGAAAGCATTCTGCTCAAATATATATTTGCTAGCCAAACATAAACAAACCCACACAAAACTACGAAAAATAATCAAATAATAAGCACTTACATTAATAACTAACGCCGTGTGGCCATCCATCTGGATTAGCGCGACTGTTAACAGCTCGCCAGACAAGTTGACCTTTATCATCCAACTCGGACCGTACAACTAAATAAGGTTCACTAAGTAGTTGGAGGCACGTTTATTTTTACAGCACTACGGTCGACGAGCGATCCATCAAGCGGCCGAACGTAAGCTTAGCACTTAATACGAACCTTATAGAATGGACCGCTATATACAGAAATTGCTAAGAGATTAGTTTTTGGGTTGAAGGTATTGGGTGTTGGACAATATTTGGAAATTCTATGATAATTGTTAGTGCAGAGCAATAGCAATAAACTACAGGTAAGTTAGGTAGAACTAAGTACACAATATCATATTATATTATTAAAAATACGACAGGCAGGAGATGATGAATGATCTGGCCTGGGTTTATAGACAAAGTGGCACTTACTTTAGGATCAAGATAACCAAGGACCCTATAAATATTCACTAAATTAACCCTGAGAACCCTTGGGTCCCTGAGAGTCAAAATGCAGTCCTTTTAAGATAGGGACGGGAGACCACTGCTCAGCAGTACCAAAGTAGACAGCATGGATTATCGGTATTATCAGTTGTTTTACACTCACTAACGCAAAACCGAAGATCGTCATCCTCCGATCATCCTCCAAAGATGGTTAACGCTTCCTGTCGCGTACTATACGTACTGTATGAATACGTGTAACTACGCACGTACTCGTGAACGTATTCGTTTGACGGCTGTTTACATACAGTCTGAAGATGTCTGCATCGCAACTTGTACATCAACGAGGGTTCCGCGTTGCAGTTTCATTATAACTTTTGCTTACGATCGATGTTTTATAGACGGCTTAGATGCAACTCGTCTACGCTGCTTTATAAAAAATAGCAGTGCCCTGCGGTTTTACCCACGTTGTATCCATTCCTGTGAGAATCTTGGCATGAAAACTAGTCACAAACCTTTCTGTATCACTCTGTAGGATGGTCAAAACCCCATGTAAATCCGTTCAGTAGTTATTAAGAAAATTGTATTTACGGACACCCAGTTTTTGGGGACTGCTTATATGCAACTGTTGTTGTCTATAAAAGGTATGAATAAAACCCATGTGAATGAAGAATGCTTAAGTCGATTGCAAGTACAACTTTCTAAGAATATACCCAAGCGTATTACGTGTACAAATGAGTTACTTTTACAAAATATGGTTCGTTACTATATGCCACAGACATTGCATAATTTTCATGTTACCCCACATACGACGTAGTTTGAAAAATCGCTTTACACAATATAAAACTGTTATTCCACCCCACAATCAATTCCACATACCAAACAAATCACTAACCGTCATATCGCACATTACGATCTCCGTAACCGCGCTCAACACTCGACGAAAACGCTTCGGTGTTATCCTGTCCATTTAGACTCATACACATCCAGTTATCGGGTGCTTTACATGGTTTTATTTAATGTTTCCCGTCATAGAAAGGGTTCCAACAATGCCAGCCCGGAGGCGCACCAGGCTAAACCCTAGTCAGGGCGGGTATTATGCGAAACATAACAATTCATGAGATAAAACATTCGTCTGCGCTCAAAAGTTTTCATATTGCGAGGGATCAACATTGTTCCATTCCGCCGTATCTTTTTGTGCAGAATTTCAGGAAAGTTTCGCACAAAAAACAAGCGAACGGATTTATAGCTGAAACAATTAAATTACTTGCATTTCCAGTTTCTACTGTTCCTATTTCGAATAGAAGTCTGCAAATTGACAACATTGGTGTCCAATTTGTTTACTAAAAAGTCGAAGTCGTCAATCCAGAGAAAAACATTTCGGTGCCAAATCGAATGTCGTCGGAAAAAGGACAAATAAGATTTTGAATAAGTACATAAAGCATACGAGGTATTGGATGGATGTACAGATTCTTCGCAAAGATAAGTAGATTCAGTTGGATTGTTCGGCATCGATTGATGTGCGTCGGACGGGCGCCATTGGTGGACGGCTGTGACGTCACGGGCGCTATCGACCCGCCGCCCACGTTCGCGCATGCGTCAGCCGAGCAGCTCGCACGCGATTGGTCGACATGGTGCCGACGTATTTTGATACGTAATGTATTGAATTAAAAGACGTTAATGCCATTAGTATGTTAGTTTGGTTTATTTTTTCATTAGTTTCCCCTGAAGCCTTCTTCAGCTAATTCATTGTTTACGTTCTCTACGGGTGAAAAACATTGTTAGACGCCATTGCGCTTTCAGAAAAGTCGGATAAAAGCTGTACAATTCAATGTTTTTACAGGATCATATACTAATCTGCCCTATAAAAATAGATACGTTACGCAGTACGATAACGCCTAACATGCCCACACAATACGAACACGGAACAACAGAGAGAGTGTATGTCATTAAAATGTATAACAAAATAATCCTTCAAACAAAAGGCTGTGACATTCAAATAGGAGGTAAAGAAACAATAGAATCAACTGTAACCAAGGGTATCTGGATAATGGTTCTATGTAAGTTCCCGCATCAATAGCCGATGAAAGGTTCACGGCGGTACGGAATTTTAATTACAGGGTTCATTGTGGCATTCGGATCGATCGGCGCCGATAATTCTTTTGGTTCAATACCGAAATGGTTTGTTCTGAGGGACAATACAAGGTTGAACGTAGTTTAGATGGAGTGAGGATAATTTGATTGTGTTCAACATATGGGTTACAATAAAGCTACTTTCAGCGCGTAATCACGCTCATTTGTCAAAATGAGAGCGCTTTTTAATGAACACGCTTACCTTTACAATATACTCTATTTTTTTCCCAAGGAACGCGAAAAGCGATGTCAGGAAATAAGAAACAATCACAATAAATAAACAAAAATATTCAAGAATACATCCTTTTAAAGATAAATAAATTAATGTATAATTTTTTTAAAACAACTAAGCTTCAAGAGTACCATATTCTTAGACTAAATAAAAATGTACAAAACACCCACAACCACATTGTTTATTCACGTAAAACTAACCTTAATAGTCGAACGGCTTCAGCCCTTATCTGATTATCCGCTTATTTAAGTCTTTTCACATAAAAATACAGAGGACGGAATAAGGTCATGAAGATATCACAAAGCTGACTTCGCCGTTTGTTTTTCGCAACAAATATTCAATAAGTTCTTAAACATACAGAGGGAAACAATGGAGAACCACAGAAAAAGTTAAGAGTAGGAACAAGGTTTGGTAAATTACACCCTGTGTTTTTTTAAATTTTAATAAGATAAAAGTTGTCTACGGCCAATCACAACGCAATGAAAAAGTCAAATAGCTGTTTGACATTGTCAAAATCTTTTCGCAAGAAACACCCCCTTTGAAGTATAGTTTTAACATGAGTATATGTGTGCGCAACTAATTCGACCAATCACAACCATTTGAAATTGTCAAACAGTCCATTGACACTGTCAAAATCTTTTCGTTAAGTATAGTTCCAATATGTGTGCCGCAGTACCACGTGAAGACGCAAACAAATTACACCACATAGATTTACACAGTTACACCTGTTTAAAAACCGGCTTCACTTCGATGTTGACAGCTTTGCCTTTAATATTTATATGGTCTGAGCAAGGTGGTAACGAAGACGTGAAGATTCGAAGCCATATGTTACGTGGGATGATGGATGAGCCTTATTATGCGTTAACTTCAGGGTACGAATACCAACATAATGGGATTTAGATACCAATGGAAGTTTGATATATTGCTTTATTATTAAAGGCGTGCTTTTAATTTCGAACAAAATGTTTGCCATGTTGTGGTTCGTCAGAAGAAAAACATGGTTCGATTATGTCTGGAGTACTTTTTTGATAACTATGGTTGAGTTGTTTCAAACGGTAGGTTACCGTAACATACGCTCGTTAAAAAGATACTTTACGCTGCTAAATACAAAGCGTCGTGTCACAACTTTATTACAGTTTCTGTAAGTTATTCAGGCTACCAGTTTAAAGCCACGATTTATATAGGTACCTAACTTATGTGTCTGCTTAGAATGTATCATTCGAAACATTCCGACAACATTGCGACCAACAGTATTCTATGATGCTGCAAATCAATCTATATATATAAAATTCAAAGTCCTGACTGACTGACTGACTGATAATCAACGCACAGCCTCAACCGCAACACTTAGAAACATGAAATTTGCCAGGAAGGTTCTTCAAGTGATGTAAGTGCACACTAAGAGCGTTTGTCCACCGCCGCCGGCACCGGACCGTCACCGGGAACGAGATTATTTCGGCCCGAGTTTATTATGACGTGACGGATGTGCGGTGGACACGCGGCTAAAGCAAAACGCTCTAAATGTATCTACCGCTACTTCGGCGCCGTCATCTCTGTCCCGGTGACGGTCTGGTGCCGGCGGCGGTGGACAAACGCTCTAAGGATTTTCGAAAATTCCTACGGGAACGGGCTCAACGCGGGCAAAGCCGCGGGGCGCTGCTAGTTTTATATAAACCTACCTAAGCTATAAAGCCATCCCAAATCTATAGATTGAAACAAAAAACGATCTTATCATCGCATAACCTATTAGCAGCGTCGAATCACCAATCACCTATAATTCGTCCCACGGCGGGTCCAGGCAGACGGGCATAAACAAGATCAGCTCACGAGAGGACGCACAAATATCAGGAGAGAGCCGTAAATTGTGCTCTACTGGCTACGTGCACGCATACGCCTACAAAACAAAATATATACCACCCAGACGGGCAACTACGAAAGAACTACGATCACACAGGTGCACGCAAACATACTCGTAGATAGACGCTATAAGAGTTCTGAGAGGTATCACACATAGAGATGCATGCTACAAGAGTTCAGACAGGTCTCAAATGCCAAATCTGCTACGATTCAGTTCAGATTTGCTACGAAATTGTGTAAGCACGAATCTGCACGTATGTGTGCGTTTGTTTTCGTAGCAAGTCGTCGTTGGTTTTTTGTATGTATTTATTTTGTGCTTTCGTGGAATATGTGTACAATAAGCCTATTTAAATGTTAAGAACTTTAGTACCTAGTTAAAGAATTCTCATTGACATGAGAAGTTCTAACTCTGCTAACTTTTTCAAACATAAAGACGGGACTCGAGATCGTATATAGGTTACGTTAGTCCATGTTTTCAACCCCAAGCTGAGTTTAGCATTGTCGATCCTAGACGAATGGACCAACATCTTTCTTTCAGCGGAGAGGAGGCAAATACTTACACGAGGTGTAATTTGGAATACTAAAGGAAATTTAGTCTGAATAATTATACGGTATTCATTTCCATGACTATTACTATATGCAATACCAGTAACACATACAATGAACATGTAGCTCTGGCCATAATTTTGTTAAATTTTAATATAGTTCTACAGTTCAGCTAGAATCTCTAGAGATTTAGGTACTTCAATATACTCCATAAATTATGAACTAAGTACCCAAACTTTCAAATTAAAGGCACACGCTAGAACTAAACCAAAGTTTAACCTAACCTAACCCTTAGGCACTTCACGGGTCCCACTGACCCATCATTAACATAATCTCGAGTACTTCATACGCATTCGCAACACGCCTCGTCATTTACATGAAGCTCACAACATTATTTTCGTACCAAAGAGGGAGGGAATATGTATTTAACCTTGAAGTTCGATGTGTGTCAATATATTTCATGTTCTCCATCGCGTTTCATATAAATATTCATTCGAGTGTTTAGAAGTTTAGAACAAAATGTGTTAGTAAAAATAATAAAAATAAAATACATTTATTTCATAATACAAATAGCTTACAACATTAGTCGTGGAGTCTCCATTTAAGCAAAAACATGCCTGTATTTAGAGGATTTGGAGTTAACATGTTAGAGTTGGAGTAGACAAAGACATTTTCTTAAAGAGAAAAGTGTACTATTAGTATGTTAGAACACTCTACTATAAAATAAATACTGTATCCAATTAACGGGAATTACACAAGAAACATCTCTACTTACCAATGGAAAAGTAAGGCACGTACTCAGAGTGGTCAAATGCTTCCTTAGTAGAGATTTAATGTCTAATTTTGACATGCAATGTACGAAAAATTACGACAAATAGTAAATTATCGATTTAATGAACGTCTCTGAGTGCAGTAGTTAGTATGTTTCGCGCCTAAATAACATTACGGCACTAATTTGGTGAATTTTGGCATAGAATCTAGTCTATCTAAGATTAGACCTCGGCGACTTTTATCCCGAAATTTCCTCGAAAATGAATACACTTCGGTTCAAATCATTGAGACAGGAAGTGTTACCATGATCCAAGCACAGAAACCATATCGGATTAACAGTATCTTAGTCTCATAGATGACTATGATAGCCCGATGTTAACATCCAATGAAAGGCACGCACGAAATCAGGCTATTTAAAATTCAAGCAAACATGCCACTAGAGTCACATAGGGACAGATTAAAAATGACAAACCCAAAGCTATTAAAAATAAGCTTCTATTTAAAAAAATCGCATTTAGAAAAGTTATATTGATTTACAGTCAGGGTTATATTATGACTTCGTTATAATTATCTAGATCCTCGATTAAAAAGAAGGATTTTTTTGGAATTATTATGGCTTAATTAGCTTAATTCATTCGCCTCATGCAATATGCGGCGAGTTACATACGGTTGTTATTAATAATACAAACCTGAGTATAAAAAAGACAGCTTTAACCCGCACATTGTTATGAAAAACAACCAATACCCAAGTCCATTCAAGTACTCGTACACAAACAAAGCGAGAGATCTCGAGGCAATCAACAAAAAATACACCTTCTGTTGCATTTCTTATTCCCCTTTATGTATTCATTCGACAGGAAAACCTTTTATGAGATAGGAAGCTTAACAAGGATATAGTGTACATGTCAAGTATTATGTCTTGACTAGCAGCGCCCCGCGGTTTTACCCGCGTTGTGCCCGTTCCCGTGGGAATTTCGGGATAAAATGTAGCCTATAGCCTTCCTCGATAAATAGACTATCTAACAGTGAAAGAATTATTCAAATCGGTTCAGTAGTTTCTGAGATTAGCGCGTTTAAACAAACAAACAAACAAACAAACAAACAAACAAACAAACAAAACAAACTCTTCAGCTTTATAATATTAGTATAGATAGGTAGCTATATGAGGATGGTATAGGTGATGGGCAAGGCCGGACCATCTAATGATGTCCAAGCAGTATCGATGGGTGGTCGATAGTGGCATTTGTAGTTGGCTATCGGAGCGCTACCGTGCTTCGGAGAGAGGTAAGATTGTCTTTTTATTTCCCTAAATTTAATGTATTTATTAATCATCTGTAAAATTAAAATTTGTATGGCATTATATATAAACTTTTTCTGAACAGATAAACTAAATACATACAAATTAAAGAAGTAATTTATTCCATCCTTTCAAATAAAATATATTTTCAAGTACCACGAAATTTAATTGAAATTACAAACGAAACACTAATTTGGTTTCAGAAACATGAATTTAGAAATTCCTGCGTTTATTTAGCTTAAGGGCGAAAAGTATCTGAGAAGTCAAATTAAATTCAATATTTAAACCTAATTAAGTTATAGACGTAGAAACCTCTTCGCTTACTTAGAATTAAGTACTATTCTGAAGTATAAATTGATGATGGTACTTCTTCTTCTTCTTTTCGAGTCGAGATGATTATTTAAATTAAATTAAATAAGTTTAGACCAAAATTTGGCCAGGTCTATTGCACTGTCATTTGCCCTCCAAACATCCTCCACAGTGCAGGACACGGGGCTGCTCGGGCACTGTAGCAAATGAGGCATTGTTTGGACAGCTCCACACTTGCAGCTATCGTTATCCGAGAAACCCCACTTATACTATACTAATATAATAAAACTGAAGAGTTCGATTGTTTGTTTGAACGCGCTAATCTCAGAAACTAAATATCCGATTTGAATATCTCTCTTTGTAATGGATAGCCACATTCAACGGAAAGGCTATTTTTCATCCCGAAATTCACACGGATAAAGACGCGGGCGCTGCTAGTATATTTTATACTTATTTTAAAATCCCTTATTTTTTCGACGATTATCTCAAACATGGTTAGGGAACGCATGTAAGGTGCTATAACCTAGTACCAAACTTATCTGCGCCAAAAATAAAGAATTTTTGACATGTAGTGCTTGTAAAATTACGTCAATTAGTTGCGATTTAATTGACATATCTGCGTAGGGCAGTCAGCTCAACCCAGCCTAATGGAAATACACCCATTGCTACCGAAATTTGCTTTGCTATAGAATCGATACTGAACACAACCGGCACCACAAACCCAGTGCTTGCAATAACGCAAATACCAAAGAAGCTCAAATTGCATTAAAGTAATAAAATGTAAACTACCAGTTATGATCCAGTTGTTATTGTTTTAGAGAGAATTACTGGGGGCGCCGCGCGGGCGGGCGCTGGCCAATCAACGTAAAGCACCATGATTACAAACGGCCATAGTTTACAAAGTTTTCACACGCGATATGGTTCATAGGAACTGTAAGTAACACTATTTCTAAGGCTTGGATGACGTAACTATGTTAATATGGGTAATAAAATAAGAAAGGATAAGTATTAATTTGGGAATGCCCCGCTACTAGGAAAGACTCTCTCACTCATATCGCAAAACTATTATTAACAGCTAAAAATAAAGCGATCCGCGATTAGATTTTTTAGACCCGTAGATTAGAACATTGATCAAGATAGACAAGATTTTCTGTATAAATGTTTTTTTTTTGCTCCCTAAGACAAAATACTCCGTCTCATCTTAACCACTAACTCACCAAGAACTACCCAACAAATTCAACTTGGCTCACAATTTGTCTCATAAACAACATTGCAATTAACTGCGGTCCATTACAAACAAGAATAATTACAAGAAGACGTGACGGTACATTTGTTAAGAGCCCCTCAAAAATCCTTGACCCATATCTGGTGCATGGTCTTGGGCTTCAGAAGGTCATCCTCGAGTTTTCAAGGCAAATGTCGATATCTATCACTATAAAGTAAGTTCGTGTAGGTTAGTGGCCAATCACTAAATAACACGTCCCCTCCATTCATAAGACATAAACATAAACGTCTCTGGAGACAATAACGAGTTACAATTCATAACTAGGGGCATGTCTTTGAAAGGGTAGACAGTAATTTTCTGTACTTGTATGTTTATAACGGGAATTTCTTGTGATATTTTTTACTAGCAGCGCCCCGTGGTTTCACCCGCATTCTGCCCGTTCACATGGGAATTTCAGAATTTTTTATTACACATAAACCTTCCTCTTGAATCACACTATCTATTTAAAAGAACCGCGTCAAAATTCGTTGTGTATTTTTAAAGATCTAAGCATACATAGAGACAGATAGCGGAAACGGAAAGCGACTTTGTTTTATACTATGTAGTGAAGACGCAGTTGTGGTTGTAACACCGACATCATACATTAAAGCTTCGGGTAATCGATCCCTTTTTTAACATAACTAGAATTCTGTAGACTGAGACAACCGATAAAGCGCTAGTTCAGACACGGCGGGAACCGCGCGATTTCAGAATCGCATGGAATTCGCGTGGGTCTTATTTGTATGAAATGAAACGGGTCTGTATCGCGTTAGATAATTAAACGTATTTACTAAAATACGTACCCGACGTTTCGAGCGGATTACACCGCTCGTGGTCACGGGAGAACTGAGTTCTCCCGTGACCACGAGCGGTGTAATCCGCTCGTGGTAATCGTGGTAATCGCTCGTGGATACAGACCCGTTTCATTTAGTATAATGAGTGCAAATCGTGTGAGTTTAAAAAGTTTCTTATTTGTATGAGTTATAAAGTAATCGTTCAGACATAACCGCGCGATTCCCGCACGATTCCCGCACGATTCCCGCATGTCTGAACGCAGGCTAAAGCTAACTAGATTGTTCCATCAATCCCAAAGCTACGTTTTCATTAAATTACATTCAACCTTATTAAAAAGGACTATAATATCAAGTGCGTTCCACTATATTTAGAGTCTATGAATAAAGAATTGATTTCAAGTGCGTTAGTCTATGTTTAGAGCCTATAGAGAATTGAGTCATAAGCCTCATAAGTTAAGAATCTGATACATATTGGCGCCTCCTCGTCGCGCCCATGACGCACAAGCGCAGACTGTACCAAACGCCTGCTAGTCCCACAGACTATGTTTATTTACATCTCAACCAGACTGCTCAATGAGTCTTACTACGCATCAGTCAACTTCTAATCAATCCATTGATGAGCCCACGCAATGTTGCTGTCGCAGAAAATACATACTTAATTTTCTACGAAATCACATCACGCCTTGGTAGAGTATCCTAAAGTGATCATCATAAAAAAATCATGTCATACTGGTGGTTGATTTAATTTAACGATCTTATAAAACAAAAAGCATTTTTTCTATCTGCTACAAAGTTATAATATGTTTAAAGCATGTTAAATGTTAATAACATTTTATGCTCTCACGAGAAAAGCTTTGAAAGCTTAAAACACCATAGTGGCTTAAAATCGAATCATGTAGGGCTAGACACAACATACATTAAGTAGCAAGTAGTCAAGTACGTATATCTCATAAGAAAACGAACTACAGCCTCCTTCATCAGACATAACAAGGCCTCCCGCTGAGCCTATCAGACTCACAGACAGAATACATTCTATTATATTTATGAGTAAATTGGTCAGGACAGTTAGGACGTAGTGCAATGCATCCATTAAATCAAAAGCAATGTCCGACGCGATGATAACAAATCATTATTCAGCCACATTGTGACATTGGATTTACGATTATTGTTGCTAAGCTGTTGTCCATATAATGTGAATGCGATTGTAACATCTGTGTATCACTTGCTTTCACTGACATGTGTTGATATAAACTAGCTATCGGGTAGCTGTGCCCGTGGTTTTATCTGCGTTGTGTCTGCTCTCGTTGGTGTTTTGGGATGTAAAGTTTCTTAAAATCAAACCGTTTGAGTGAAGGTAGTACGAGTACCTATAAAAACGTAATTTGTAATCCGACTGGTAGTTATAGAGATAGGCATGTTCTATCTAACGAAAAAACAAACTCTTCAGCTTTCTTTTTCCCGTAGAAATTACGATAGTTTGTCTCTCCCACAGGTTTCTCTCTTCCTCCTCCTCTATCTCTCCTATTTTCATACAAGAATGTAAACACGAAATTGTATACTTAGTAAAATACTTCTCAAACTCGTTAGTTACTTTACCTAAGGACCAAATAAATAAATTATAAGAAAGCAACTCGAACATCCCTCAAAGGGATTATAACGAAATATTTAATTAAGAATGCTCTCCATCCGTATCAAAGGTCCCTAAAGGTCAGAATACCTCGCAAAAACATATACGGAGGTCGAAACATTTGCATAAACAATGAACTTGGGATCACATTTGTCTCGATTCAGCAACTGTAAATAAGTACGAGCGGAACACCCGGGGCGGGTATAAAACACCCGCGATCCGGTTGTAAATACAATTAATAAACCCGGTTCAGCACGGAAGCAAGCGATTGTACGACTGTACAGAAATTATGACAAAAGTAATGAGCGCAGTTGCTAGTTTGAAAATTATTGGAAAGGAATGAAGTGTGATTAGGAACGGATTAATAGTGCCACTCCAACTAGAGTTAGGCTATACGAGTATTAACCATGACTAATGCCGGTACTGTGTTATCAAAGCAATGTAAACATTGTCTGCTGATTTTACCCTATTCTAAAGTACCAAATGTTAATAACGCACAAATATACAGTTATGAAATGTCTACCAACAAAGCAAATGAGCCAAGCCTAACTCAATTGAATAAATTGGCTGTCAAGCTCTAACTCAAAATCTATTAATACTCACAACATAGAACGTTTGCGTAACGCAGGTAGCTTCCATTAGCCTGTCTTGAAACGAGTTACGTGTACCTTTCAGGCCTTAACAGGGTGTAATTAGACTGTCTGGAAGCTAATTTGTCTCTTATATTTGGGGCAAACAATTAATTAGCTATGTGCTTTTAGTCAAGATTATTAATATATAACTTATGAAGAAAGAGTGACTGGCAATTCACGAAGAGAGAGTTAGGTTTAAGTTAGCAAGATGTAGTTAGCTAGGTTTATATGAAAGAAGAGTTGGGATTAAATAATAAAACTAAAAAGTTAAATAAAAAAAGTTGTATGAAACAAAGAAGTTATTGTGTAACGAGTTCCTATTATAAATATGTTATTACTAGCTGCGCCCCGCGGTGTTACCTGCGTTGTACCCGTTCCCGCAGGGATTTCGGAATAAAATGTATTCCATATGTTATTCTGATGTATCACCTATATTACTGTAAATTTTTATCCAAATCCGTTCAGTAGTTTTTGCGTGAAAGAGCAACAAACATACATCCATACATCCACCCATACATACATCCATCCTCACAAACTTTCGCATTTATAATATTAGTAGGATTATTTCAAGCGTGATAACTACACCTAATCCTCCTTCTAGTATAGTTGTCCTTAGTGAAATAAGAGTGCTTTCGCCCTGCAGTATGAAAACACTGGCTAATGGGGCTAATACTATTTTCTATTTAACTAAAGCTCTTTAGAGAAAATCCTTTTCTGTACAAAGATCTTAGTATTGTTTAAATCATGTCACGTCACTAGAAGTTGGAAACGTTTGTAAAAACTTTTCGCATAAATCCCAATTCTTTTAGGAGACAAATTTAAAAAAGTTTTATATTTATTTGTAGAAATAATGCCTTCATTTCTCAATAAATAATAAAGCATTAATCACATTAACTCAAGTCCCCGAAAGGGACAGCACTTATCCCTTTAAGCTCATTGCCAAACAGATTTAAACTTTAAAAACGTTGTAATACGACGCAAATTACGTTAATATTCAAGCTTACCTTTTGTGAAGACAAGCTGATTAACTTAAGCTGTTGTCATCTGAAACAATGAATGAGATTTTGAGTGGGTTTTTAGAAAAAGGATTTACACTAAGGGTGGGATTGCCGTGCTTTTTAACATCTGGAGCAAGGGCGGATTTAGAGTCTTGGCCGCTCTTGGCCTTAGTATCAGCCGCCCCATTCCTCCCGTTGATCTATACTAATATTATAAACAGATATTTGTAAGTTTGTTTGTTTGTATGTTCGAGCTAATCTCGGGAATTACCAGTCCGATTTGAATAATTCATTTTGTTATAGATAGCCACATTCAACGGGAAGATTATAGGCTATTTTTCATCCCGGAATTCCCATGGGAACGGGCACAACGCGGGTAAAATCGCGGGGCCCGGCTAGTTAAGTAATATACTGGAAGGGGATTATCGGCCAGTTTAGATTTAGTCGACTCTGCCTCACTACCGGGTGTGCAGAGGTTTTTTCTAATTTGTAGTAGTGGTGGTAATAAACAACCAGAACCGACTGCTTAAAGTGCTATACGAAGCACGGTAGCGCTCTGATAGAAATGTCACTATCGGCCACCTATCCGAGCAATATAATCATAATAAACCTAGGACATATGCAGACCAACTGAAGGAAAGAGCAAAAGTCGTGTCGTACGAAGAGCTGAAGAGGATGGCAGATGACAGAGGAAAGTGGAAAGAACTCCATCGACAAGAGCCCAGCTCTTAAGTTTAGAAGAAGAAGAAAACCTAGTTAAAATCTCCAGACCCCATATAGATATAGACATGTTCACACAACATACAGTACGTAACGTAACGAACTGCACTTAAGGTTCTGTTCCTTATAAACTTGGCAGTTAGCTGCGCTTCCGTTTTACGATACTTTAAACTACGTGACTTGACGTTTAGGTATTAAATAAATATTACAGGTGCAGTTTTAATAGTCCACATTTTATATGAGTTTTTATTGCTTCTGAGACTGGGCTGAACCACTCTTAGTTATTAATAGCAGCGCCCGGTTTTACCCGCGTTGTACCCGTTCCCGTGGGAATTTCGGGAATTTTTATACGTATAAACCTTCTTGAATCACTCTATCTGTTTAAAAAAACGCGTCAAAATCCGTGCAGTAGCATTTGAGTTTATCGCGAACAGACAGACATACAAATAGACGCGGCCGCGGCCGGGGACTTTGTTTTATAATATGTAGTGATGATATTAGCTGCTCCCGGGGGTTCCACCCACGACCAACAGATGGCGGTAGGATACAAGGAAAAACACGATGTTTTCCAAACATGCGTTCTAACAAAAATAATCAGAAATATTCTTCATTGTATTTATTGGCTTACGTATTGTATTTTACCAAAGCACGAAGTTCAAGTTACCGAAAACGATTTACCGAATTATTAATGACTGAAACCTTGTTTCGCTGATGTTTCATTTTCCCTATACAGCGTTTCACCGAAATAACATAAGACTGTAGTGATAATTCACAGATGTAACATTTGTTCAAAAATGTTTTAATAATTTCCCCTCCGCCGTGGAAACTGCTTTTAAAGCCGAATTTAAAATTGTATGAATCTGTGGTCACTGCTTTAAAAGCATTAAATGACAACGTCATTACAACGTCACTTGTTTTACCGTATAAAACATAAATAACTGTATCTATTCTACTCTAACTTGCACAAAGTGTAGCGGAAAGAACAAGGACAACATACAATCACAAATCAAGTCTTTAAAACAAGCCAGTGACCGTGTCTAGAGGTTTCAAATTTCGTTCCGTAGTGTGAATTAGTGTGCCTGTTGTGTTCATTCGTTTTTTATAAAGCTTCTGTGATAAAAAAAATGTATGGCATGGTGTGTATTTTTTTTTAGATTATTGTGAGTTAATGTTTATTTAAGGATAATAAATATATATTTTTTTATAAAATTGTATTTTTATTTGTATTTTAGCTAATTTTGTACAAAAAGCGGAAAAAAAAGTTTATCCCGAATTCCAATTAGTTTTCTTAATGCATTACATTGCTAGACTTAATAAATCTATTTAATTATGTAAGCTTGTTTCGTAACGATTCTAACGACATACGTTATATATATAGCTTCCATACAAAACTTTAGAGATATTGTCATTTTATTCTCACGCTCAACGACTTTCTACTACTTGCTAGAAGTAGCTCCACAGATGCGCGTATTCGCGCAAAATGGCTGCCACGGTTGAGGGGACTCTTTCTTTACTATTTTGAAAGAAACAAACAATTTATTTTGTAAGTTTAAAACTGTTTACCCTAAGAACTAGGTACTAAAACAAAACTTTGTAGCCACAATCAAAGTCGCACGTTTTAGTAGCAGTTGCGTAGCTCGTAGCACTTTCTTGCTACGAAGTTACTACGCCGCGTGATAAAGTACCTACTCGTAATAGAAAAGTAAAGCTTTTATATGGCTTTAGTTTTAATTTTCCTTGCGCAGTATATTTTTTTCAAAGTATTGGTCTCATTTTTTCTTAACTATAAATAACCACTAGGTAAATAATTTCGAGTAGGTAAATGCCTATTAATTACCCAACCCTAGTGCGGGGATATTTTAGATCACCTAAAGGATTCGAAAACGACCTAACGAATGGTAACAACCGAGACTAAAAAGAAGAAGAAGTACTAACTATATTCAATAAATTATAAAGGCCCTAAACCTTGAGGTCTGCACCGCGGCGCACGCCTGACGTCGCGGGCCGCATCGAGCCCCTCGTATATTCCAATAAAGAAGGACAACACTCTAATAACGCGACCCTAGTAAGCTCCCAAAACGACACCTCAGACTTCCCACACTAACCACCAAGAAAAACCCAACCTTATATCAAAAACTACAACGTCCAAAATAGAGTTTCACAAAGTAATAAATACAGAAACAGAACAGCACGTCCGGTGAAGTTTTTAAGAGGAACGTAGTTTGAATATTTGAGGGCTAAAGTAATGGAAATTTGATAACACGCGTCGAGAGGAATTACATGCAGCGTGGAGAGGTAATGCGTCGTGAATATAAATAATTTGATTAACGTGTGCCTCCTACACCCCACCCCCTTCCTCTTGATGTTACCCACCTCTTCCCACCCCTGTATCGCAGTAATTCTTGCAAACTTTTTATATTTAATGATCGCCCGCGCCCACGATAACGCGATAACGGAGCGACCTTTCTGCCACCGATCTCTCAATTAACGTCCCGAGTCTTGACACACAGACGACTCATTTCTTATTCTTCCAGTGTAGTTCGGCGGGTCCTAGGTGGGAGGAAACTGGGTGAAAGTTTCCTACGATTTACGCTGTAGGGCGTAGGTCTTATGTTATATAAGTCTTACATTTCTCCCCGAGATTTGGTGTAGCACTGTACAAAGGGTTGCGAAGACTAAATTAACCAAACCAAGTCTCTGGACCTACTGTTCAAGGGCATAAATAAGATATTTGGGCCTCGCTTTTCTCAAGAGGTTCTTAAAAATACTTGAAATTTATTAAACAAAGATTTAATATGCCATTTTATAAATTAAAGTACCCGAGGGTCGGTAAAAGAAAATTATGATACAATATATTATTTTTAGGTTATCCTTTGCTCTATATTTGCCAAAAGTGTCCATTTTGTTGGTAAAATTTTGCAGAAAAGGGCGAATAAATAAAGTCTTTTTAGGTTATAATCCCGGGGGTGCCGCTAATTTTAATATTAAACTAAGAGCGCCTAATATTTTATAGAATGTAGGATAATGAGGAATTCTGGGTATATATTATGATGCCTAGTCTATAAACTGTAGTAAGCCCTTTGTAAAATAATGTCCAAACTAAATGAATATTTAAGGGTTGTGTGTAACATCATTTTTATAATAATCATCATAACCGCTTCCCAAAAGTACTTTTGGGACATAACACATTTTGTTCACAACAAACTTTTTGGCATATAGAACATAATCTATTTCCACAAACTGCTTTAACCTCATTTTACTACATTAAACGGGACTGTATCGCGTTAGAATACATAACGTGTACACCACTCGCCATCCCGTGACCACGAGTGGTGTAATCGGCCCGAAGGTGCCGAAGGTACGTCGGTAGGTAGTTTAATAAATATTTTATGACTACCTACATACGAGTATTATAAAACAAAGTCCCCGGCCGCGTCTGTCTGGTTGTCTGTTCGTGGTAAACTCAAATACTGCTGCACGGATTTTGACGAGATTTTTTTAAGAAGATTGGGTGACTCAAGAGGAAGGTTTATATGTAAAAAAAACACGAAATTCCCACGGGAACGGGCACGACGCGGGTAAAACCGCGGGGCGCTAGTATATTCTAAAGCGAAGTCCTGTTCATTTAGTAAAATGAGTCCTGTTAGTTTAAATAGTACTGTATTAACTCCCAAAACATTGTCCTGTCACAAAAACCTAAAAATACAACATTCGAAAAACTATTGAGTTATAATGTACTCACGTTAGTACATTTTACTCAATGGTACAACACTCTATTTTAAAGCTAAGAAAACAGAGTGTTTGAGAGATACAAAATAATTAAATGCAAATATTATGAAAATCCTCTAAAATTGTTGTCAGACAATAAGAGACGCTCGATTAAGCAACATCTTGCTTGGGCGATTTGCATAACATTTTCTCTACCCACCACTGTTTCAGTACTAATTATAATACTGAACTAGTATAGTACGGTTAAGTACTTAAGCGTAGGGTCTATCTAAGTAGGCTTCATGTGCGGTCTATCTAGGTATTTAGGATAAGCTTCGTATAAGTAAGCAAAAACATTTTTTTGTAGAAGATTTTTATAATGGTCATTTGATACGGTACTACAATCTATTTCTTTATATGAGTCCTAAAATTTAATCGAATTCGGTCGATTTTTCTCTACAATAACAATTCCTTCTAGCTAGATAATAGAAAGGTTTAGTGAATGAGTGAGGGAAGAAATGAATGAAACCTTTTTTTGTACAGAAGGATTTGTCTATGGTTGGACATTCGGCCATATTTGTTTACTTATTATATTAGAAGAAATACTTTGTAGGTTTTAATCTTTAGTAAAGATCGGAATAGTTAATTTTTATGAATGTTTTGACCTCTTTTTCGTATTTATTAGTTACCAGCGCACCAATTACACGTTATATTTTACTCACCAGCAGCGCTCTGCGGTTTTACCCGTGTTTTGCTCGTTCCCGTGGGAATTTCAGGATAAAAATAACCTTTAATCTTCTTTTTGAATGTAGCTATGAAACACTGAAAGAATTATTCGAATCCGACTGGGAGCTTCTGAGATTAGCGCGTTCAAACAAATAAAAATTAAATTCTTCAGCTTTGTATGTATTGAGTAGTATTGAGTATAGTGCATAGTACATACATACTCTTAGTTATTCCAAGCCATATATCTTCAGAACGTTTCCACCGAAGTCTCTTAACCCGACAAAGAATTATTCAAGCATAAAGCAGCTTGCAGACACGGCCCTCGTTTAAAACCAGCCTGCACTTCGATCCCACTTTACGAGCTGCAACTACAGCCACCAAACAAAATAAAACTCATATTTTCTATGTTTTAAAGTTAAACAAGACGGGACTTGTTACTTTTTTACGATGTGCAGTGAAACATGTTTAATTTTACGAGTTGATTCGTTGATCCGACATCCGGAAGGGAGATTTTGTTGCGATTTTTTATGAGCTCAACTGTACCCCTTAGTAAGTAATTTTTTTAAACACTTATGTATCTACGTTAACTAGAGTAAGTGACTTAAAAAATGTTCTTCCTTCTCATTAAGTATACCAATTTAATAAAAAGGACGATTTTTCCTTCCCAACAAAATGTATAGGGCGCGCCCCACTTTATCTGGGAAAATAACTGACCGTGTAACAACATCATAATACTATGGGTTAAAATCGCGAAAATTTAAAAATGTCTATTATGTACTTTTACGCATACTTACATGGATAAAGATTTAACGTCATTTTAACCAACATTTTTTTTTATTAATATAAGTATATTTTTTTTATTTTCTTTCACCTTTTAATACAGTATCATTTGATAACCTTGAACGTACGTCGTAACTGTGACTTTTTTTACTTAAAACTCTCGTGGTACATATCACTTTTAATAGTTTTATTCGAACCGTACTTTTCTGCAGGCTGTACTCTCGTAGCCGCTATACCATATGAAGAACTAGGTGCCAACAAACAGTATTCTATTCTAGAACAAAGGAGTCTTCCAAGCAAACATACTTTGTATAATAAATGCAAACGAATGCACGATGAAGAACTGAACACATTATGATACTGTACTCAGTATCGTATGTAGGTACATTATCAAAATTACTGTTCATTATTTTATGCTGAAGGCGGGTTGCTTCAGCTTACGCTCACGCATCAGTAATCGTTAAAACAAGATGTCAGTCTCAACAGACGTAAGAAAATCAAAATTCATGCCTTTCAAGTGTAGTAATAGGATGTTGATATTTGTATAGTTCTTCTATCTCACGAGCGTCACTGAGTCATATCTCTGAGTATGATCTATTTCTTTGGTTAAGGGAGGTTTAAGAATGGAACAAAATAACGAATTATTTTGCCTGCAGAAAGAACTGTCTGATGGATAAGCCTTATTAGTTCACCTTAAGTTTTTTAAGAAGAAATAGACAAACGTTATTATATGAATCAATTTTCCTGCATACGCCTCCTGCATAAGTCCCACAGACCCTACAGTCCCAATATACAAAAATGCCATTTCATCAAGATCAATAAACTTTTCGACAAAAGGTCTCCAAATTATATAATCGAGCCTGCATCATGCGACAATCATTGAAACTTGTTTATTTATACCATTCGCCATATTGAGACATCAATCATTGCCCGCTCGTGTGGCACAGGATGGATAATTTCCTGGGGATTTCGGAGTTCGTTCACCGTCTCACTCACCCTTATACTTCGGCTAGAGTAAGGTAAACGAACGCGGCGCCACTGTCGCAGATTTCAGTTTAAAGGACATAGAAAAAGCGGTCTTTGTTCTGCAGTGAATTAGTTCCAATTTCAGCCACGTGCTTAGTTATGGGGTATCGATTTTACTTTTACAAGTAACGTGTTGAAACTACAATAGACACAGTGTAAATAATAAATAAAACCAACTAGCCGTTAGTTATCCTTTCATATTATTGTGAAAAAATACTAAAGTAACTTTGTCTGTTAAACTTTCAAACCTAAACCTTCAACCTATTTTGATAAAAAGTACTAAGATAGTCTTCGGAAAGCTTTGGCAATTTTTTATCTATCATCAAAAGTACGTCGGTCTGGATTGAATTACCTAATTTCAATAGGCAAGCGTACTACGTTTAGTCCTCCTTACTGTAATGAATCATATATAGGGTGAGATGAGAGGCCTTTGCTTAGCAGTAAGACGTTACAGGATAATACTTCTTACTTTCTATATCGAAGAGGTAAGTCTGGTGCCAGAATCCAGATTTAACTTTAACTATAAGATTTAATTTATCACGACATTGGTTATGAAAACTATAGATTAGAAGTGTAGGGAATAATTTAAATTTCGAACAAAGGCACCGGCCTACTGTCCCATTCTTTACACTATGGTTATACCTTGCCAATAATAGGTATTATTACCCTCTCTTAAGATATAAGGGTCACTGCCTTAACATGTGACTAACGAAGATTTACGACCGAAATGTACAAGTGCGTGTATTTTGGCAATATGAACTTTAACTTAGCAATAAGTCACTATTTTGTAGACATTTATATACAGAAATTTGGGTCTTATTTAACTAGACTGGGTATGTTAAGGGTATATTGATAAGGTTATCGGTAATTTGACATTGACGAATTGTTTATAATCAGTAATATCAATCGTAGTTTTATTAAGTATTCTGGGATACCTGAGTGATAGTAAATAACTGTAATTAAGATAAAAAGAACATCTCAAATTATCGTCGAATCTTATAAAAGCCTTTTTAAACTATTGACTAAACTACAGACTAGTCCTCAAACAGTATTTATCATATACAAAGCCAGTGTTGTCCCACACAACAATTTCATATAAATAATAAAATACTTTACTCAGTTCAAGAACAGTAATACAGCTTTTACCCCCCCCCCCCCCCCCCACAACTAATGCAACGGAAAGAGCAAAGCGGACTCAACACTAATATTTCAAATTGTATTTCAGAAGTAAACCATGACTCAGTATTTCCACTAGGAGTGCTGCACAGAATTCTACAAACAAGAAACATAATAACCCGAGGACCTCAATTATGGATGCCCCCTTTTGCCCCCTTGCCCCCACCCCTGAGTACATCCCTGTGCCCCTTCCGCGGGGGGCGGAGTGCATTCACCGTCGGCGACTTTGCGTGCGGCGCCAAACCCGATAATCCATCAGCAACAGTGCATGAACTATAGGTAATATTATTTTGATACTAAGCGAAATTTCTAGCTTTTAAAGGTTCAAATAAGATTCAGAGTGAACTGACATATAATAAGTTATTTGACTACAGACAAATAAAGTTGGTTAACGATAAAAACCTAATAGTTTATTTAACATATTAAATCTTTACATATTTCTGAGTGGCTTTTGCCTACATGTACTTTATATAAAATGTTTTTCCTAAATACCCTAAAATTTATGTTGCAAATGTTAAAAACATGTTCTACAACATCAACAATAAACATAAAAAAACTAATCTGTCATTTTGAAACAATACAAAATATTATAAGTATTTTTCTAACCTTCCATTTCTTCAAAAATGTGTTCCACAACTAACTCCTCCTACATAGACTCCCAATTGTCTCTGTCATAGAATAGTAAAATCCAAAATCCAAACCAAGCCAAAATTGTATGCTTCTTAGTAAATAAGTTATCCCCTTATTTATCATGACCTATCTCTACATTTGGCACATTTATCAGCAAATTACCCCTAAAGGTACAACATGCATACATTCTGCAATTCTTTGAGGTAGGTTAGGTCTGGGTTGAAAACAAAACTGACTCACCCTTACTTAAATTGTGGTAAACAAAGGGCATTTATTTATTACTTTAGATAATAAAGATATTGTTGTGTCAGTGGTTTATTGGATTATTAATTGTTTAAGCATTGTAGTCATTTAATTTAAAGAGAATTTCTTTTTCTTCAAATTAAATTGTCCCACCGCTGGGCAAAGGCATCGGCGAAGGAATAGAGGATAAGAGTTAATAAATTAAGAGCAGAATTTATAATGTCTCTTTAAATACACAATTATTTATACTTTATCATGAAATAAATGTTTATTTACTATCAGTTAAATAAAAAACTAGACACAAACTTAAAAACTAAAATTAAAAGAAAAATTTTGAGGCAAATAATTTAGTTTAAAACACAATAATAGTAAAGTGACCTAATTATAATCATTAGAAGGCAAGAAAAGAGTTTATATAACACGAATAAGTCTATAATTATGAGAGGAGGAAAAATTAAGTTATTCAGTAGGAACCTTCAAGTATCTATTAAGCAAAGTATATATTGTGTACATTATCAATAAAAACTGGGCTCACTCTAACCAACTTTAAATTGAGAAACCGCAGATATTAATTCTACTATTTTCTAATTTCAAAATACTGAAAACGACCTTCGCTCAACAGAACTGGTACAATATAATCAATGATAGGTACTTAGTTAGTACTTACCTTTATACTTGATTTAATAACATTATACGCTTTATCATAGTATTATATTGGAAGAAGTAGATAGGTATTGATTTTGACTGCGGCTTAAATACATAATCTACGAAGCTCGGACGAAAGCTGAGGTCGTAAGAATAGTTATTATGCTCCGTAAGAAAAATCAATAACACCCTATTCTTGTTAGTCGAGGAAAACATGTAACATGGAACTAAATGAGTACTTACCACTTAGCGAACAGTAAATAGACTTCCCCCGAAGATCTTCCAGCAGATGGATACCGCGGAACAATTCAGAAAAATATTTAATTTATATTATTTTCCAACACGAAACGCAACAAAGCGAACCGAGATGAATGACGGACATTTATGAATTTGACAGTTTGGTTCGATTGACAGATGTTTGACATTGACTTAAGGAACACGTTCCGTTCAACGCATGCATATCCATAGAAAGGCATTTAATTTCTAATGAATGCAATTTAATCTTCACGGTTGATGAGCAAATAATTTGCTGCAATAACGATGTCTTTTCATCAGGACTATGCTATCAGCTACTTTTGGTATCCACCAATTATAACAAATCGAAGCCCAGCATAAGTCATAAGGGTACTTTTCCATTAGATTCGATTCCAGCTGTATTCTGAGTTGTTACACGGCTATGATGCCAATTGATGTATAGCAACTAAGTACGCTCTGGTGGAAAAATTAAATATTTTTATTTAATTATGTAATCTCAACATTTAATACGTTAAACTGGGCTCCATAAAGTTATTAATTTGAAAATGGTATTTCAGTTAACTTATATTTAAAAAGAAAACTACACCATTGATGTAAAAATCGTGTATTATAATCTTAAACCATAAAATGCTAAAACTGCAAGGGATCACCGCGTACATTCAGCTTTAAAAGTAACATATAACAAGGTTATGTGTGAATGGTAGAGTGAAAATGCTGAGATTTCTGTTTTACTTTAGGGCCAATTCGAATCTGTTGGAGATGTCTACCCAGTTGGCAATGTCGAATACGGCTTTGACGTAGTCTGCGCGTACGTTTTTGTATTGAAGGTAGTACGCGTGCTCCCAAACGTCAATACCGAAGAGTGGGATCAGACCTGGGAACAAAAGTTAGTTTTAGACACAAAAGGGAGTGATGAAGGTAAGATGTAAATGGGTAAAACAGGTTAGACACTCTGTGTAGCGTTTAGTACATTCAACGAAGCAAAAATAGGGGAAATAATTCGTGTATAAGCGATTTTTGGCATAGTTGTAGGGAATAGTGTCTGAAACAACATACTCAAAGTACTGATGGATGGGGGTGAAGCTAAGGGGTAGGGGGGGTGTAAAGGTCCCTTTTTTGAGTTTTTTTTAAAAAACTCGTAAATGGTGGCTCCTAGCAAAAAAAAATCTTCTAGTCAAGTATTCTAAATAAAATTATCTACAAAAAAGATTCTATACACTTTTTCGCTGGGATCAATATTTAACTACACTTGAGAGCATAGAAATCGCACATTGGGTAATTTTCCTGCATTTTGACTTCGATACTTGTTTTTTATTTTTATTAAAGTTTGGTAGCAAATATAACTTAAATTAAATTAAAGTACACACTGTTAGCTTCCTAAAAACCCATAATGTCTGGCCTTGACCTTCCTTATCATAGCAGTAGCGGCTTAAAAATGGAATGGCCTAAATTAGCTCGTTTCAGGTAGCGCGGTTTGTGGGACTTTGAGCAGGTATTAAAGGTCAAAAAAACAATAAATCTGTGAATGTAACGATTTAATACGAGGTAATGCCTCCCCTAGCCTGAATAACAGCTTCCAGTCGAAGATTCATTGAAGAAATCAATGTTTTTACGAAATCCTTCGGTATGCTGTCCCATTCTTCCTTGATCGCGGTTTGAAGCTCTCAGAGACTCTTAGGCACTGCGTTACTAGCTCTTACTCGTTTTTTTAGTTCGTCCCATAAGTGCTCAATGGGATTGAGATCTGGGCTTCGAGCAGGCCACTCCATAACGAGTACTTCAACCTCCTCCAAGTACTGGCGTACTATAGCAGCGGTGTGTGGTCTAGCGTTGTCCTGCATAAAAACGAAGTTTTCGCCGATAAATCCCGAAAAGGGCACAACATGTTCTTGCAGGATATCCCGACGTAACGTTGGGAAGTCAATCCACGCGATCGATGGTCGGTATCGGGCCCTGTGATGAAGACAAGTTCGGTTTTCACTTCCAGTGAAATACCTCCCCAGAACATACACAAACCACCCCCGTATGCGACCCGTTCGGAGATGCAGCATTGAACAAAACGCTCACCGGATCTTCGGTAGACTCTACCCCGTCCGTCTTTACCAAGGAGACACATCTTGCACTCATCGGAGAAGAGGACTGCCTGCCATTGATCCATAGTCCAATTAACGCGATTTCGAGCAAACTGAAGGCGTGCTTGTCTGTGTGCTGGGGTAAATTTTGGGCCAGTTGCGGGTCTGTGCGCTATAAGACCTCCTTCGGCTAGTCTTCATCTAACTGTCCACAAACTGACTTCCACTTCTCTAACTTCCTGGAGCTGCTGTCCGAGTTGAACTGCATTCAACCGGCGATTTCGTAGTGATGTATTCACAAGAAAGTGGTCATCGCGCTGTGTTGTCGCACGTTTTGGGCCTGTTCCTGGTTTCCTGGTATAGCCACAAGTTTGCTGATATCGCAGGTATACACGTCGAACAGCATATCTGCTCAAATTTTATTGACGAGCCACTTGACTTTGGTTCTGTCCAGCTTCGATTAGTGCAACCGCTTGAGCCGCTTTTTTGTCCATCTTCTTTCCTTCATACCTCGTTCAATATTGATCCCAGCGAAAAAGTGTAAGAATCTTTTTTGTAGATAATTTTATTTAGAATACTTGACTAGAAGATTTTTTTTTGCTAGGAGCCACCATTTACGAGTTTTAAAAAAAAAACTCAAAAAAGGGAACTTTACACCCCCCCCTACCCCTTAGCTTCACCCCCATCCATCAGTACTTTGAGTATGTTGTTTCAGACACTATTCCCTACAACTATGCCAAAAATCGCTTATACACGAATTATTTCCCCTATTCGGCATTTTTTGGTCTTCGTTGAGTGGGCTAGTTAGTCACGAAGAAAGTAAGTAATTTGGAGTAGGTACTCAGTTTGAGTAGGTTATTTGACACTCCTGGTGTCGGGGTTTTGAGACCGCCTAAAGGCCTCCGACATGGTCTAACGACTGAAACAAACAGGACCGACGGTTTTGAACGTGAGCTCCATAGCACGGTAGCGCTCAGATAGAAATGCCGGTACCGGCCAATCAAATAAGAGCTGAACTGCACGTTGCTTAACAATCACGATGTTATCATCGCTTACTGACTGATTCACTGACTTATTTATCAAAACCAAAACTACTGTACTTAGAAATTTGAAATTTCGTACAGAGGTTCCTTTCATACAATTAGTGGGCACTAAGGAAGGATTTTGCGAAATTCAACCCCAACAGGGGTGGCCGTGTCACCTGAAGCGGAGCGACGGCGGCCGCTAGTCTGTACATAGGTATACTTTAACTATAACAATAAACCACTGTATTTTATCAAACCACTAGCTGTGCCCCGCGGTTTTACCCGCACGCAGCGCCCCCGTTCCCGTGAGAATTTCGAGATGTTTATTACTTATTTTTTTTACATAAAAACCTTGTCCTGACAATATGGAACACGTCGTTCTGAATTTATGCGCTTAGTAGTTAACACATTCAGCGATTTATGTTTATTATAGATGATCACCTGTGGTCGCTTGCAAAGGATCTTGATTGCTGCAGGTGGCGATCGTCAGCTGCTTATGCTCCTTGCTGTAGGCCAGCCAGCCCCAGCCGGAGCCCTGAACGCCGATCGCTGCGGCAGCTAGCCTACTCTTCATGACCTCATAATTACCGAAGGCACTGGAAACAAGTTTATGATCTTGATCAAAGACAATAGTAGAGTCATGGGCGTAGTTGTTTTTTAAGGAGTGGGGGAGGAGTATTTTTGAGTGGCTGGTAATGACTAACTTCAATTATCAATAAAATGATCAGCGAATAGCTTTTTTTTTAATGTTATTTGGGGGCCAGTAACCCTTCTAAGCTCTCCTTTTATAGGTCTATAGTCAGACAAGATAGATCGAAAATAATTTAATTTTTTGGCCCATCACATCTTGCTCGAAAAAGCTTTTTAGGAAACGAATTTCCCAACTTCGGTTTTCTTAACGACCGAAGCAAAAAATAATACAAAAATACAAAATAATTTATTCAAAACAGCGACAAAAACAATTATTTAAATGCTGATATGTCGCGTGCAAATCTTTAAATTATTGCGATTTGAAACCAAATCACGTGTACCTCTGCCACAATCGTGAATTGATAGTATTATCAAATTAAATAATAGCAAAATAATAAATAAAAATATCGTATGAGGTCAAGAGGAGAATAATAATAAAATACGTCAGAACATGCGTCAGAATCGCAGGTAAATAAGGTCATGTGATAAGTGATTCTGATTATGTAATAAAACTGAACATTAAGTGGTAATATTCGGAACATATTATGCAAATAAACCTAAAACATGGGATTAAACCACAAATATTAGGAGTAATAAACCATAAACCAGAGAAAAGGAGTAAAATTAAAATCACAGTTTTGCAAGCAAAAATAAATAACTCTTCTCCATCGAGTGGATGGTCAACTTGACCAATCCTGGTGTCAGAGTTATTGAGCCGCCAAAGGCCTCTGACATGGCTCATGTAACGACTACTATCCGTAGAAAGTAACCGGGACCGACGGCTTAACGTGCCCACCGAAGCACGGTATCATCTTACTTTTCGGGCAATCAGGTGATTCAGCCTGCAATACCCTAACCAAACTGACGACAGTTTCACAAAGATATTTTTGTGAGATATTGTGTCCCCACCGGGAATTGAACCCAGAACCTCCGGATCGTGAGCCGGGCGCTCAAACCACAAGCCTACGGAAGCTGTTTAAAAAAAACTGCAATAACTGCAAATAAATAACTGCAATAAGGTGTTACATCTTGGCCAGTAGGCACTATGAGGAGCAAACAAACAAAAACAGAATAGGAAGCCAAAGAAAGCGTAATTAAAATTTAGAATTTACTTTTCAACGGCTTTTGTGAAGGCGTCCGACGGCTTTCCTCCATTGGGCGAGAGGTTTTGCCAGAAAATGGAGTGGTTGATGTGACCGCCGCCGTTGAACTTGAGGGCTGGCGCTAGCGCGATTACCGAGCTGATGTCACCTGGAGGTACCAACATAACAACCATGAAAAAGTATGTTCGAGTTGATGGTGTGGTGTGGTGCAACCCAGGCATGTCTAATAAAGTATTAGAGAACTTGGTATTGCTCGGTGTGTTTTTTAAATAGTAGTCTTTTTTAAACTTAGGCGATTTGAACTCATAGTAAACGTACCCACACGGAATTTTTTGCGATAGAACATTTATAAAGTAAGTACCTAAATTACTATTTTTTATGTGACGTTTCGAGTGAATTACACCACTCTTGCCGGTTTTTTCACCGCGAAAATCCCGAGTATGTTAATATGTGTTTTTGAAATTTCTTCATGATAGCTAGAAAATACATTGTTTTAGAAGTTTGTTGAATAAAGAGGTGTTTATGCTTTATTATCCTTCTAAATATAAACAGAAAGGTGTTCAAGACATGTTTAGAAGGCTTGATTCCAGCCATATACAGCTTATAACAATCTTGGGAAAGGGGGTGGACTATGTTGATTACTATGTTGAACTAATTAAACAAATAAAAAAAAGACGTGTGGCACTCGGGGACTGCCGCGGTAAAGCTATTGCATAGTTATTTTTTCTATCACTAGATGGCGTTAGTGGGGAGCGTTCGGTTTTTTGCGTGAGGTTTTTTCGTTACGGAATTTCTGGATTCGGTCCCCGCGCTCAAGGCCCTCGATAGAAGCTATGCAATAGCTTAATAAAATATTAAATAGGTACCTAGGAAGTATTTGCTAATCTACTGTCATATCATTGTTAAGTAACTATATACAACTAACTAACTCTTTACACTACTGCAAACACAAACTAAAATAAAATGTATTAAAAAGTATCAAAAAACATAAAGAAAATTAAAAACATAATCACTTGTTAATAGCACAACACAAATTATAGGAGGGTCTTGTACAGCACGGAGTTAGGTTACACCATAATATGGAATGGTTAACATGGCCACCACCATTAAACTTCAACGATGACACTATACAAGATGTATCTTCTGTGGGATAATGAAAAAATATTTATTCATTTATTTGAATATGTAGATGTTATAGTATTAGCTAAAATCCATACTACAAGCTTAAAGCTTAGTTTGGGTTTAACTGTGTTTGAATTTGCCCAGTAAATATAAAATGTCCTGTAAAAAAATCGTTTCTTATTAGATAACTGGCAGTGCCCTGCGGTTTTACCTGCATTGTTCCCGTTTCCGTGAGTTTCGGGAATTTTTATACATATAATCCTTCCTTATGAATCACTCTATCTATTTAAAAAAACCGCATCAAAATCAGTTGCGTAGTTTTAAAGATCTAAGCATTCATAGGGACATATAGACAGCGGAAAGAGACTTTGTTTTATACTATGTAGTGATGTTGCACATTGATGTCGAAGATTTAGACCTAAAAGCTTCTGTTATGGTCTATGCATCCAGACAAGGTTATCTTAACATGTCCCTTGAAGCACCAGTAACATTTAGATAGAAATGCTTCTAAGGGTCATCATTCGCAACAGTGACCAAGCGACAAGAAGCTTAAAATTTCTAATGAGTTAACATTGCTTACTTAGTCAAACTACATCAAGTAGCCACATTTGTATCAAGTAGTACATTTGTATCCCATTACATATTCACAGTGAGCAAAAACAGGATTTATTTACCTATTTGCAACATGAAAATAAAAATTAACCTATGATATCCCACTGTTGGGCAAAAACCTATAATCTGCCTAATATATTGGGACAGGGTTAGGCATAATCACAATTCTTGCCTGCTACAGGTTGAAGACCTAAAACCTGAGCCATGTTTGAAAAGTAGGAAACTTGTTTTCAGTCAACCATGGTTTGACATGTAATAGTTTGCAAATATAATATGAACTTATGCCTTATTATTATTTACTTTGTATTTGTGTAGTATCATTTGCCTAACACCTAAAAAAGTATTGTACATATTATGGCACAACACAACAGACAGTTTAGTATATTTTAATATAAAAAGTTTAAGAAACTTAACCTTTTCCCTTCGCTAGTTCAAGTTTCTCTTCAGCGATATTCAAGTTGGCGACATATGTGGCGTGATGTTTAGAGTGGTGCAAACGCATGATTTCACGGCTGATGACCGGCTCCAGATCATGGTACTCATACGGTAGGTCTGGCAGAGTGTGCCTCTGACGGGAGGCACCCACCGTGCGCCTGTAACGTAATTAATTTATCTCCATTATACATTTTTTATACCTACAATTACAACCTGCTACATATTGAAGAGTACTCCAAGAGATCATAGCATAGGTCATACTTACAGCAATGCGCCGACTTTACGTGAAGCGAACATGTTAAGAAGAAAGGCTAACAAATCTGATATCTGGGTGTTATGTTTACGGATACCGGTGACGACAGTTGCACTTTTTTATAAAAAATTATGTAACCAATCGATTTTATTTTCTCGAAAGTTGAAAATAATACGAAATTGTTTTTTTTTTTTTGACAAGTGACAGCGCAACTGTCAAAATCAGGTGACTTTTGTTTTGATTAATCAGCTGCTACTGCAAATGTACCACAGAGTGACCACAGATGACAAGAAATTCTCACATACCGATCAGGTTTTGAAAAGCGACCGTGTGCGGCGCCACTGGGCGCCGAACTAAATGCCGACATTCAAGACGTCACGTACTCACGTAAGTACAGCTTCGCGCACAAGTTGCACGTAGACTTGTAGGAATTAGAAGGAAGCCGTTGTACGAGTTGTTTTCCAGTTGTATGTTTTCCAGCGGGCGCAGCGGGCGGGCGGTGTCGGAGGGCGATATTTACATACATATTGTGTGTGCACGTGAATCGCCCGTGTGTGTGATCAAATCGCGAACAAAAAATATTTTCGAAGTTAGTTCGTTCGTGTGCGTGAGTCGTGACTGAGCCGCTCTGGTGTACTGTCAAATCACAAATGCGTGTTACGAATAAGAAGCCGATTTGTAAATAAATAAAGTGCAAATACTTTTTAAAATTGTAAATAAAAGTGCGAAGTTACAATAAAAAATAATAACTTGTTGGCAGTTAAACGATTTGTTTTCGCCGTAGCCTTCTTGTGTCAGTCTGGTGTGAACTTATTGTATTGGTGGTAGTGTGGTGCATGTTGTTTATTTATAGACAGTCGCAATTTGAAGATATGTAATTATTTGCGGCGTTAAAATGTCTCAGAGGGATACAGCGATACACTTGGTGGCCGGCGGGTGAGTTAAGTTCAGTCAGTGTGTAGAATAATTACCTAACACGTTATCATTTGAATACACAGTATCAATATAATAATCTCGGGTGTTAGGCGATCATTTGGCACACGTGCCGTGTTGTTTACGCCAGCGGTTCGTGTGCCTTCGTGCTGACACAGTTATTTTGAAATAAACTAACACTAATTAATAAGCACAAGAGCATCAAGATTTCGTTTGAATTGTATCAACAACAACAAAACTAGTATTTTAGAAAGTACATACAGAGATAATGGGCAGGAGTCTTATATAATAAATGCTCATGAAGGTTGCATGATATGATACTCTTAGTAATGATTAGCAAAACAAATATATTGGTGTTTGTATACAAAGTTATAAAGTACAGTAATACCTTCTACTTTTGTAGTAACTTGATTCCTGCCAAGACCTGAACCTGAATGTTTGATATCTATCTTCTTCTTCTTCATCTAGTGGATGTTCAACCTGACCAATCCTGGTGTCAGAGTTATTGAGCCGCCAAAGGCCTCTGACATGGCTCAAGTATCAACTACTATCCGTATAAAGTAACCGGGACCAATTGCTTAACCTGGCCTCAATGAGTGATATACTACCTACCTGTATCACAGCCATTATAATTTTACCTTAATTCACATGTTATATGCACAAAAAAGTAGTTTGTTACTGCTTAGGTATATCTAATAACTCTCTTTTAATATTCAAACTGAACTACACAATATGTATAAGTTACAATGAAGTTAAAAAACTTCTCATTTCTTGAGGTAATTTTTTTTTATTTAACCTATCTTGTCCCTCTATAGTGAAGTGTTTATGTGAAGATAGTTTAATTAACAATGTGTAAAAACTGAATAAACATTACAAAATTCTACATTTCTTTTCATAGAGTTGCGGGTACCGCTGGAGCGGTAGTGACATGTCCGCTAGAAGTAGTCAAGACTCGTTTGCAGTCTTCCAAGGGTGTGGGCATACCGCCTTCTCAACCTCCACCTTCAGACACAACCAACAATGCTAGGAAAGTCTGCTCGAAGATACCCAGGCATCAGGTAAGAACATACGGAATTAAATATATTTATTGTTTTATGTTTTGAAGAGTACAGTCAGTCTATGAATATGCAGAGCGCTTTAGTACTTTGACAACATAAAAATTTTAAAAAATTCGATGGCATATTTGTTGGTTATAGAAGTTTAAATATGTTAAGTATGATCAAAATTCATGAGTTGACTGTACAGGGTCATGGTTAGGGTTATAAATGAATAGCAGCGCCCCGCGGTTTTACCCGCGTTATACCCGTTCCCGTGGGAATTTCGGGATAAAATGTAGCCTATAGCCTTCCTCGATAAATAGACTATCTAACAGTGAAAGAATTATTCAAATCGGTTCAGTAGTTTCTGAGATTAGCGCGTTTAAACAAACAAACAAACAAACAAAACAAACTCTTCAGCTTTATAATATTAGTATAGATTTATAATTTTTTATTTCTGTTTGGATTAGTTAAGCATAATGTGCTTTGATAATGCACTGTACACATTATATAACAATATAGGACTGTATATAGAAAACATTATTGTGATTAGATATATGTAATAGCATTTATGACCCTAACTAACAATGTCTTTATAATATTAGTTATTTTACTTTCAATTGCAATTTGTAACTAATCCTATGTTTAAAGTGTCATATCAACATTAGTTAATTACCCTAAATTGCCTATTTCAATATTAATTAAAAATTGTGAAAGATTGTTTTATTTTCCATAGAAATTGATGAAGTTGATGAACATAATTATCTATTTTAATTAGGTATGATAGAACAATGCCGTGATTATCAATCTAACCACAAATTAAAAGGTTATTAAAATCTATTTACTCATAAAAGAGGTGATATAATTACCGAGATTGTGGTCAACAGACATTGTTGTGCAATAATACTCAATATATTGAACTTCAATACACTTATGTTAGTTTATCATGCAGTATAGGTATCTGTTGGATAGGTATTCTACATACATATTAAAACCATATTACACTTTATACTGTCAGTCCCAGTGGTCACTTTCATCATCATAAATTTAAGAGCAAGGCTCTTGTCGGTGAGTCCGATGCAGACTTCTCCATCTATTCCTATTCAGTGCAAGTTCCTTCACATCTCTATAAGACATGACAGACACTTTTTCTTTAATCTGACTCATGTAACTGATTCTAGGCCTTCCCCTAGACACTCTAGGCATTCTAAAATATCCAACACCAGGGTTGGGCACTAACCTATTCAAACTTATTTACTGTCCCAGTAGTAAATACAAAACCTATATACTTTACATTACCGGTTATGTAAATCAACATCTGATAATAATAGTTACAGCATGTACTTATATCTATAAATAGAATCTTGAGATAAGGTTAAATCATAATGCAGTAATCATAGGAATTTTTAAATAGCCAATCAGATACTGGATTTTTCCTCCAATCACGGCTTTGAGCTGGGATTCTCTGTGGAATATGCTCTTGTTATTGGTTAATTTTATCACTGTCTAGTGTAGGAAGGTTTAATAGGTTCATATATATATATATTATATATATATATATTCTAAATATAATTTATCATGTCAATATTACTGACATGCATAAGGTACTTGTATAAGATCTGTAGATTTTGATTCGTAAACATTTACTTAGGGACCTATAAGACATCTAAGAAAATTATGTAACACTAACAAATTATTATTCATATTCATCCCACATTTTCATACTGGCACTTCAATTCTATTTCCAACAACTATTTACCAGTTAAAACTAGCATTAATACATTCAAAATATGATTCTCTAAAAGTCTTTCACCTATTAGAAATCAAGGGATAACTTCACTCAAGGGATCTTCAAAGAAAATGATCAGAAATATCCTGACAAAGTCACGTGAAGAAAAAATGTCTAGTAACTTAGCTATCTTTTGTACATTTTTTTATAAAGATTGCGAATGCCCCCAATATTATTGTTATCAGTATAAATACACAGTTATCTATCGTCTAGTGCCCATGGTAATTAAGATAGATGGGAGTTGATCGGACATTATGCTGATTGTGTATACTAATAATTTTCATCTGTTGATAAGATAGGTGTTTTGGCAGATTATTAATAACTAACTGCTGCGCGCGGTTTTTACCGCGTTGTGTTCGTTCTCGTGGCGATATCGGGATGAAAATAAATAAATAGCTGTAACCTTCGCCACGAATGTCTATCCAATACAGAAATAATTATTAGTTAGTAGTTTCTGAGGTTAACGCGTTCAAACAAACAAGAAATCTAAATTTTCAGATATATTAGTATTGATAGGTAGGTATATAAGTTTCAACCAAAGGTTTCAATCCTTACTTACGGAAACTAGCTTAGGATAGTCTAGTCTAGTAGATAAGTCAATATATAATCTAGAATTCAAACATGTAAGAAATGTATAAATCAAAATCAACATTCTCTCTTTTAGGAGCTACAATCTTATAAACTAGTTCAAACATATAACATCCTATTTATTGCGTTGGGTTCGTACCACTTGGAAGTCACATTAACATAATCTTGAGATATTACTTCTATGCAAACCTTAAAACTATTACGAAATACGTAGTCTGTATGTTGCACCATAGTATGATGAAATACCTGAGCCTGAGGGCAAGGAATAAGGAATAGGATAGCAAAGCAAAAGATACCGGAAATAGGTAATGTTATGATTATTTCAATAATAATCATTACAGTTGTCTGAATTCTTCCGTTTTTAATATTTTGATTAAATAACTTCTGCTATTAATAAGTTCACCGGTGTATGAACCGGTATATGAACTTAGGTATTTGATCCTGACTGCACAAATTCTACTTTATAGAAGATTGATTTTGAAGAATCCATCATTTAGTGCCAGTTTAATTCGTGTGAATCATCCAATAACGCAACAAAACACACACACATTAATAATTTATCCATAACACCCTTTTTTGTCTCGGGGGTGTGATATGTTATTTAGGGCAAAAGGGGTAAAACTAAATAAAATATTTATATCGCTAATATTATATTTATTCACATTTATAATATTAGTAGGATTACTTGAAAGGTGGTGGGCCCTTTCAGAAATCGATCGAAGTCAATTTTATGAGCTAACACTATCTTATTTAAATCCCTTCAGGTAATTAGAGGTTAAGTAGGGTCGCTATTTTACAGGGTTTTAATAATTTCAATATTTTTCACGTTAGAAATACACTAAGTTAACTGTAGCAATAATATGTGTTAAATAGTATTTACATATTTTGTATTAGCAATGTCACCTACATAATAGATTTCTTGTTACTACAGTTATACTATGTCCACGACATTCCGAGACAACCTTATGTAACAATTATATTTTATTTGCACTGTGTTATTGAAAAATAAAAAAACCTCAATATTTCTTTAATCAGTACACGGAGTAAGCTCTGCTGGTGATAAAGTTATCACAAACTTGTGATTGTGACCGCACGTAACCGGTTAGAGTTCGTTACATATCTATAAATTTATCAGATAACTTTGGGGCTTGTCTCAATTGCGTCTTACTTTTTAGATTTTGGTATCCAAAAATAAATTATACCTATCACTTGTATCCACATTGCGCGTGCAGATTAGTGTTTCAAGGTCAACTTTTAATGGAACCGGTTTTGGAAATGTTGTGTTTGTTTATGTTTTGCGGTATGATTTTGCCGGCTTTTGGCGTCTGTTTGCCGGTTTATGACCAGAAATACTCGTTGAGTACGTGAGCCTGAGGACAAGGTATGAAGGACGGGAGAGCAAAGCAAATTATACCGGGAATAGTATTTCAGATTTGTCCGGGAATTATGAATTTTTGGTCAACATCAGAAAGTCTTGTTGAATCTTTTCTGCTGTTCAGAAAACAAAACAGAAAAGTATCGTCGTGCAAAACAGCTGGTACAATCAAAACAAAATTATCTATACTCGGAATTTTAATTCGATTCCAGATTTGACATTAGCTACTGTCATTTTGTGAAATAATGATACCACATATAATAGTGTAGTGTAGTGATACGAATATCTTATTTCATTGCGAATCGATATTTTGTTATTTTGTTGGGTTTTTGTTAAAGTGTTGTTACGTTGTGTTTGTTGTTACGTTTATAGTTTTAATTTAATAATTATTACCATAATACATCTATCTGTTTTATTTGTCATGTTCCTTCATAATCACATTTTTTTATTTATTTCACACACAATTATAAAAGAAAAGTCTCAGATCGTTAATTAATCGTCAAAACTAAATTATCGGTTCAGAAATATTTAATTTCCTGATATACTTAGTTTACGAGAGTAAAATTATAAACGAGAAGAATCGATCCGGAAATATTCCATTTCCGTATCGAATAATTTCGCAACGTCACTATTTAGTACTTGTCATAATGTTGCAACACTGAAATTGTCAAATCTGGAATCGAATTAAAATTCCGAGTATAGACCAAAACTCTATTATAAAATTGCTTTGGCCTTGATCATCCGTCCAGTTATTGACTTAACAAGTTTGCGGTGCAACTGTACCTGCCAGTCTTTCGTGCTAATATAGACTGAAAACTACACTTCGTATCTAATATCGATCGGGTACTCCGAATTGGTATTACATAATTTAATAACCATCAGTTTTGATCGAGTTCAATGAAATGGATGAGAATTGATATTTGAAACGATGATGTTTGGTTTGGATGAGTATGGATGGATGTAGTGATCTTTAATGCTTAGACTGTATGTATAGATTTGAGTGAACATTTTCAAACAACTTTCTTTATTATCAAAGGGCGACATCCTAGTAACATTATAAATGCAAAAGTGTGTGATGATGTATGTATGTTTGTTACTCTTTCACCCAAAAGCTACTGAACGGATTTGGATGAAACTTTACAGTAATATATATAGGTTCTACATAAGAATAACATATGGGATACATTTTATCCCGAAATTCCCGCGGGAACAGGGTACAGCGTGGGTGAAACTGCGGGGCGCGGTTAGTAAGAATTTGGGATATAACAAGAACAAATTTTTTCTTGTTTGTGTTTGAAATGTGCCTATTATTATATCGCCATTACAATGTTATTTACCAATCAGTAACATACACATCCAATTATAAAGTTGTCTGCAAACGGAAGAGAAATTACGAGAGTGGGTCGACATTGGCACCGGTCCAGCTTTACATAAAGCCAAATCATTGTGATAGATACAATTCATTAACTTGATTTAAATATAAATTACATATGTAATTAATCTTCTGCAAGACTCAACAGTGTATACAACAAATACCTGTATGTTTTCATTTGGTACTATGTAAATTGTGAAGTATTGTTCTTTAGTTATTTGTGTATTAGTGATCTAGCCCAGTACAGGGATGCTTGGAAAGTGTTGAGGTAGGCCTTTGCCCTTTCCCACTAAAATTCCCACCCAAAAATAAGATTATTACAGATGTTAATTTCATCAGCCGATACGTAAAAGTAAGTACATTATATATAGGTATATGTTTGAAAGTGTTGCTAGTTTGATACAGCACATTTTTTTCTTAGTTGGTGAAGAATTTGAACTAATATGCCAGAATTGAAACTACGTTTACGGATACACTTCGATTTTATTTTACTTTTTTCTGACGTTTCGGCTCCTTTACAGGAACCGTAAATATTGTATGCATAAGAAAATAAACGTAGTTTCAATTCAAAATCAGTAATATTCGCTTAAACTTAAGAAATCAGTACTTCTTCTTCTTCGTCGAGTGGACGGTCAACCTGACCAATCCTGGTATCAGAGTTATTGAGTCGCCAAAGGCCTCTGACATGGCTCAACCAGTATTTAATATGGCAGATTTTGCCTTTGACGGAAAATGTTTAGTTTCTGATTCCATTCCATTCTTACCCCATCTCCTCACCAGAGATTACTTTCTCGAACATTTCCTGAAAGTGTTTCAATAAGGTCACGCAGTAACTATTAATATCGAGTAATGAGTGTAGTTATTGTTAGCTTCGCTTCACTCCATTGGCTTCTGTCACTGAACTATTATTCTGGGTCATACATTACTCGTGTATCTTACAACTAGCGGAATTCTGCTGTTTCACCTGCGTTTTTACCAATTTCCGCGGGAATTTCACGATAAAAATGACTTTATACTCTGACTAAGGCCGTTATTATGTGGTTAGAAAATTGTTTCAAATATTTGAGTGTTCCTTTGATAGTTAGATGAGAACGACTGCTCATACAGACACCATAATTCTTTGCGTTTATTAGTCGCTGTTAAAAACTCCGCCACCAGGGTTGACCAGTACCCTACTCGAACTTACCTACTTATTACTTGTGGGATGAGAGCTCTAATGAACGATTAACAGACATCCTTTTTCGTAGAATAGGTAACATACCAACAGTCAAATTAGTAAGTTACTAATATTAAGTAACGAGTATAGATTTTTATTTGTACCTATTTCGGGGAACCATTGTTATACTATCAATGTAACACAAAGAATTCATAACGATTCATGTCAAGGACATCTTTGAATAATACAGTGTGACTCGCACGTACATTTTTTTAACAAATATCATCTTGTTATTCAGTTGCAGTGTTGTTAAACCAATGTAGGAAAATTGTGATCAATTTTAATATGTTGTTCAAACGTTGCTTGAGTGATGTCAATGATCTTGTTAGTGAATCACATAAAGGTTGTGCCTCAGTAGGTAACTTTATTGTAAAACATTGATATCTATACTAATCTATACTAATATTATAAAGAGGTAATCTATACTTACTAATAATTATAAAGAGTTAAAATTAGTAAGTTTGTTTTGTCTGTTCGAGCTAATCTCGGGAATTACCAGTCCGATTTGAATAATTCTTTTTATAATTGATAACTACATTCAACGGGAAGGTTATAGGTAATTTTTTATCCCGGACTCAACGCGGGTAAAACCGCGGGGCGCCGCTAATACATAATAATGCTGTTTGATTTTTTGTTCCTTTGATAGTGCTTATCTCAGAAACTACCAATCTTATTTCAATGATTATTTTTGTAAAGGCTAGCCACATTAAACAGAAATGTTATAGGCATATTTTTCATCTAAAATTCCCACGGGAACGGGCACAACGCGGGTAAAACTGCGGGGCGCTTCTAATTAGTATATATTATACTTAATTGAAGATGGTGTAAATTAATTAAAGTGTATATTGCACACTCATCAAACATTTCCCTACCTAAAGTATTCTACACACACACACACACACACACATACACAGACTATTTCCATTGATAACTTACCCTTTATCGTTAAGTTTCTCTATTTACAACCACTGCAGCTAAGTTCTCATTACACAATCGATTCGTTCTTACCTAGTTACGAATATAAAGTATTGATTTATCAGTACGGTAGCCAATAATCGTAAGACGTAGTAGAGGAGAGATTATTACGCGACCTTGATCAATGTCATACGATTGTAGTAATATCAAACGATAGCGCCCCGCAGTTTTACCCGTATTGTGCCCGTTCCCGTGGGAATTTCGGGATAAAAAGTATCCTGAAAGAATCATCTTGAATGTAGCTTTCATGTGGAAAAATAATTATTCGCATCGGATTGGTAGTTTTAGAGATAGGCGCGTTCAAACATACAAAAAAATCATACTTGTCAGCTTTATTATATTAGTAAAGTACCTATAGATTAATCCTTACGGAGATTCAAGGTTGTTCTAAAAGTAGCATCAGGCACAGCGGGTTATGGGAATATCTCGTTCAAGATGTATTTTTGTACTCAGTTACTTGGATGTTACAGTGTAGGACGTTTTTGTTTTCTTTCTTTGTGTGAAGTGTTGTGCAAAATGAGTTCATGTTTGTTGCAATTCACTTTTGATTGTGAATGTACTTTCATACACTACGTAGTCGATGTATTTTACTGATGTGAATGTTACTCAATGTTTTTGTTTTTCTCATTTCAATTTACGCATTTCCTAATCTTTGTATACAAATATTTTGGATTCCCAGAATAAGGTATGTTTTTATTATTTTGAGATGATTTATTTTTGTTATTGAAGCTCAAATATTACAGTTGAACACTAGATATTATACTTATCTTCTGTACCTACAGTAATGTTTTAAGAATTCAGGTTACTTGAGTCATTGGTCTAATTCTGTGGGCGTATGTTTACAAATCCAGCCAGCTATTGAGTTTAATTTTAAACATTGGAGTACTAACTACCTAATGGTCTATACGGATCTGTTCCTATGGTATATGTACTATTCTATTTAAACTTCCTCTTTCTCTCTCTTTCTGGCAATCTGTAATTCTTTCTTGATCATCATGAGCAAGGCTCTTGTCGGTGAGTCCGATGCAGACTTCTCCATCTATTCCTATTCAGTGCAAGCTCCTTCACATTTATTTATGACATGACTCTCACAACTGATTCTAGGCCTTCCCCTACTTTGCTTTCCTTCAACTTTATCTTTCTAATTTATCTCAAATGTTTAGTAGTGATCTATAGTCGTTTTGAATCGAAACTACGTTTACGGATACCCTTTGCTTTAATTTTACATTTTTATCTGACGTTTCGGTCCTTTACAGGAACCGTGGACACAGAGCCGAGGCCGAATCTTCAGATAAAAATCTATACTAATATTATAAAGCTGAAGAGTTTGTTTTGTTTGTTTGTTTGTTTGTTTGTTTAAACGCGCTAATCTCAGAAACTACTGAACCGATTTGAATAATTCTTTTTGTAATAGATAGCCACATTCAACGGGAAGGTTATAGGCTATTTTTCATCCCGAAATTCCTACGGGAACGGGTACAACGCGGGTAAAACCGCGGGGCGCTGCTAGTGTAAAATAAAAGCCAAGTATATCCGTAAACGTAGTTACAATTAAATTCAAAATGAGTAGTTTTCGCTTAAACCTAAGAAACCAGTATGATCTATCTATAGTCTCCCAATAATTTCCACTCCTTTTTACACTGTTACATAATATATTTTAAATTAGTAAGTAAGTTTGTTTGATATATACGAGTATAATATAAAGTTCGTTGTTTGATATATATGACAGAGAGGCTAGCCAAAATCGTAAGAGCTGGCGTCTTTCCTACAATGTTAGATATGTTTTCACTCGGATCAACTTCATTATAACATTATTCATACATTATGATATGACAGTAGTCATTTGTAGTACGTAATTCAATAGACTGATTTGGATGGCCAGAACTTTGATTTATAGATACTAGCAGCGCCCCACGGTTTTACCCACTTTGTACCCGTTCCCGCGGGGATTACGAGATTAAATGTATCCCATGTATTATTTTGATGTATAACCTATATTACTGTAAAGTTTGATTCAAATCCGTTCAGTCGTTTTTGCGTGAATGTGTAACAAACATACATCCTCACAAACTTTCGCATTTATAATACCTACAAGCAGCGCCCCGCGCTGTTACCCGTGTTGTGTCCGTTCCCGTGGGAATTCCGGGATAAAATGTATCGCATGTGTTATTCTGATGAATAACCTATATTACTGTAAAGTTTCATCCAAATCTGTTCAGTAGTTTTTGCGTGAAAGAGCAACAAACATTCATCCATACATCCATCCATACATACATACATCCATCCTCACAAACTTTCGCATTTATAATATTAGTAGGATTAGTAGGATTTTCGTTTCTCGTTAATTTTAATTACTAATTGTAAAGTAGTTACAAAGTTCCTTAGTCTAACTTATTACGTGCCCTTTTAAGCTGTCGAGCTGTCAAAGGGCCAAAGGGTTTGGAAAGCACAGGCACCTGCCGTTAAATCGGTTGTTAAAGGGCAAATGAGAAATGTATTACAAAGGTATTTCATAAGGGAATTTATTAGCTAGTAATATTTAACCAGTTTACTTTAATATATGCGTTCGTGACGTAGTTTGAGTAAACGATGTTCGTACATTGCTATTGTAAAGCAACGTGCAGTTCGGCTATTCTCTTCATTAATCTATACTAATCTATACTAATATTATAAAGCTGAAGAGTTTGTTTTGTTTGTTTGTTTGTTTGTTTGTTTGTTTGTTTAAACGCGCTAATCTCAGAAACTACTGAACCGATTTGAATAATTTTTTCACTGTTAGATAGTCTATTTATCGAGGAAGGTTATAGGCTATTTTTCATCCCGAAATTCCCACGGGAACGGGTACAACGCGGGTAAAACCGCGGGGCGCTGCTAGTACGTTATAAAGCTGAAGAGTTTGTTTTGTTTGTTTGTTTGTTTGTTTAAACGCGCTAATCTCAGAAACTACTGAACCGATTTGAATAATTCTTTCACTGTTAGATAGTCTATTTATCGAGGAAGGCTATAGGCTACATTTTATCCCGAAATTCCCACGGGAACGGGCACAACGCGGGTAAAACCGCGGGGCGCTGCTAGTACATTATATCTTCGATCAACAATACACAATTAGATATCGAGTCACGTACAAAATCAAAGCTAAATACTGTCCACGTAGATGACCTGACAGCTTATTTTGTTTACTACCGAACTGAACAGTTCGAAGTTCAACCTAATTTCAACCATGACACCTAGCAATAAAGTAGCAAATCTTATGAATAAAATAAGTGATAAAACCTCCTTACTTTTCAAATGAGGCGTTATTCACCGAGACGTATTTTTTGCGCCGACCCGACATTTAGTTGTGTATTGTTGATCGAAGCATTATAATATGCTTACATCTATACTTGCAACACTACTCATGCCAGCACCATCATGCGCCGAACCTTAAAAACAAATTAAACATGAAATCACGAACTTAAACGACATACTTAGTGATTCACATAATGTCCGTATAATATTCGTTGCTGTTTACATTGCATTGTGGACGCATCCATTGTTCACATCACAATAGTCGTAATGTGGAAACACAGTTTTCTTAACCAAAAATACACTTTGATGCATCGCTTGTTTGTTATTGTTTACTATTCTCGTATAAACTAATTTAAATAGCACTCATCGAATTCATCATCTTTGTTTTTGAGATACAAATAAAACATTCGAGTGGTAAATTAAGTAACCTGGCAATAAACTTCTAGCGCTCCGCGATTTTACCCGCGTTGTGCCAGTTTTCATGGGAATGTCGGGATCAAAATATCCTGTAACTTTCGTCTTGAATATGGCTATCCAATACATAAAGAATTATTTAAATAGGATTGGTAGTTTCTGAGATTAACGCGTTTAAACAAACAAAAAAAGCTTAGCTTTTTTGTACTAGTATACATGCGTTATGTTATGAAGGAGATAGTTGCAGACCAAAATGGGTAAAATCTAAGTTTGATACCGGATACGTAAGACCTATCGATTTTCTTCTCTATATATGCATGCATTTCCTCCTCACTGTACTGATATCTTCAGTGAGATGAGAGGCAGATGCCCAGCAGTGGGAAATGGACATCGACATGGTCCAACACTAGTAACTTCTTGTATTCTTGACGGAAACAAATGATTTATTGCTAATAAAATGACCGAGAACGCTTCTCATGTCTGTAAGTGTTGCTTTTTAAAATTCCTGTCTATTTATAAATCCATTGCGCCCACAAACGTGGCAACTATTCGCAAACGGTTCGAAGTTCATATACATTGTGTAAAGTGTATATCTCTACTAATATTATAAAGCTGCAGAGTTTGTTTGTTTGTTTGTTTGAACGCGCAAATCTTAAGAACTACTGGTCCGATTTGAAAAATTCTTTCAGTCTTGGATAGTCCACTTATCGAGGAAGGCTATAGGCTTTTTTTCGTCCCGAAATTCCCAAAGGAACGGGCACAACGCGGGTAAAACCGCGGGGCGCTGCTAGTAAGTTATATATGTTTTCTGTTCTGTACCTATATCATGCCTATTGAGTCAAACAATTAGATAATAAATTAGCGGAGCCTTGGAAAACGTCATGTTTTCTGAAACAATACCTCCTATTAGTCCTATATTACAAATGTCTACAAGACTTGCTGAAGTATTTGTTTATATAGAAAACTAGTGATACCTCGCGGTTTTACCCGCGTTGTATCTATTCCTGTGGGAATTTCGGGATGAAAAATAGCCTATGTTACTCGTGGATAATGTAGCTTTCGAATAGTGAAAGAATTTTTAAAAACGGTCCAGTAGTTTTTGAGCTTATTCATTACAACCAAACAAACAAAGTTTTCCTCTTTATAATATTAGTGTAGACTAGTAGCGTCTCGCGGTTTTACCCGCGTTGTTCCCATTCCCTCGGAAATTTCGGGGTAAAATGTATGCCATGTGTTATTTCTCATGTAAATTACTGTAAAGTGTCATCTAAATCCGTCCAGTAGTTTTTTCGTGAAAGAGTAACAAACATAGGTACATACACATCCATACATCGTCACAAACTTTCGCTTATCGCCTTTGTTTTATGCAATTCGATGGGATGACTAGAACATGTTATATTAATAGTGTTAAAAATCCAGCCGTTTATAGTAATAACTTTTTTTAAAGTTAATTAACTTTAACCTCTCGTATAAGAACTAAAATAGGACTATTTTTAAAGCATACTTTACTCTAATACACTATCTATCATGTACCGAAAGAAATTCCGAAATCTGTATAGGAAAACATGTATTGAAAGCAAATGAAACCAATCAATTGTATTTAGCACCGCCTACTGGTTTTATTTATATATTTCAGTACACTCAATACGTAACTACATAACCGACCTCTATATATTATATATATATGTCGGAATGGCGTCCGCCATTACATTGAAAACACCACATAAGTCAAAGTCAACTATCTTTATTCAGGTTTGAATTTACCACCCATTCGGAAAAGCATCAGCAGAGAAGAATGGGCAAGAAACTCTGCTGTCAGCTTAATCTTTTATACACTGGTTTATTTCATAACAATCATAACGTGTGCACCGGGCAACCGACGTCGAACGAGTGAGACGTGTTTCTGTTCGCATCGCCTTATATAGGATCGAAGTGGTGGGGATGACCGTTGCACGTGTTGTTTTCATCCGATGAGGTTAGGCGCCGTCAAACGTCCATCTCCGACACGGCCATCCTGCTAGCACACGTCCTCGTGTGTTAATCTGCAAAGAAATAACCAACGAGAGTATTTGTTCGCCTCGGCCACTTCTGACCAATCATATTTCTACAAACAACTCAAATAAAGAAACTTCGTAACTGTATAGTTTTTCTTTTAAATTACTCGAATAAAAGAGCCATAAGAAAATATCAACCAGAGCCATGTACCACTGTCGCTTGTAACAACAAATTAACACAATTTAATTAACCACACAAATCGAAACTTCACACTAGTAAGCCCTCTATCGCCACGGCTCTCCGGCCGACCAGCAATCGCAATTGCTCTCTCACTATGCATATCCATCAAGTGGATCGCCCATGTGCATCACCCTGTGACTGCCGAGTCTACTCCTGGACTCTATGGTTCCTCCAGAACCCGACCTCCGCCAGAGTTGCCTGCTACCGCGTACTCACGGACTACAATGTAGACACCGATTTCTACTGAGCTACGGCTACACGACAACCTCTGGTACGGTCCAACACAATACGGCCGATAGAGTCCTTACTCGAGTTTCCACCAAAACAAGTTTACTCATCCTCATCAGAATCACTATTAACATCAACTTCGACTGGTACATGACCTACTGGCATCTTGCGTAAGAAATCACAAAGTAAATTATGATAACGTTTCTACCAAAACCCTGAGGCCAGTAACAGTGACGGACTCTGGTTCATTATTCACAAACAATTAACAATTTAATCACAATTGATTTGCTACTGAGCCCTTATTCGTGGTCACAACAAGATTTAGCAAACGCATTTGCCTTTTATGCACTTCCATTTCGGAATGCCGAGTCGTCCCATGACTCTACGGTCTTCGCTACCAGGCAAGACCCGACCACACTACCCAGGGCTACCGCCTACTGCCTACCCACGGACTACTACAAGTAGTAGACACCGATTTCTAACGGGCTACAGCTACGGCACCCCGGTGCGGTCTCAGACTGACCCACCGACATAAAAACCCAGCAACAATCAACAACTTAATCAACCTCACTGTCTCCACCTTCGTCTGAGTCAGCTGTTACCCGCCCCACAGGCATCTTCCTAACACGATCATGTGCCTACTTGCAAGTACGTTTAGAGTTCAAAGCTTTCAACGTGTAACGATCACCATCGTTCGGTCACTCCTGACCTAAATAACTACTTCAACGAAAGACTTAGTAAAGCTCAAACTATTATTCTTTTCCAATGAACAAATTTAACTACCTCAATATTCATAATCACATTGCTTATCTCAACATAATACTAGAACATCGTCAGGCACAAGTACCCATTAAAAATCAAATTAATCTCAAATCAAAGTAAAGGTCAAGTGTGTGTGTCTCTATTGTCCGGCTATCCCCGTAGCCCTAATGGCTGTGATCATCCCAGTGATCACCCATAACCCTGATCATCCCTGTGATCAGCCACTCTCGTGATCATCCCAGTGATCACCCATAGCCCTGATCATCCCTGTGATCAGCCACTCCCGTGATCATCCCAGTGATCACCCATAGCCCTGATCATCCCTGTGATCAGCCGCTCCTGTGATCATCCCAGTGACCACCCGTGATCATCCCCGTGACCACCCAGACTCAAGAGGACACGCACAACTAGTTACCACACAGTCAAAAGTGACTACAGTTCATCCTCACAAGGCTCAGAATCACTAACAATGGGTACTTGCCCTTCAGGCATTTTCCTATACCAGTCAATGACACTATATTGTGTACTCGTTCTCCTCTAAACCTCGCGGCCACAGTAATTTGCACTCGCTCGGTCAACCTGACTATTAAGAAGCTTATTCTTCCTTAAATTCTTGATTTCAATCAAAAGTTAATTTCAATTATTATCAATCGGGAATCTTCAATGCTATGTAACACATGAATACTAGGTACCACGTCATTTTCAACTTTAACTTCAATAGACTATTAATTTCAAATGCACATTACAATATGAGCCATGAGTAAGTAACAGTAAGCTTGTCTAGTCACGTCTAGTCACGGCAACCAGCCGACGAGCAATCACATTGCTCAACAACACACGGTCTCAGCAGACCACTCCACAGTACGGTCAATCCAGACCACGACCATCGCCGAGTTTGAACATTGAACTCAATAAGTCAGATAGTCACATGAAACCCTTACTCATACTCTCATATTTTACAACGGAATAAACATCCAAAATACTTTCAATAAGCTTTCTACTTAATCAAGTGGTACGAAGATTCACTACAAAACTCTCAATGTTAACCGACTCAAATATCACAAAATAGCTCACCGGATATTTCCCAACAAACCAATCATTACCGCAATACATCACCAATTTAACATCCAATGTGAATTTGTCATATTGTCGTGATAGATTCTTGAACAATTTGGAATGCCGCAACCCCTCATATTCCTCAGGTAACAGGACCGAGAAGAGAACCACGCTCCTCCCTAGACGAGGTTCATCAACGCTCGCAATAATTACCAGCATTGAACCAACATGAAAATAAGAAAACATATTAGAACATATCACATTACGTACAAGATTAAACTTGACTCTTTCGGAAGCTCATAATTACCTTCTTAACTCCACAATAGAGTAGAAAACTAACTAACTATACTCACAGAACATTCCAAGTTTTATAACCAATTGCAAAATACATTACGTAAAGCACCATAGTCGTTGGGATGATGATTCAAACATATCTCTGAATACCACGAGCTTCACAATCCAGTGGAAGGTACATGAATTTCAATCCCGTCGTCGTCGTCGCCGTCGTCGTCGATAATATGCACTAACGAGCTCAGATTGCAGCTCTCAATATTCTTTCATCTTATCATAAACCCAGCTCCGTGGTTGAAATGATTTATGCTCGTCCACCCGTGGGAATATAGCATCCAAATTTCAAATACCACACCATGGCGATATGATATTCAGCATCAATCTCTCAGTTGCTATGGTGAAATTTATCATTCTCTGCTGGAAGCTCAGTGGGCAATAGCGATCCTTATCCTTCTCTGTTGGACGCTCGGTGGGCAATAGCGATCTTTATCATTCTCTGCTGGACGCTCGGTGGGCAATAGCGATCTTGATCATTCTCTGCTGGACGCTCGGTGGGCAATAGCGATCTTGATCCCACTTCTGATGTCGGAATGGCGTCCGCCATTACATTGAAAACACCACATAAGTCAAAGTCAACTATCTTTATTCAGGTTTGAATTTACCACCCATTCGGAAAAGCATCAGCAGAGAAGAATGGGCAAGAAACTCTGCTGTCAGCTTAATCTTTTATACACTGGTTTATTTCATAACAATCATAACGTGTGCACCGGGCAACCGACGTCGAACGAGTGAGACGTGTTTCTGTTCGCATCGCCTTATATAGGATCGAAGTGGTGGGGATGACCGTTGCACGTGTTGTTTTCATCCGATGAGGTTAGGCGCCGTCAAACGTCCATCTCCGACATATATATATACTCTTTAGTATTTACGACCTACATATTTATTTATTTGTGTACGTTGACTTGTTATCTCGGAACAGTACAATAATAATCCGCGTATAATTAGAAGTAAAGCTTATTAATATCATCTATACTAATATTATAAAGTTGCAGAGTTTGTTTGTTTGAACGCGCTAATCTCAAGAACTACTGGTCCGATTTGAAAAATTATTTCACTATTTAATAGTCCACTTATAGAGGAAGGCTATAGGCTATTTTTCATCTCAATGTCATGCCATGTCAGAGGCATTTGGCGGCTCAATAACTCTGACACCAGGATTGGTCAGGTTGATCATCCACTCGATGAAGAAGAAGAAGATCTCGAAATTCCTACGGGAACAGGCATAACGTAGTTAAAACAGATTGCTGCTAGTTTAAAGTAAAATGAGATGTGGCCTTAAAGGAATTGACGTTAAGTATCGCGATAGTCGCGGAGCTACCTACTCTATAAAACGCAGTATTTATCGTTTTCGCGACCGAGTGCGTCGGTTGAGGCGAAAATAAAGCATCGTCAACGTTATTTTAAGGTTAACGGACGTAGTAGCTCGTACTATACATAGCAATGTTCTACATGTAGCTAGTTTTGATCTAGGTATACTAAGCTATCTTCTTCATGTAGATTTTGAGCTAAAAAGCTAAGATAAATGTGAAAATTGGGCGGTGTTGTCTCATCTTGCATTGTTAGACTTGAAAGCTCTGTAATCTTTTATAACATACAGACATAGATAAGACAGCAAAAACAAAAACAACTTCTAGAATAAAATTTAATAATTACTGATAAAGTTGAATAGGCCTCTTGTAAGACAAAAGTTACAAACTTTTATAACTAGCCGCGCCCCGCGGTGTTACCCGCGTTGTACCCGTTCCTGCGGGAATTTCGGGATAAAATGTATCCCATGTGTTATTCTTATGTATATATTGTGAAGTATAGATTCTGATATAACCTATATTACTGTACAGTTTCATCCAAATCCGTCCAGCAGTTTTTTCGTGAAAGAGTAAAAAACATACATACATCCTCACAAACTTTCACATTTATAATATCAGTTGGACTAGCAGTACCCATGTCATGAAAAGTCACAAACTTTCCTCTTGAATCATATTGTTTGTTTGTGAAAACTGCATGTAAACCCATTCAGTACATGACTCAACCCATCTCAGAGTCAACAGTCTTACGTGTAGTGTGTGCTCAGTTCATTAGTTCTCTGCGCCAGTTATTTATATGGAAATATTTTGAATATAATCTGGGAGTAATCAATCAAATCCGTCTGAGTGCCGCCATGTTGCCACCTGCGTCACGAAAGACTAATCAGTTGTTTTGAGAGGCCTTTATTTGTGAAAATGATTAATTCGCAGACGTAACAGTAAACAAGGAATGTAGGTTCATGATATTGATCAGTAGCGCTTAGTTTACTTACATATTATATACTAGCAGCGCCTCCGTGGTGTTACCCGCGTTGTGCTCTTTCCCATGGGAATTTCGGGATGAAAAGTAGCCTATAACCTTCCCGTTGAACGTGGCTATCTATGACAAAATGAATTGTTCAAATTGGAATGATAAGTCCCGAGACCTAAACCACACAATAAAGACTAAACTGAACCACAGATTACTAAATAGTTACTACGTAACAGATACTTCACTCTGAAGAAAATGTTCAATACCTACTGCTATAATTGCCTACTCCGTCGCGTCAGCAACCGCTGCACGCTAAAATGTGCCTAAATTCTCAAGCGTACAGTTGTGATTGCTTCGCACCGCGCGATCCCACAGCAATCGCAGGGCTGCCTCTTCGATAAAATTAAATTGGCGACGCATCGCTAAACTAATATTCTAAAACAGAGCTACGTAGTAACTATTTAGTAATCTGTGGCTTCGCTTGCGGCAACCACACTGAATTGGGCCCCAGAGGGCCCGAGACCGCTCGGCCGGGCGGTAGGTAATTATAGCGCGCAAGTACATGGAGTGACGGAGGCCTGACTGAACTCTGTTACTATAATATGTTAAGGTAGGTATTTTGAAATGTAAACAAACCTCTCTTATTATTCGAAAATGGTTTACATTCCAACAATAGTAACACTACTCCTAAGTGCAAAATACAGCCGTTATTTGACGAATAAGGTTCGAAAAACGACCCTATGCCTTTACAATAGAGTTGAAAAAATAAATACAGTAAATAACTCAAGGAATGTAACTTAAATACAAAGTTATGCTTGACCTAACCTTTGGAGTAACTATTTAGTAATCTGTGCCTTTGGCAAAGTGCTAATTATAATCGCTTCTCAATAATGAAATACGACATGTTTTTCTCAAAACTATTATTCAGCAGTCCAATATCTGCAATATTAACAATTTATATACAAAGTTGCAAGTAATTTATTACATATATCGAACTGTGTAATTTAGAAATAAATAAAACAAACAGAAAGAAAAATACAATAACAACGATTCAACCCGCGTTTCAACCGCGTAGTACCCGTTCCCGTAGGAATTTCGCCTATGTCCTTTCTCAGACTCTGGACTTATTGTGTACCAAATTTCATTCAAATCGGTTCATTAGTTTTGGCGTGAAAGCGTAACAGACAAACAGACAGAGTTACTTTCGCATTTATATTATTAGTTTGGATTTGTAAGAAGTTGCAAGCAAGCGTTAATGCAATATGTGTTCTTTCAAAATCATCAATGTAGTGTTATAAATAGTTAAGTCAGTTTTTATTAATAAGCAATAAGGTGCCATTCCTACTTGAGCAGCAAACTGCAACAGAAGTTCGCTAACCAATGTTTACGAACAGCATTCGAACAGCATAGCAGGTTGCAGTTCCAACTCGGACTGGTACCTTTATTGCCGAACACCCAAACGCAACTCAAATACAATCAGCTCTCAATCCATACAATGACTTCCCAAAATGTATGAAAGTGCCCTAATTTGAGTAACGTTAGGGTTCGTTTCCATTAAAGTGGAGCGGAGGTAAGCGGAGTTCAATCGATTAATCACAACGCATTACGATTTTTTTAGACAATATTCCATTCAATTAAATGACAATATTCAGTTCAATTAACCCTCGAACCCTGAAGGCTGCACTTTGAGTGACCTCATGTGCGCCAACGACAAGGGCGTAGGCAGCGAAGCACTGGAGCGGGCTCATTTAAAAAGTTAATTTTTGTGCCATCGACACGAAGAAGAAGTTCAATTAATCAACAATTTTAACGCGTTGTGATTGGTCAGTTGAGCACCGCACATCTCCGCTCTGCTTAAATGGAACGCTTACTGTCACTAACAAAACCATCAGTGTAGTCATTAACAATTGTCACAACGAACAGGAAGCGAAATGGGGGTACAGACGTACGATGGGCGCTATGTTCGCGTACAGCAAGCAAGCCGACCGTATGCTGATGTCGTACAATTGTCAGGTGCAGCAGTGCGCACGCGCAGGACACGCCCGCACCGCCTCCCGGATGAGCCTCATACAGTGTATCAGGTATGTATGTAGTCTGGATTTTTTAGAGCGTAGTGTACTGAATTTATCCTCACTTCTTTAGTATAAGACAGAACGGAAAAATTGAGAGAAACCTACCGGCAGTGGGTCGCAACAGATTACCCGCGTTGTACCCGTTCCGCGGGAATTTCAGGATAAAATTTATCCCATGTGTTATGTAAGGAGGGGATTTTAGGAGAGAACTTAAACAACTGAATGCTGGTATAAGACTCATCTATTGTAAAGAATACACTGGGTTTTATAGATGTAACATGATAAAGGTGTACATACACTACATCTCCTTCCCAAAAAACAAAAAAAAAATTACATTTGAATTTTTTTTTTTTTTGCATACAAATAAAAATAAATGAAATATGCTTATTATAAAACAATTACAATATATGAAAATTAAAATTTGGAAAATATTTTAAAAAAATATACCTTAGATTTAAACAAAAGAATACACAATTAAATTTTTAGAAAAAAATAATTAGTAATACACACTAATAATGTATAAAGTTAAAAGTTTACATTATGTCAAAAAATAAAATAAATGGGAATATTTCTAAAATCATCAATTAGTTAAAACAGTAAACACAATAATAATAATATTGAAAATTAAGGCTATAAAATCTTATTCTAGGCAATACAAAATACTAGTGTAGGGAAAGCACTCACAGATTATTATTATTTTTTATTTTTTTTATAGATATACTTTAATAGTATGTACTATAATTTCCATTTATACGTACCTCTATGTCATTGCCAAGGCGAAATCTGTACACATGCAGATACATTGTAATACAAAAATTCAAAAGAAATCTTACCTGTTTTATACTGCATACATTTCATAGTTTTCTGAAACTAAATACCTACTTTTGTATCTTTATACTTTTAGTCATCGTCATTATTTTTTAAATCATCTCCTACACTCACTTGTCACGTTATATCTAAAAATAAATCATGTTCTAGGACATGTTTTTTTTTTCTTGTCACATTTCATTCATAATACTTCATTATTATCATTTTATTTACCTCATTATATCATAATAATTACCTCATTATATCATTTTATTTACCTCATTATTATATTCTTCATCATAATATATCTTCATTATCACTTCATAATTTTATATCTCTTACGAAAACGGCTCGCGTGAATCATAATCGAGAATACGAATAACTCTTCTTCCTTTATTTCATATTATATATCATATGTAACTTCATCATATACATATTTTCACTTCATAATTTCATATCTCTTACGAAAACGGCTCGCGTGAATCATAATCGAGAATACGAATAACTCTTCTTCCTTTATTTCATATTATATTTCATGATATACTCATCATTATCATTAATACTCTTTTTTTTTTATATCATTTGTAACTTCATTATATTTTCACTTCATAATTTCATATCTCTTACGAAAACGTCTCGCGTTAATCATAATCGAGAATACGAATAATTTTATCTTTATCCTTTATTTTATATTAATTATTCCCTTCCGTTATTCATTCAATAAAATCGAAATCCCTCACGACTACGTCTCGCATGGATCATGATCGAGAAACGTATCAATATTAATCAACAACTTTTAACTGAACTAATTCATAGCACTTCGTTTCCAAATATTTCAACTATCTCTGGGTGATCAAGCCATTGATTTATCGAAACATTGTAAACCAAACAAGTAACAAATCCTAATCCAAATCTTTCTTCTATCCTATCGTTAATTCCTAACCTAACATCAACTTTATTTTTACTTATATTTCAAATCATCTTATTTTCTCCTATTATCATACATAAGCCTTTATAAATCATTCAAAGTATTATTCATTTGAATTAAAAACTTTCAAACATTCCAAACAAACAACAATATCATACCATAATTAGCACACTATCATCTTACTCCTATCCAAACTCTCCCTATATGGTATGGAATGCAGTACTTAACCATAAGTTGCATTAGCAACAATTATGTCGCATCATCGGTAACATTAACCAATTACTTATTAAGAAACTGATGAAATAATATATCTCGCAATATAATTAAACATAGATACCATATCAAATTAATTATAGAAATGATTCCAAATAAAAATTAATGATTTTGATTTAATAAATGAAACTTATAAATATACTATTTATCCGCTCTGTCTAACATTTTCATAAAATAAATAATAAATTATGTACGTACCATTTTATTTCTGCTGACATCTACCGGATTCCTTGTATAAAAAAAAATAAAACTACTTACCTCCTTCTCAGTGTGTACATCGTGTACTAAATCTCTAAAAAAATACAAAAAAGTTTCATAAATGTTTGTACCTATTCAATATTTAAAATGTTGTCTAAGAATGCTTTCCGTACGTAACATTACATAAAATTTATATTCATACTAACATTTGATTTGATTACATATTTTTTTTTTTTTTACTAACATTTTACCAACTTTATATATTTTGGCTAAGCAAAGATTATATTTTGAAATTAACATTAAGTTTTTTTTTATTTTTTTTAAATTTTATTAATTAAATGATTAAGATATTTTTTTTTGATTACATGTTAACTTTTATTTTTGTCTTACTAACCCTTTATAATGTCTTTAAATAGTCTACTTATCTTTCCGCACTTTGTTTTTTCACTTCACAACACTTATTATAACACATTGTTTCCGCACTACATAACTTTCTATCTTCTTTTTTTTTTTTTCTACGACGTGCTGTTCTCATTCGCAGCTCGTGGCTCGCTGATGTAGTATGGTGGCCACATCCTCTCCAAGTCTAGCTGGTTGGCTGGTCCCTCTCTCCTGTCTCTTCTTTATTTTTTTATTCATTTCCTTTTCCTACTACTCAAACACGCGGTGAAGTAGAAGTTGTATAGATTTGATTTGCTTTATTCTTCATTTTGAACTTCACTGATGGGTCCATTTTCTCTTTCTCCCTTAGCTAAATGTGATTTTTATTTTCAAAATCTTCTTTTGCATATTGTTGTTTTATTCACTGAATTTATTTTATTAATAAAAATCTGTTTTCTGTCAAAGTATAATGACTATTCCATATTTGAGCAATGGAATGCTATATCTCAAATAACGCGCTCGGTACGCGCTGGCAGGGTCGCCATGTAAGGAGGGGATTTTAGGAGAGAACTTAAACAACTGAATGCTGGTATAAGACTCATCTATTGTAAAGAATACACTGGGTTTTATAGATGTAACATGATAAAGGTGTACATACACTACAGTTATTCTGATGTACATATAACCTATATTACTGTAAAGTTTCATAAAAATCCGTTCAGTAGTTTTTTCGTGAAAGAGTAACAAACATCCTCACAAACTTTCACATTTATAATATTAGTAAGTATAATATTAGTTACCAAACTTTAGTAAGTTAAAAACAATTACTCTGCAGTGAAATCTCATAGGAAATTAAATCTCTAAATGAATTTTGAGTTTAAGCAAATCACAAAATTTGCAGTTTATCTCATTTTCAAATGACAAAATTCTATGGTAATATGAGGGCAATACTCATGATCGCTTGAGAACACCGCTTTTGCAACAGTACGGAATGTTGAATAAACAGATCGTTAACCTAATCGATTGTTATCGTTAATAACTCACAATTTACATAATAGATTCGTACTCTTATCAGTGCGTATTCGTACGTTAATAAAACAATAAGATCATGTAAAAATAACGTGGCAACGAGACGTCTGTTTAGAGATAAACGCGACGAGTTTACTTGGTAACAGTTGGGAATTTTAGATGGTTAAATACATAATAATATTATAATAATACCACGGCCAGCCGCCGATAACTTGTTCTTTACATGTTATGGCAGGCGTTCCGTCGCGGAACATCGGCGACGGAAGATCCGTCAAGTGTGGCAAAGGCCTTAATGTCAGTTAAATACATAGCACTATAAAAAAAAATAGTCTGCCAAGACTGAGGTCCTGGGTTCAATTACAGGGTCGAGCGAAAACATTTTTCCTAATTTTCAAACATAGCTCGGGTTTGAGATCACGAACCCGCATTAGGCAAGCGTAGTGATAACGCCTAATCCTTCTCACTGTACCGATATCTTCGGTGAGACGAGAGGCCTTACAGGGGACATTACTGGCTAGTACTTACTTCCTTTCATTGTACAAGAACGTTCATAGTTTCTATTCATAAAGGACGGTTTACCTATATTTCACTATACACATATAAACCTTTGTTTACCAATGTTTCACCGTATTACTTAGCTAGGTGAACACAGAACTATATCGTTAACATTGTTTGGGCTTTGGCTTCTCGCCATTACATCCGAAGCGTTGCAGGGAGCTGAAATCGGAAGCACATACCAAGACTCGCATACACTTAATATTTGAATAAGTAACAGTGGAAAACTACTGACGAATGACAAATATAACAATGTTATACATGGGCTCAGGAGATGGATTTGTATGTCTGTTTGTCACGAGAAAAATCACACTGTTCTGTGTTTGGTGGAATGTTTGTTTAGGATTCCGGGAAAGGAAAACTACGCATATAGAGCCTTATTAATAAACCCGTATTAAGAACATTTTAGCTATCACTTGGTTTGTCACTTTCTGACATACGCAATTCTCCGAAGAGCAAAAGAGACAAAACACAGTGTAACAGTGTTTTAGTTACACCGCGTTTATTAATAAGGCATTCAGTATAATATGAAAAGGTATCCTTATAACTCCCGTCACAATTAGGGTCTTAAGGTGATCAACACTTATGTTCAATTAGTTGTGTTTCTGGTTTACTAGATCTAAAATGATATACTCGTATATTTTCTACGTTGCAGTCCCACTGCTGGGCATAGCTCTCCCCCAATTTCTTCCAGTGCCAACTCCTTCCAATCCTTATATTATACTAACCCCAAAGAACCACGGCGTCTATTCGCGATAAAATCAAAAACTACTCAACGGATTTCCAATCGAGTTTCTCCGACTAGCAGGGCTATTCACCAAGAAGGTTACTTGTTCCCTCACCCGAAGTAAAACCGCTTGGCGCTGCTAGTTCGTATTCAAATAACATATAGAAGCAAACAAACGCCCGGAGCCGTAACCGCCTGCAACTGCCGCAGTTATCAACGGTATGCTAAGTGATAAGAAATGGTTACTATCACGAGAAATAGACGTGTACGGATTTGTGGTCCGATTGTGAATCGATTATCTTGTATTACCTTTGTATTTATAGACTAGCAGCGCCCCGCGGTTTTACCCGCGTTGTACCCGTTCCCGTAGGAATTTCGGGATGAAAAATAGCCTATAACCTTCCCGTTGAATGTGGCTATCTATTACAAAAAGAATTATTCAAATCGGTTCAGTAGTTTCTGAGATTAGCGCGTTTAAACAAACAAACAAACAAACAAAACAAACTCTTCAGCTTTATAATATTAGTATAGATAGGGGCAATGTGCAAAATTCGCGGTTAATAACTTATTTGTTCTCTAACGGTGAAGTTCGGTTAGGTTTGGCACCTCTGATTTATATTAAAGGTGAATTGCACAAACATTCTTAAGTTTATTTACCGACTAAATATGTTTAAAAACAAATGACGTTCGTTGTAAATAGCTGCCTATTTGGTGCAACATAAAGTACAAATTTGAATAAACAAATTTATTTTTTAAACATATTTAGCTGCTAAATAAACTAAAGAATGTTTGTACAATTCACCTTAATAATCTTTTTATTAGCTGATTAATGATCAATGAAAAACCCAGTGAGATCGTCTTTTCTTTCAAAGAGACTAAACAGTTTTCGATCCTTGCGTTAGAACCCAATGAAAAAACATTTGTTCAATAATATGATTATTATGATTTATTCAAATATAAATAGTTAATAGGATCATCTAGGCTAGTCTCACTTATAACTATAAAAATATGTATAACAGTTTAATATTACATATTATAAACCTTCCCGAGGTCAAGCAGTGACCTTAATCAACCAAGATTATTTTTAGTTAGTGTTTACACTCGCTCGCTTTATCTCAGTGAAAAGATATCCATTTACGTCATGCGACTCAATTTATCAATCATATGATCTTGGGGTTAAAGTCGTACAGGTTAGCCATTCGGTGTGTTTTTAATTTAATATAAACTAGTTATTACGAGTACTATCTCTATATTGTACAAAGTGTATGATGAACGTATCTATACTAATATTGTAAAGCTGCAGTTTGTTTGTTTGAACGCGCTAATCTCGGGAACTACTGGTCCGATTTGAAAAAATCTTATTGTAATGGTTAGCCACATTCGACGGGAAGATTATAGGCTACTTTTCATTCTGAAATTCCGGGTAAAACCGCGGCGCGCTGCTAGTTTAAGAATATATCTTTTTAGTCTCAAATGTCTTGTTATGATTTTACAATAAATGTGAACCCCAATTCCCACCGTTACAACTGAACTCGATCAATCAACTTAATTCTAGTGCAAGAGCTAAACTGAGATCAAAACTTCAAAAATGATTCTGTAAAACCGAGTACGTGGTGCGAAACAGAAACGGTTAATTTGGACCGTAGTCTGTTTCAACGTGTAACAACATTTAAGATCCTATAAAAGGTTTACCCCAAACGAACTATTAAAATGAAATAATCCAAGTTCAAAATTTCTTTGACCCGTATTTTGAAATGATAAATTACTTTCCAAAACTCAGTGATCTGTTTCCTCACGCATGCTTATTACAGGACCAGATTCCACCCGTAACAAATTCGGAAGATAATTAATAATCACTATTGTTAGTAAATCGCTATCTTAGCTCCCGTGGCGTGTAGCCAATCAGTTGTCAAAGCCGATACGTCGAAGGCCTTTGACTTGGCTTTAGTGAATAACGAACATGACAACAATATCTCCGGACACACATGGAAACAATGGACGAATGTGTATTGTTATTAAATGCTAGTTGGTTCAACAGACAAAACAAATGCTATTGAAATGATTAATGGTGATTAAAGATTTTGGTAACTGTGAATGACTCGTCGCGTTAATACTTTGTGATCAAAATACACTACGTTACCAATTTCCACTCGTGTCGAATAAATAAACATTATGAAACTTTTAAAGCCTAATTCATTTCCATATGAATAAATAATATATTTTATAAACTTGTAAGATCAGGATCACACTGCAGCGTTTGAAGCTGAGGCTTCTTCCAATTAAAGAGAGTCTGGCATTTGTAATGTTTCCGTCCATTCCCATCCCACACTGACTTTCCAATTAGTTTAACATCAATTTAGTCCTGCGGAAACACGTACGCTGATATACACTTGGGGTTCGAAATATTTATCGAATTATGACATGAAAAAGACTTAAAGAATAAGCTTAGGGTCCAATAGACCCCAAAATTACTTAACGAAAGTGGTTCAAGGTCTAATGGACCCCACGCCACTCATTAAATTTTAACCCCTTGACTATCGCAATTTTTTTAATTGCTTGACATACGGTACTAGCTCAGAAGCCACCAGGAGCTTGCTGTTAATTGATGAGTTAAGGTTAAAAGCATCTACCATTTTTCCAGGCACATAGTCCAAAACGAAGGTCCCCGGGCGCTGTTCAAGGGCCTCGGGCCGAACTTGGTGGGCGTGGCGCCGTCCAGAGCGATATACTTCTGCACGTACTCGCAGGCGAAGGCGATCCTCAACCAGAACATACCGCCAGACACGCCCGTGGTGCATCTATCAGCTGCTAGTGCTGCAGGTAAAGTAACTCTACTAGGTGGTTGTAGCACTCGTGGTGGAGTCTGACTAAGGGATGTTAGTTCATAGTGATTGTTAAGCAAGCGCGACCCCTACTTAGATGAGTGGCTGATAGTGGTATATCTATCTGAGCGCTACCGTGCTTAAGAACGCACAAAAAGTTGTCGATCCCTGTTGTTTCAATTGCCAGACCATGTCCGAGGCCTTTAGGCCTTTAGACCTATTTGAACTTACTTACTCACCCATGAAATTCCCACAGGAATGGACACAACGCGGGTAAAACCGCGGTGCGCTGCTATCTATACTAATATTATAAAGCTGAAGAGTTTGTTTTGTTTGTTTGTTTGTTTGTTTAAACGCGCTAATCTCAGAAACTACTGAACCGATTTGAATAATTCTTTCACTGTTAGATAGTCTATTTATCGAGGAAGGCTATAGGCTACATTTTATCCCGAAATTCCCACGGGAACGGGCACAACGCGGGTAAAACCGCGGGGCGCTGCTAGTACTATATAAACACATTGTAAACACTAATCTGGACGGGACATGCATTAATGCAACAACGCCCAGAATCCAGTACCCTCGTGAACACCATTAAATAGCTTTTTTTATCTAAGTTTGTTAATAAATGTTTTTTGATTGCAGGTTTCGTATCATGTACCATGACCAACCCGATTTGGTTCGTGAAGACCCGTTTACAGCTGGACGGACAAAACGTCACCGCTGTGCAATGTATAAAGAGGATTTATGCCAAAACGGTAAGGAATTATATTAGTACATCTAGGTACCATACAAAAGTCGAATAGTTAGGCGAAGATTGTTTATCATTTTGGAATGATTGAATGATTGCATATGCAAATGATCCAGAAATATTATAAAACTAGCAGCGCCCCGCGGTTTTACCTGCGTTATGCCTTTTACCATGGGAATTTTGGGATGAAAAATAGCCTATAACCTTCCCGTTGAATGTGGTTATCTATTACAAAAATAATTATTCAAATCGGACTGGTAATTTCAGAGATAAGGTCGAGCATACAAACAAACAAACTTACGTATCAGTTATAAAATAAATATTTAAATAAAATCTTGTCGTCAAAGCCTAACTTTATTTGGATTTCTTAATAAGTGACCCCAAAAAAGAAACTCCTGGTTTTAACCAGTATCTAATTTTGTATGTCCTCGAAAAAGTAACAATTTTTTTTTAGTTTTTGAAAAATACAATATGAAAATAATTTTGTCTCTAAGTTAGTTAACAGTTAGCTTCTGTCAGTATGTGAGGCGTTTGCCCAGCTGTGGGACATTACAGACTTGACGAATAGGTTTGATGAATCTATACTAATATTATAAAGCTGAAGAGTTTGTTTTGTTTGTTTGTTTGTTTGTTTGTTTAAACGCGCTAATCTCAGAAACTACTGAACCGATTTGAATAATTCTTTTTGTAATAGATAGCCACATTCAACGGGAAGGTTATAGACTATTTTTCATCCCGAAATTCCTACGGGAACGGGTACAACGCGGGTAAAACCGCGGGGCGCTGCTAGTTAACGAATAAAATAAACAGTTATAAAATAAAATTAATACAAATCAATGACGAAAAAGGAAGATCTTCATCAGAAGGCTTTATTCTTCGATTCCATTTAGTACAAAGGAATCATAACATAGTATAAAACAAAGTCGCTATTTTTGTCTGTATGCTTAAATCTTTAAAATTACGCATCGGATTTTGATGCGGGTTTTTGTAATAGGTAGAGTGATTCAAGAGGAAGGTTTTTATGTAAAAAAAATCCCGAATTCCCACGGGAACGGGCACAACGCGGGTAAAACCGCGGGGCGCTGCTAGTAGTATTATAAAATTAAATAACGGAATTTCCGAGCGGCCATGACTTGTTCTCATAAATATTTATAAAACAAGTATTTTTGTGCTTAATACACGGGTTGGCGACCGGAAACATAATCAAACATTTATATTTATTAAATATTTTTAACTCTTTTAAGATAACTTGTATTAAGTGCAATGCAAGGAAAGATATGTTGATATTTGTATTCTCCAATCAATATCATATCAATAGCTTTTTCGGAACACCACTCTTAAAACTATGGGTATGTAACTCTTAAACCAGGTTAGGTTTCATCGTTAGGTTTTTAATCATAATGTTGAAGAAAATTCTATGGTACCTTCGCCTTCAAATTTACACTATCTTTACGGATACACTTCGATTTTATTTTCCACTAGCCGCGCCCCGCGGTGTTACCCGCGTTGTACACGTTCCCGCGGGAATTTCGGGATAAAATGTATCCCATGTGTTATTCTGATGTATAACCTATATTACTGTAAAGTTCATCCAAATCCGTTCAGTAGTTTTTGCGTGAAAGAGCAACAAACATCCATACATCCATACATACAAACTTTCGCATTTATAATATTAGTAGGATGATTCCGTAAACCTAGTTTCAATTCAAAATGAGTAGTCTTAGCTTCAACTTTATAAACCACTAAAAAATAATCTTCTAACTGCCTTATTCATAAACGTTCTCTAACTCAAACACTGTTAGTGAGTGTTTTGTCTCTTTTGCTCTTTGCAAAATAGCGTATGTCAGAAAGGGACAAACCATTTGATAGCTAAAATGCTGCAAGGAAGCTTTTATGAATAAGGCTTTAAGAATTTAGTACCTACCTAACTATAAGCCTTAACTCTTCTCAAAACGATATAAAATTAACTGAAACAAAACGATTATATTAATCTATACTAATATTATAAAGCTGAAGAGTTTGTTTTGTTTGTTTGTTTGTTTAAACGCGCTAATCTCAGAAACTACTGAACCGATTTGAAAAATTCTTTTTGTAATGGATAGCCACATTCAACGGGAAGGTTATAGGCTACTTTTCATTCCGAAATTCCCACGGGAACGGGAACAACGCGGGTAATACCGCGGGGCGCACTGCTAGTGTCACATAACCTTATTCCGCAGGGCATAAAAGGCTTCTACAAAGGCATCACAGCGTCCTACATGGGCATCAGCGAGACAGTCGTCCACTTCGTGCTATACGAGGGCGTGAAGGCGCGTCTGATCGCCGCCCGCAGTGTGGACGGCGTGCCTAATGACACGCGCTCGCCGAGGGACTTCGTCGAATTCATGGGCGCCGGCGCTTTTTCCAAGACGGTGGCTTCATGCATCGCTTATCCACATGGTACATTAATATGTTGTTTTACTCACTCATTCATGTCGAATAGGTCAGTGGTGGTCAGCCACCCTGGTGTCGGAGTTATAAGACCGCCTAAAGGTGACGACAATGGTCTAACGATGAAACAACCGGGACCGACAATTTAACGTGCCCTCCGAAGCACGGTAGCGCTCAGATTGAAATGCCACATAAGGTTGTTGTTTTACTAACTTCGGTGGTCTAGTCACATACCACTAGACTCTAGTGGTATATGCGCTCGCCTGCCAAGACTGAGTGCCCGGGTTCAATTCCCAGGTCGACCGAAAACATGTTTTCTACTTTTCAAACATGGCTCGGGTTTATTATCACCAACCCGCATTTGGCAAACGTAGTGATTATGCCTAATCCCCCCCCTGTACTGGCATCTTCGGTGAAATGAGAAACCTTTTCCCAGCAGTGATACATTACAGACTAATATTATGCAAGTAAATGTAAATAAAATCACATTATATAATTATACTAGCTGTGCCCCGCGGTTTCACCCGCAGCGCCCCCGTTCCCGTGGGAATTTTGAGATTTTTATTCCCTATAAACCTCACGGAGCCCGAGACCTTTCCAACGAATGCAAAACCGTAGAAATCGGTCCAGCCATTCACGCGTGATGCCGTGACCAAGGAAAACGGGTTTCAATTTTATATATATAGATGACGTTATCTGTGTCTGGCAGGATGTCCTTAAAATAACGTTTCCTATAAATTGGATATCTGGTGTGATTGATCACTCGATACAATAACCTAGAGAGATGGTTCACTAGTGGCCATGCACTTATCATTTAATATCGTATCAATATTTGATATCGTTACGTTAAAGGACTTCATAATATAGACAAGGTATAATGTTATTGAGAAGGAATGATTGTAAACTAAGATGAAAAATTAAAAGTATAAAAGAAATTGCAATCGGTCCATGTCAGACCATGTCGAAGGTCTTTAGGCGGTCTAAATACCCCGACACCAGGGTTGGCCACCAACCTAGTCGAAGTCAATGAATGAATAAGCATTTAATGTCCCACCGCTGGGCAACGGCCTCTCATCCCACTTAGGATATCAGTGCATTGACCAAGCCAGACAAAAAAAGAGTGTTGTCAACATTAAAGTGTAACCGGTTTTGACAATGTATGTATTATAAATACAAGTTTTATTCAAGCTTACAAAATTAAGGTGGAATTTGGTTAATTGTGCGTCACCGGACGTAATTTTGGTCCACTGTCGTCGCAATGCCTCAGTCAGCACATTTTATTATATAATGGACTAGCGGCGCCCCGCGGTTTTACCCGCGCTGTGCCCGTTCCCGTGGGAATTTCGGGATAAAAAATAGCCTATAACCTTCCCGTTGAATGTAGTTATCCATTACAAAAAGAATTATTCAAATCGGTTGAGTAGTTTCCGAGATTAGCGCGTTTAAACAAACAAACAAACAAACAAACAAACAAAACAAAACAAACTCTTCAGCTTTATAATATTAGTATAGATTTTAAGGTTAGAGCAGAACCAAAGTGATTGTTCTAATTTTGATATTGTTATTGCAGAGGTGGCGCGAACCCGTCTGAGGGAGGAGGGCGACAAGTACCGCAAGTTCTGGCAGACACTACACACTGTTTGGATGGAGGAAGGGTACCGCGGCGTCTACAGGTAAGTACAATAGTACACATGTTTTGTATTATTACATTTTGCTTGGAGTATAAACTACTAGCGGCTCCCCGCGGTTTTACCCGCGTTGGGCCCGTTCCCGTGGGAATTTCGGGATAAAAAAAATAGCCTATAACCTTACCGTTGAATGTGGCTATCTATTACAAAAAGAATTATTCAAATCGGAGTGATAATTCCTGAGATTACCTCGAACATACAAACAAACAAACTTTAAAATTTTACCTCTTTATAATATTAGTATAGCCCCAATTTCACCTTTACAACTGAGCTCGATCTGTTCAACTTAATAGCATTAAGCTTCACGTGCTAAACTGAGATCAACACTTCACCCGAGTCATGCTTATAAAGTTAATTCAAATCGGATATGGCAAGTCCAGACTCCGAAAACTTACTTCAAAGAATGAACTTAATATCTAATTATACTAAGAGTTCATAAAACCATTGTATTTGTTATAATTCCAGGGGCCTAGGCACGCAGCTAGTGCGACAAATCCCGAACACAGCCATCATGATGTCGACGTACGAGGCCGTGGTGTACCTCCTCACCACGCACTTCAACAACTCCTTCTACGAAAACACCTAAACTTGTACCAGTCGACCGGAGACGCAGCCATCGGACCACTCTCTCACACTCCTAAGAGAGAAAGAGACGAACCATCGAAGATCCGACCGAAAACATACCATATTCCATAGGAATAGAGATTGTTTTGCCACGGTCGGTCGTCCAGGTTAGTATCATTAGAATGTTTGTAATGTTGGCATCTCGTTTAAATAGTGAAATGAGATATCGTTCCCATGATAGAACAAAAACGCTTTCTTTGAAACATTGTAAATGTAAGTTATTTAAGTCCGATATTCTTTATTTTACTGTTCTAGTTGGTTTAGGACTGTTTTTTAATCTTTGGATGAGTTTTATCCAAAACTACTTTTAAAACAGACGAGTAACCTCGGGTAGGTCAGTGGGCTTACTTAATACAGATATATTTCAGATTGACGTAGTTATTCGGTGGATAAATTTTATTCGGAGATTGAAAAATGGGACTTGTAAATTTATTTTATTGTAAAAAATACCAAATTGTTGATTGTACCAAATGGCAAGCGACTGAATTAATTGTAAGTAATGAGTGGCATATTGTTATGTACTTAGTGTTAACGGTCCATTGGGAAAGGCTTCTTCGCAGGACATATTTTTAAGGTTGATTCACGACACACTGACTTGTTAACAATACTGAACAATTTATACAATCTTATGTATAGGTGTTTAATTTCACGAGCGCCATTTTGCCAAACTTGTGTAGTTAAATGCACAAACGCATTGTCTTAATATGCATCTTGGTTTGCGTCAAAGTTGTCTTCGTAGTAGCGACAGCATGGAAAGAACGAGTAAACGGAGAAAAGTTACTTCTATTAAGTTATGTCAAATTTACATGAACAATGACGTTACCAAACGGTACCGATAGTTACGCACCAAAGACGTCAAATACATTAGAACTACAGGTATGGCTCAGAAGCGCTCGTGAGTTAAAATAACTATAGCAAGAGAATCGTTACCGACTGATCTTACAACGCACAGCTCTAGGCTTTCACTTTTCACAAAGAGATGGCAAGTGACATAAAATCTACCAATAGAATTGCAGGAGTAGATTTTATGGAATTCTATTGGTAGATTGTCTTAACTTTAGCCAACATCAGATACACACAAATCCAACTTTAACCAACAACCTGTTGTGCAAATTTAAACATACTAAAATATACAATTTTTAACACTGTACCGTCCATTGTACACTAAAGTGTACTATGTGATGGAATTCGTGAAAAGTCAAAATATTTTGAAACGATTTAATCGAACATATACCGCCTTCTTCCTAGTAACACTATTAGATAATACTGTGTTAGTTACTAGGTAACCTTTTCATTTATATGGTGATTTTGCTAGATAGATAACCTAGGAACAAATTCAGTATTGACTTTAATATTTGTTTTGGAATAAGGTAAATTTTGATTTATAGGAATTGCTAATAGCTCTTGTCTTGTGCCCATTGAAAAAACCTTATAAATGAACTGACCAGATGTACAATCGCAATATGTATTTAAGTTACAAGAGATGTCTACTATCACAATCTTTCATTTATTTTTGTCTTCCTCTGTTCTACTGAAAATATAACTCATGATAATTGGTTTTATATGTGCATTTTTTTTGTAAATTGTATCATTTTTATAATATTTAAACGATTGTGATAGAAACGAATATTTGTAGTATGTAATTTGTATGGATATTTGTAAGTTATAAAGGTATAAATGAAGCTTTTTGATGTTTAAAAATATATTTATCATTATAGTAAGTACTTGATATACGATATGTTGTCTTTATAAAGTATGAATCAGATATTTACATAAAAGCATTGACTATATTATTGTTGAAATTCTATAAAAGGTAGATTTTACGGTTATTGGGTAAAGATTACTCGGTCATTCTCCTAATTTCAAAATGTTTTCATTTTTAAATGTCATTGTAGTCATAGCATCTAGTCTATTAGACATCATTAGCAAACACAAATACCTACTTAATTGAGCATTCGGTTAAATTTGTAAAGTTTGTTTTGATAAGCATGTTTTGGCGACAATACAATGTGCCAATATTTGTCGTAAGTGAATGTTATAAGAATAACTGTGTGACGAAAAGTCATCTAGATATAGACATGTCTCTAAACAGCCATACATAACTTTCTATAGGGTACAAATGTACAATCTTAAAATTAAATCTTACATAAAGCACAGAGCCACGAAAGTGAATCAGGTGTCAAAAAGTTTTTGTACATTCAGCACCTACAAATGTTATTAATAAAAGAATAAAAATCGCAGTCAAATTGCACATAAATAGCAACGTTTAGCTGTGATATAGAGCTGATATATTGTAAATAATTTACCTAAATGTTAAGTTAAATTTGCTCTATTCTAAAAGTTTTATTATTTGTTCATTCACTCTTTCAAATTTCATTCACTCAATAGTAACGCACATTACAATTTTTTACTTTTGTTTGTAATACATTCTTTGTCTATGGTTTTTTAGAACGTATTTTAAGAGGCTTTGTTTTAAAGCGGATAACATATTATAACATATAGAGCTTGTGTTGTTTTAAAAACTATTTAAAACTCTTAGCAAAATCATGGAAGGCGTATTATAGTCTCGTATGTTTATCTATTAATTTTGTTGTCAATTTGTGTCTGGTAAAACGCTCTAGTTGTAGTAAAGTCGGTATATATTTTTTATTAAGCATAATAAGTTTAAAAGAAGCCTTTGATTGTTATTGTAATTTTAGTGGACACCATTTGGATGTATGTCGGACTGAGTATAAATATTATTTGTTTAATGAATAAAATTATTAAAAATACCTATGATTTTTGTTTTATCTTCATAACTAACTGATTTATCTTCTATAGTTACTGGACCATTCCCAGACCCGGAAATTCAGTGTTTCAGGAAAGGTTGACTAACCACTCGATGAAGAAGAAGCAAAGGTTCGACTGTTTCATCCATAGATGTAGCGTAGCGAAAAAAATTCTAAATCTATGGTTTCATCTAACTACTGGGGCCACCACGGGCTTCGGACTGAGGTTAAATAAACAAATTCCAACTCACACAAGTACAATCACAACCCATCCCTATCGAGCAATGTATACACTTTCGTATCATAAATAGCATATTTATTTTCCTCAAGCTTATCAAAAGTACCAGGCGATCATAACATAATAAGAGATTGTGAATATCTAAAAAAAACTTACGAAGTTTCACATTCGGTAGTTTTTATGTCTCTACAAAGCCACGGCAAAGCGATGAATGCGCACAACACGACACAACAAGAGATGTGGTACTCTGATTGTAATAAAAATGTATTCGTGTTTGGCAGCTTATTTCTCCCCCCCCCCCTACTTCTCCCCCAGTGATCAAAAGTACCAGGCGATCATAACAACCTTGACTTCGGTAAAATGTTCTGCAAAGTAACCCAAAGTACTAGGTGATCAGAACACGCCGAGATATTTCTAGTGTCAAATCTCATGTCAAATATTGCGGTAAAATTTTATCAAACTGTTGTTACATTGTACCTCAAAGTAAAAGGCGATCATAAATAATAAGAGCCTGTGTAGTAAAGTGCTTGCCGTGGTTAAAATTATAGGTAAGATTAAAACCCCCACCTCAATAATAAAAAAATATTAAAGTAGAAAGTACAGCGCGAATATCTCTTGGCGAATTCGGGGTATTCCCTGTAGTCTTACCAGTTGGACTACTGGGAATTTACTTCCCAATAGACTTACTACTTCGGTAGGTTAGGGTTATTTTTTTTTTACGTAACTGATACAAAAATAAAATAACCCTAACCTACCGAATAGTAAGAAAATTGTTTAATTGTTTTTGTTAATAACGATCAAGTCCAATCGAGATCAACACAAAATTCCCAATGGTCTTACTAGTAAGTCTATTGGGAAGGAAATTCCCAGTAGTCCAACTGGTAAGACTACGCGGTAAGACTACAGGGAATAGGAAGTGAATTCTGATTGCCTGGTACTTTTTATGGTTTGTGTATTGAATAAAGGAAATTATTAAAAACTGTCCATAGATAAAGGGATTTCTAATAATTGTTTTATTTACACGGACTACGAGATCCCATGGTCATGTTATTAACTGTTAATCAAATAAAATACCTTTTTACAATTACAAAAATTTATTAACATAAATATCATTTAGTCAACAATATCAAAAGTCTTATGAAATGAATGGTTTCATCAGGGTTCTGATAGAAAGGTTCGACATTATGACCCACATGTGAGTGGAGACTGCATTGGGGGTTTGACTCGGGTATCTCAGCATCGTTGTGAAGGGGAACAGGTCTCCTTTGATGGCCACCACCGGCTCTCGTCTATAGTAAATAACTGACACTATCATGATCAGTGTCACAATCACTTGCATCGCAATTTGAATAGTACTCTTCACAGCCAAACTCTTGCTAATCCTCGCCTGTGAATTATCTTTCAATTCACTCTCCAATTTAATTATTTTACGCTGAATTTTGGAATATGATGCAAACTCATCTTTCATTGATATCAACTTCTGTTCCGCTTTCAATTTCTTTAAGTCATGCCAAATAGTATGCTCGATGTTTGATGGTTTTGCAAAGCATGCTATTATCTGAAACATCATTTTTTTGTCATTTACTAAGTCAATGAGTTATCATTTATAATTTAAGTATCCTTTCTGGGTATTACTTGAACTTTTATTCCATATTTTAAATGCTCCTTAGAAGATAATTGATCTGGGACATGAACGCCTGAGATCGGATAGTCGGAGTTCGGTTGGCTGGAGGTCAGATGATCGGAGTTCGGTTGGCCGGAGATCGGATGATCGGAGTTCGGGTGGCCGGAGGTCGGATGATCGGAGTTCGGATGGCCGGAGGTCGGATGATCGGAGTTCGGATGGCCGGAGATAGGATGATTGGAGATTGTATGATCTGTGATGTGATGGCCTGAGACCTGGCCGCCAGAGAGCTGATGTCCTGAGACCTTACGGCTTGAGACCCCAGGGCCAGAGACCCCAGGTCCAGAGACCCCAGGGCCAGAGACCTGTGGGCCAGATACCAGAGGGTGTGAGACCTGAGGGCCAGATACCCGAGGGCCAGAGACCTGAGGGCATGAGACCTGAGGGCCACATGCCCGAGGGCCAGAGACCTGAAGGCCAGAGACCTGAGGGCCAGATACCCAAGGGCGTGAGACCTGAGGGCCACGTACCCGAGGGCCAGAGACCTGAAGGCCAGAGACCTGAGGGCCAGATACCCAAGGGCGTGGGACCTGAGGGCCAGATACCCGAGGGCGTGAGACCTGAGGGCCAGAGACCTGAGGGCCAGAGACCTGAGGGCTAGAGACCTGAGGGCCAGAGACCTGATGGTCTGAGACCTGATTGCTTGAGACTTGATGGCCTGAGACCTTACGGTTTGAGATCTCTAGGCCAGAGACCCGAGGGTTAGAGACCTGAGGGCCAGAGACCTGATAGCCTGAGACCTGACGGCCAGAGATCTGACTGCCTGAGACCTGATTGCCTGAGACTTGATGGCCTGAGACCTGATGGCCTGAGACCTGAAAAAAACGGAGGGGTAGGTACAATCATTTCGCAAGAACTATTGGACTTCAACTCGAATGGGGCCTAACTATGTACGTAGAGAAACAACGAACATGTTTCTTATTAATTTTATCCCTAATCTATCTCGCAGGTGGGCTAGTCTAGTACCATCCATTTTAGAATATTTATTAAATACTCACCGGCCGGACTAAAAGAGGAATCATTGCGCTAATCAAGCACAGAACGCCGAAATATATGACTAAATGACCACTCAGAATATCTATCATGTTTGCTATATTTCTTGAAGTTGATATTGATTTTTAACCATGTATGTGAGGTTTTAGGCGTTTAGAATGGATATTTTAATTTTATTTCGCCCGTAACCTTTAAGTTCTGTGCACTTATTTAAAATACATTAATTTTTGAAGTGTAATATCAAGGTGTGTAATTTAAGCACTTTCCTCTTAAATTTTCGTTTGTTTTGACATTGACAGTCACATTTTAGTATTTTTCGACATTTGACAGTAACTTTTCAACAAGGACAAGCCCGTTGGCACAGTGGCAGTGAGAGCGCTTACTGTGTCGGGGGTTGCGGGTTCGATTCCCGCCCGGAGTCAACAATATGTGCAGACATAGTTGTTGGTGACGACGTCTGGGTGTCAATTTATATATTCTTATAAAGTATTTGTGCATGTATATGTAGTAGTATCAGTAAATTAGATTCCATAACACAAGCTTAGAGCTTACTTTGGGTCTAATTAACCGTGAGTGAATTTGTCCGGGTATATTTTCACATTTTCAACCTATCTATACTAATATTATAAAGCTGAAGAGTTTGTTTTGTTTGTTTGTTTGTTTGTTTGTTTGTTTAAACGCGCTAATCTCAGAAACTACTGAAGCGATTTGAAAAATTCTTTTTGTAATGGATAGCCACATTCAACGGGAAGGTTATAGGCTACTTTTCATCCCGAAATTCCTACGGGAACGGGTACAACGCGGGTAAAACCGCGGGGCGCTGCTAGTGTCAAAATATGCAACCACAGATCTGTAGATACCAAACTATTCGAAAATTGAATTACAAACTCAATTTATATATTTTTAAGTTTTTACCACACGTCGTATTACATACATACAGCAAACCGGTGATATTCGGGACATTTTTGAAATACAAAATGTAATATCTCTTCAATGGTTGTGTGTCTTCTTCTTCTTCGTGTCGATGGCACAAAAAATAACTTGTAAATGATCTCCAGTGCTTCGCTGCCCCTACCTACGCCCTTGTCATTGGCGCACATGAGGTCACTCAATGTGCAGCTTTCAGGGTTCCAGGGGCAGGTCAGAATGGTTGTGTGTATTATTGCTAGATTTCAATCTAATAATGGCATCGCTTGTGACTATCAACACCTAACAAAAAGAAAAAAATGTAATTTCCTAGAAAATAGCAAATATTCTAACGATGTCCCTAATAACCCGGCAAGGTGTTTGGGACTTATAAATATATTGTTGATTTTAGTTGTTATTAAGTAAATAACTAAAATCAACTAAGTTGTGAAGATTAAGGACAACACCTTGGATACAATTAATATTAACACAGAAAAAACCTTTCGAATTTTGTATAATAAAGAAGATTTTTTTCAATTTAAAAATAGACATAGTATAAATACCCCCTGCGCAGAAACGGCTAAACCATTTTTACCAAACATAGCTAACAACCACTAGAAAAAAACTGGCTTTTAAATGAAAAAAAAAACAGCATCAAAAAAGGTTCATTCGTTTGAGGGCTACGTGGGCTACGGTGCCACAAACAGACACACACAGACATCGACGTCAAACTCATAATGCCCATCTTTTGCGACGGGGGTTAAAAATAAAACTGTCATCTGCATAATAAAGTCTGTACTTTTTAGAAAAGTAAATCGTATCATCTCCATCGCCACACGATGTTTGTCTCTAATAACACCAAAAGCCGCCCCAAATATCACCGCTGTAAATAAAATTAGAAAAAAGCAATAAAAATTATGATTGATAAACTAACAGAACATCGCAGTTTATTCCCGAATAATTTAACTGTTTGTTGGATTTAACAATATTTTTCTAACTTATATAGTTCTTGGGCTATAGATGAAAGTTTTAGACTTTTAGACACTTAAAAATGAACAATAAAACATCATAATATGTATCACGTTTTTTGTTCATTGCGGATGGCAATATAGACTCAAACGTGAAATTGTCGCAACCGTCGGTAAATGTAGTATCCGCCAGGATACATTTTACTGTCCAACTATTAGAACAGAAAATATTACCGACTGAAGATAAAAAATTAGAGTATCCCGAATAGCACCCGAAGTCCCAAATAACACCGGATTACGGTAATATATTAATTGAAGTTCTTACCACACGTATAACATACCTTTAAAATCGCCTTTATCCCTTCTCTATCCTATCAGTATCGTTAAAGGTTATAAGGCACTAGGATGTTATAAATACAAAATATAAATTAAAATACGTTTTACTGGTTAACAGATCTTTTTATATGCAACAAGAATCTTTTATAAAAAAAATATGTATTTATTTAATGTAAACTATACTTACCTACTAACTATAAAAATATCCCTAATTAGTTAGGTACCATAACAATTTATCCAAGTGAAAATTGAGCATTTCAACACTAGGCTAGCTTTTAACTGTCTACAAAAATAAATTCCATACAATTTCTCAATTTTTACAATTTAAACCTTCATTTTACGCACTTTTAGTTGATAAAAGTAAGACAAATATATTTTTTTGGCATAATACACACTTACTATTCAGTAAATCAATCTATCTTAGCATAAACGATTGCAGTGCGGCAGGGAATGTACACCTAGAACAGAGAACAATAAATAAGTACATCCGGTAGTCAGGGCTGGTCACACTGAAGTTTTGAGGAAAGTAAGTAGGTACTTATTTAGATTAGAAGTAATTATTTTAGTAGGAACTTACTATTCAGTATAATTAATCATCTCATTTGTCTCATATGTCGTTAACTTTACAAATAACTATTTAACTTTTTGCTTACAGATTTTGTCATATTACTTTACTTAAAGTTTTTTAAAATACTCATTTAAGTAAGTATCCTTTTTTTATAAAACTGGTGGTATATATATACCTGTATGGAATCCATCCTGTTGCCCCAGGGCATACCCTGTGTTTGGTGAACCTCTCCATCGGGCTCTACGCGACCAAATCCCCCGTATTTCTTACTATCCGAACACAGCACGGCCTGCAACAGAATTAAAAGGGGTTAGTTATATGTTGAAAGATAAAAAAATATATTAGGTTATTTAAGAAATATCATAAGCTGGTAAATATTTTACATTTTTGAAATAGTCTGAAGATAGCTACAGTATCATGACCAGTAAAATCTCTGCCTTATAAAATTTTCGGATACAAGTAAATAGATCTCCTAATCATATTAAATTACTATAAATCGTACAATGGAACAGTTTTTTCCGACGAATTAACGGGACCTAGGTCATGTGTTACGATTAATTAAAAATCTAAATTCTTATCTTCCTCCTCATTGTACTGATATCTTCAGTGAGATGGGAGGCCTTAGCTCAGCAGTGGGATATAACATGCTTAAACTTTACATTACTTTTACATACTTATTTTCCTTATTTTTCATTACTTATGTTTCAAGAAGTTCTAGAAGGTCAACCAAGGTCGTAGTTTTTAGACCGCCTAAAGACCTCGGTCGTCATTTACCTTATAAGTGCCGGCGACGTTGACGCCCACCCGGTAGTCGGTGAAGCTCTGGTAGTGGTGGAAGTTGAAGACGAACAGCAGCCCCCCGCGCTCCGCCGCGATCACCTTGTCGCCCTCGTGCTTGCACGACACGTACGCCTGTACGAATGTTTTTGAATATAGGAATATGTTTGATTAAAGAAGACGTAGAGAATAGATATACGTACTAATGTGTGGTTTTAATTACACTTTGGTACTGAAAGTAGGCAATTAAGACGAGTATGCGGTATTATTACTTACTAGCAGCGCCCCGCGGTTTTACCCGCGTTGTACCCGTTCCCATGGGAATTACGGGATGAAAAATAGCTTATAACGTTCCCGTTGAATGTGGCTATCTATTAAAAAAAAATGATTCAAATCGGACAGATAATTCCCAAAATTAGCTCGAACATACAAACTTACAAGTTACTTCTTTATAATATTAGTATAGATTGTTACCGGGTCGGCGCGCAGCCAACCGTATTTATCCTCCAGCTGGTTCATGTCGCGGTCGAACTGGTTGAGGAACTTGTACTTGAGCAGCTCGTCGTCGACCAGGTTCCACTGGCGCCGCGCGTAGTGGTACGAAGAGTTGTTGCCGGCGCGCGGGAAGTCCAGCCACTCGGGGTGGCCGAATTCGTTGCCTGGAAAATGTAGGTTTTGTGAAGAAAATCTTGTGAGGAAAGGAAAATACTATATAACATTATGTATAATATGAACTTATGAGGTATTTGGAAGTGAGATATTCCCAAAAAAGGTTGCGTTTCTATTGAAGCAGAGCGCAATCTGCGCTATCAAAAAAATATTTTGGAACAAAAAAGGGAAACTATTGACCAATGTCCCCAAACAATGTCTATTGTCTTTACGCATTGTGCGTGATGTCCTCACCGATGAAGTTGAGGTACGCCTCCCCGCCGAGCGCGTGCGTGATGAGTCGTATGATGCAGTGCAGCGCCAGGCCGCGCTCCACCACGGCGCTCGGCTCGCTCAGCGTGCTCATGTGCGTGTACATCGCCGCGTCCATCAGCCAGAACGCGATGGTTTTGTCGCCTACTAGCGCCTGGAAAGATGGCAGGTTAGTTAGAAGGGTAGTAGCCAATTCTGGTGTCAGTTGTTGGATGTTCGGTAAGATCGCAAGGTAGAACCTATTGCGGGCCTTATAATAGTTATATATATCAGTTGTAAATCTGTTGTAGTTTAACACTATGTGCCGTACTCGTACACTCGTGTTTATATTGTTCTCGTGAGCATTAAAAATGCAATAATTCAATTGACAACCATCTTGTCCAAATCATTTATCGAACCAATCAACGAATTAACCTATCCAACTTCTAATCTATCTTCCAAGTAATACAAATTATAATAGTAGTTTATGCAACTGTCATATAAAGAAGGGTATTAAAACACGAGTGTGATAGTAACGAGTGTTTTAATACCCGTGTTATATGCAGTTGCATACACTACTTTATCTTCACTATTTAATGCAATTAATCAAACAAAATTTTAAAAACAAAACACATTGCGAAACATTTAATTCACGCGTACGTGTATTGTCACAGTGAACTTGCCGCCATTAAAATCTAACCAATGAGAGCGCAGCTGCGCGCGCCGCGCAGGGCGCGATGTTATAATGAGATTTTACGATATCGATGTGGATATTATAACATCATGTGCAATTGCTTAAATTGAGTGTTTTAGTTGTCTGCGCTATAACAGTAGTAATTATAAGTCAATTATTGGAAACATAAGTAGAATGTTACAACATTAGTAGTATGAGTAGTATTAGCCTGTAATGTCCCACTTCTTGGGCAAAGGCCTCTCGTCTCACTGAAGATATCAGTACAGTGAGGAGGTTTCAGACAACATTAGTGTAGATAAATATCTTTATGGTAGTACTACAGCTTCCCATCTCCCTCGTTACCTGGTCGTGGCTCTCCGCATACGCCACGGTCCCCTCTCCCCACCGGCGGTTGGTGAGCGTGTGCACGATGTGTCCCATCTTCCAGTCCTCGTCGCTGGTCTCCTTGAGCAGCTTGATCCACATGTCGGGCAGCGCCATCGCGAGCCGGTAGTCGAACCCCGTGCCGCCCTCGCGCACCGGCCGGCACGACGCCGGCATGCCGGACACGTCCTGGCGGCAAACAGGTTAAAGCTTTTAAAGGTATGATTATAGATTTATGCCCGTAATTTTTTAAAGGTTAAGGTAAATGACCTTTGATTGGTTTTCATATTATTATTAAAAATAAATAAAGAATAGTGTCAAGAATAGTGTCTCTCAGCTTTAGACGGCAGCGTAACGTAATCGTCAATGATAATAACGAACATCTCAGATTCCAATGCATTTTTTTAAGGTTAGAAAAACAAGATTTTTATCTCTTAATGAAGGAGAGAATAAGACTCATTGTTTGGAAAAGGCCGGTTACTTTACCTAGATAAATACAAAAGGCAAAAAACAAAAATGTAAGACAATTTCGCTGTATCCTAATCCCACTAACAAATACTTTCTGAAGCTCGCTCATCCTACACTACTAACTAAACCACACCATACCTCAGCGATCGTGATAGCCCTGCTGTCGATATTGTGCACCACCTCGTTGGCCAGCATCAAGTACACCAGCGCCTCAGTATCCACGTTCAGGCCGTAGTACTCATCGTAATGGCCGGAGAAACCTTCGCCTATACCGCGACTGTGGTACAACATGGACGTTACGCCGTCGAATCTGAGGACAAATATATATTTATTATATATTATTTATTAATAATAATCCTCCAGCCGATTTCGGCCACGGCGACCGCTTCTACTCCTAGCTTCCTCGTCTTGCATGTGCTCTAACATGACTCCCGTAGCCGATTTTGTTAGCGAAGGTCCGCGCGCACTGGGGACACGTTAGAGCACCGTCTCTGTAGTTGTAATGGAAAGCCGCTGGTGGTCGGGCTTTCAGAAGATCACGCTTGGCATCCAGCTCAGTACGCCGACGCAATTCAAAGCTATGCACTTTGTTTTTGACGCGTGATCTCCAATCAGCACGATTGCATGCCAATTCTTCAAAATGAGAAGGGTCTATGTCACATGCCTTCATGTGGCGCTTGAGCACATCCTTATACCGCAGGATTTGTCCGCCTTGCTTTCGCTTGCCTACCTGCAGTTCCCCGTAAAAGATGCGCTTAGCGACCCTTTCATCAGACATTCGCCTCACATGGCCGCACCAACGAAGTTGTCTCCTCATAAGGTACGATTCAATGCCACCTACATTGGCTCGTCTCAAAACTTCTGTATTGCGCACACGATCTGACCAATGGATGTTGAGAATGGAACGGAGACATTTGAGGTGGAAACGGTCAAGTTGTCTAATGTGGCGGCGGTACGTTGTCCATGTTTCGGCGGAGTATAAGATATTCGGCAACACTATGGCCATGTACACCGAGACTTTTGTAGACAGCTTAAGGTCGTGAGAACGGAAGATCTTATTGTTCAGCTTACCGAAAGCTGCCGCAGCAGCACCGATTCGGCTGTTGATTTCGGCGTCAATATCACACTTGGATGTTACCGTGCTCCCCAAGTAACGAAAACTATCCACCTGCTTCAACAGGTCTTCACCGAGCTTAATGGTCAGCGTCTCACGACCATTTATGTCCAATGACATTACTTCCGTCTTCTTGACGCTGATCTTCAGGCCGAATTTACAGCATTGCTCTTGAAGAGTCGTCACCAGCAGCTGAAGGCTCTCGGGGGAATCTGCTACAAAACATAAGTCATCTGCGTAAATTATATCTAGGATGTCCGTTTGAGATACCTTCCTTTTGGCCTTCAACCTGGATAGGTTGAAGAGATTGCCGTCTGTTCGGAAGCGTATACGAACACCATCAGGAGAAGATTTTAATACTTCCCGAACTACAACTGCGAAATATAGGGCGAACAGAGTGGGGGCCAACACGCAACCTTGCTTCACTCCACAGGTAACGGAGAAGAAGTCGGATTGTTCGCCGTCAGCCGTCACACAGCACTCCATGTCGTCGTGCAGGAGTCGCAGAAGTCGCACAAATTTCTCCGTGCATCCCAGCTTTTTTAAAACTAGCCAGAGGGCTTCTCGAGGTATGCAGTCAAAGGCCTTCAACAGGTCTATAAAGCAGAGATACAGGCTTCTGCCCTGCTCTCTACTTTTTTCCTGTAGCTGTCGGACTGAGAATATTGCCTCACATGTTCCTCTGTCAGGTCGAAAGCCAAATTGTGTTTCCGGCAGAATGTTTTCAGAAAGTGTCCTGAGGCGGTTCAGAAGTACCCTGGCAAAGACTTTCCCAGGGACTGAAAGAAGTGAGATACCACGGTAAGAGTTACAATCACTTCGGTCACCTTTGTTCTTGTACAGGGCCGATATACGTGACAGTTTGAATGTTTTGGGAACCTGTTCCTCCTCCCACATACGTGCAAACATTTCCCAAACCCGTGAGTGCAACTCATCACCGCCGTATTTAAGCAGTTCACCCGGTATAAAGTCTACGCCCACCGCGCGCTTGTTTTGTTGTTGTTTAATAGCAGACACAACTTCGTCACGGGACAAGGCTACATCTAACTCAGTGGCTGTTTCGAATTGAGGTAAAGTATTAATGTATGCTAAATCAGCTGTTCGGTCAGTATTAAGCAAAGTGTTGAAGTGCTCCACCCACCGCTTGAGTACTTCTTCTTTGCTTTTCAGGAGATTTTGTCCATCCATTGACTTCAAAGGTACTCTGTTAAAACTGATATTGCCTATGAGATTTCTTATTTCACTGTAAAATTGTCCTATTTGGTTACTGTCAGCAAGCCACTGCATATAATGAGCCTTGTCACACCACCATTTATCCTTCCTGTCTCTGGTGAACTTCCGAAGTTTCTGCTCGCTGGTCTTTATCTCCGCGCTACTTGCACTATTTCTTTGTACAAGAATAATGTTGTGATTTACATATCCAATCGAACTGAAATCAGTCAATTTCAACCAAGATTTAAAATAAAAATGATTTTTTTAAAATAAATTGTTTTTTACCCTATGCTATGTACAAAATCAATCGTAATTAACTGGGATAAATTAAAGTTTTTATTATTAATTATCATCTTATTAATAATGGGTATTGCCACCCCTATTCCTAATAACAGTTTTTAATCGGTTTTTCATTGATCTTACTAATTTTTTAAGGATATCTTGTGGTATAGCCTCCCATTCTTCCAAAATCGCAGTTTTTAATTCATTTAAATTACTGGGTACTATTGGGCGCCGCCGAACTCTTCTTTTTAGGTGATCCCACACGTGCTCGATGGAGTTCAGGTCAGGGCTTCGAGCTGGCCAGTCAAGGGTGTTCACACCGACCTCTTCCAGATATTGCTTGACGCTATTTGCAGTGTGTGGGCGAGCATTATCTTGTAAAAGAAGGAAATCTTCTCCAATATAAGGGGCAAAAGGCACGACGTGATCTTCTAAGATTTCCGTTATGTACCTTGCAGCTGTTAGGGATCCGTTTTCGATAAAAATCAGCTCGGTCTTTGCTTCGAAAGAGAAGCCAGCCCAGAACATAACCGAGCCACCTCCATATGACACAGTTTCTCGCATGTTGCAAGGGGCATATCTTTCTCCTGGTCGCCGGTACACAAAATCCCGACCATCAGCACCATGAAGACACATGCGACTCTCATCTGTAATCAGTACCTTCTGCCAATTTTCTAACGTCCAATTGACGTGCTCTCGAGCAAAACGTAATCTTGCTACGCGGTGGGCTGGGGTGAGTTTTGGGCCAGTGGCGGGCTTATGTGGTGTCAAGGAAGCTGCCTTGAGTCGTCGCCTAACTGTCCATTCACTGACGTTGACACCCCTCACTTCTCTCAGGAGATTTTGGACGTCAACCCCGGTACGATGGCGGTTTCTTAGAGATGACGTCACAATAAAGCGATCATCACGTTCGGAGGTGGCTCTTCGCCGACCTGAACCGCGTCTTCTTATAAAGCCACCAGTCTCAAGAAATCGTTGGTACACTCTCTGGACCGTAGAACGGCTCACTGACAGTGTCCGAGCCACTTGACGTTGACTTTGGCCAGTTTCAAGTAGAGTCACAACTTGGGAGGCTTCAGCTTCGGTCAGATCCATCTTGCAATGTTTCTGATAGTGGAAGGTAACGGCAGAAGTGTCTCGTTTAATAAATCAAACTCAACTAAACTCCTAAACCCCCGATATCCCGATTTATACCCCTTAGAACAATACACAAATTTCGGCAAAATTTCCCTATTTTCCGTGTATTGCTTATTGTAGTGTCCACAGGTGCATTTCCGAGAATTTAGTGACAAATATTGACATAAACAAACCGTACTAATCACCCTAATTTCCTGCGCGGCATATCTTTGATGTAGCTACAAAATTATTGAAGAATTTAAGGGTGGCCCGATTTTTTTGCACGCCAGTGTATATATTATTTTAACAGCCGGTCTTGAAACTATTGCATAGCAGATCTAGTTTTAAATTGTTGAAAAAAATATGAGGGACTAGCAGCGTTCTGCAGTTTTACCCGCGTTGTGCAAGTTCCTGTAGGATTTTTGGGATGAAAATAGCCTTTAACCTTGCAAGGTTTATATATAATAATAAAAAGCGGTCAAATGCGCAGGAGATGGTGGTTGGATGAATAGTGCTCAGGTGTACGCGCGAGCGCGTAAGCACTCCCTCGTCCGACCCCTCTTTTCCATCCGATCCTAAGGAACGGAGAACCGCTACGACCGGAGAGAGGTCCGATGGTATATTATTAGTAGCAGAAAAAAATTCAGATTTAAAAATTGTGAAAATGTGATTACCTGAATCCATCAAACTGATACTCCTCTTGGTACCACCTCAAGTTGGACAGCAAGAACCTTAGCACTTCAGTTCTGTAATATATAGGTACAAAATGATCGTTTAAAAACTCCAATGCTGCACCATTTTTCGACCGACTTCAAAAGAAAAGAGAAGGTTCTCAATTCGGTGGGTATTTTTCTATTAACAAAACGAAAATGAAAAGGAAAGATTTTTTCATCCACAAATTCAAAAAGCTCAGCAATTTGTATATTTAGGTACTAACTAAATTATTTTTTCTTGCTACCTTGCTATCTTGCTACCTGCATCATCTTTCTTCTTAAGCAAGTTAAAGTTAGCCTCTAATCTATCTGAAGATATTAGTACGAACTACAGTGCGGAGGATCAGGCGTAATCACGACGTTTGTCTAATGCTGTTTGCTTAAAACAATCCAAACTAAACTCACTCCGAATAATTAAACAGCCGACTATCCCACAGCGAGTGCGTTCCTCTAGCGCCGTCATGGAAGTAGCACGACGTGGTGCCGTCGAACTCGTTCAGGCCGTCCAGGGTGTTCTTGGACGCGTGCGAGTGAACCACGTCTAACAGGACGTACAGGCCCATCTCGTGGGCGCGGTCGATCAGCTGTTTCAGCTCGCAAGGGGTGCCGTAACGACTAAAGGGTTAAGTAAAAAAAAAAAAAACTTTTTACAAGTAATTAAGTATTAGCCTGTAATGTCACACTGCTGGGCAAAGGCCTCTCATATCACTGAAGATCAGTAGAAGTGAGTAGTGAGGATTAGGCATAATTGCCACGCTTGCCTAATGCGGGTCGGTGATCTCAAACCCAAGCCAAAAAAAAACATAAGCAAAAATTAAAAATAAGTATTAAGTACATTACAGATTTTTTAATTTATATAATTCTGCGAAAAAGTACGTAAGGTAATGTGAAATAAAGTTTTAAAAAAAAACTATTGACACGACTATTTTTTTTGTTTAAATTTAATTGACTTGTTGAAAAAAGTACGTTACTACAAAAAACATCATGTTTAAATGAAATCCGTTATTTTTTAAAGACTATTGAATATGGTAGGTATGACATTATGAATGTTTGTTACCTGCTAGCAGCGAAGAAACTGGTGACTTGGTATCCAAATGACGCATAGTATGCATGTTCCATGATCGCCATGAGTTGGATGGCATTATAACCTGGAATAATACAGTTTATCATAAACATTAATCAAAGTCCATCCACCTAACACTAGTAAAACTATAGACAATTTACTTGAAATAAAAAATTAAAAAATTGGTTGGAAGATCTGTAGTCTCATCTGATCAATATTTGACATAAAAATGTATGATTATACATTGTTAGCTTAACTTTATTTTCATATATAACTAGCGGCGCTCCGCGGTTTACCTGCGATGGGCCCGTACCCGTGGGAATTTCGGGATAAAAAACAGCCTATAACCTTTCCGTTGAATGTATTTACAGAAATAATTATTCAAATCGGACTGGTCATTCCCGAGATTAGCTCGAACATACAAACAAACAAAACTTACAAATTTTACCTCTTTATAATATTAGTATACTTACTTAGGTAACTTTATTTTCAAAAAATATGCTTTATGCAAGGCAAGGATTACACCAAATTAATCAGAGTTGTACGTCTAATCTATAAAAATGAAATGTCGTACGTACCTTGATTCTTAATCCTAGGAAGCACATTATCCCTAAATTCATTATAAGTTCCTACTTTTCCTTCGGGAGTGGCGATTCCGACGTGACACTCGTAGATGCGGAGCGATGCTGGCCTGTTCACTTTGGGGTGTTTGAATTTGTAGGGCTAAAATAAAAAAAAAAAAAAAAAATATTTCAGGCAATATTATAATATCAATATAATGAAAACGGAGGCTAGTATAATAAATACCGTTTGACAAAAACACACAATTATAAATGTTATAAAAAATAAATCATACTCGAGAATGCTACGACTACGAAACTACGAAACTACGTAGGTAAGTTCTTAATGAATAAAATATTTAAGTTCTGTCTCTCTCCGGCCATCCATAAAAAGCCTGGCTCCTATTATTTCTAAGTAGCAACGCCCCGCGGTTTTACCCGCGTTGTACCCGTTCCCGTGGGAAGTGGCATTCTATTACAAAAATATTGTTTCATATCAGACCAGTATTTCAAGTAGTACAAACAAAATCTGCAGCTTTATAATATTATTTTACTTAGATCAATTGAGATTTAGGCTGAAATACATTTCTTAACAGTTTAAAAGTTTTTAGGCCCCGTGCACACCTAAAAATAGATATCTGCCGAAACTACCTCTACTATAAAGATAGGCTTAAATATATTTATTCATGATAGACACTATCTAATCAATCCCTAATACTTTTAAACAGCTGTTTGTATTTTTCCTTTAATATTTACCTACCATTTAGTCTAAACCTCACCTGATCTGGGTGATAAATAAACTGCTGATAGGTAAACCCTTCGAAAGGCTTCACGTAGCTGGCCCATGGAGATACTCTGTACAAATGGTCATTGACTATGAGCTGTACTCGGCTTTCATGTTTCAGGGGACAGGAACCGTCAGCGTTGGCTGGTATGTCGAGTTGCCATTTGCCATACTCCAGCTTTTTGAATGGATGGCTTTTGGAGTTCCAGCCGTCTGAACAAAAAAACAAAATTTATAAAAATTGCTTGTGTTGTTTAGTTTGACATGTTACTACTAGATGACGCTAAAAACTAATAACAATTTGACGTTAACCGCCGTAAAAAATCAATTTTCTCGAGCCTAAGTTTACAAGTAGTAAACTTAGGCTCACTCACTTCATACAGACGATTTTTATAAGATGTTAATTATTTGTGCCTTTGATGACATTCCCATCATATTTGTACACAATGAATCAAACTCACTGAAATCCCCCTGTAAGTGCAGAGAGTGAGCGCCCGGCGCCCATTCCCTCCATGTCACAGATCCGTCAGCATTGTACTGAGGTCCGTAGTACTTGTATCCCTTTGTGAACCCTTCCACGCCTCCGTCCCATGACTCAATGCGGTCCCAGAGGTCTTTGAAGCAGCCATATCTGAAAATAAAGGGTAGGTAGGTACTTAAGTACTGTTTATAAAACATATCTATTAGGTACATACGTATATTATTGACTACTTTTTACTTAGTGTTCTGAAGTTATTAATTAATTAATAAGGACCTGCGTACCTAGTCTAGGTCGGTTAATAAGACCCAATAATTTAAACATATAACTTTTTAAAGGTAGATCAGTTAATAAATACGTTAACATGAGTTAGGTATTTTATACAATCTGACTGAGTAAAAGATAAATAAGTAAGTACCGACTAGTATAGTCAACAAATCTTGCATAATTAATTTGCTTAATAGACTGGTATATATGCAAATACCTAGCGTGTTTATCGGCGCAAATATACCTAAATGCCAGCACAATTATTATTCCATCTAAGAAGTACCCAAGTAATCTCGTCGATATTCGTTTTATATGCACTGTAACAAAATATTTAAGTGCAATACAAGCCCTTGTATTACATACCTATGTAACTACCTACATTCATTTTCAAAACATACGTTTCCTATTGACTATCAAATTGACCTTTCGTATGACATTGAGGATGTTTATTGCCAAGAAAACCGCTTTAAGAATGCGCTGTACGAGAATATCAATTCTAGTCACAATTATTTATTGTTTCGTTACGCAATGACCGAAGGAAATATACATAATGTTTATAAATATATGTACGTATCATAATTTGTGAATTTCTAATAATTAACGTATTTTACTACCAAAAACCAAATGAAAACTTATCAATTTACGAAACAAATTCGTAAAGCGCTGTACCACTTGACAGATACGAATTTAGTAAACAGTACTGAACTAACCTTAAAACGGAATCAATTTTACAAATACTCCTAAACTACGGGCTTTTACGTCTCAAAATGTTGTTTATTAAATGTAAGAGGTATTAAAAACTTACCTGCGTCTAATTTCACGTTCGTAGGGCTTCAAATACCCATCTCTTTCGAATAATTTCGGCAGATCGGGCACTGGCACTTCCATCGGATCCATAGCGGAATAGTTACCTCCCATTATATCTATGTATAGGAATATTTATCAAACCGGATCAAACTGCGCAAGCGCTCAACAATCCACTACCGCGGGAAACGATATCTTTAGTTTAAATGCGACGATTTAAAGTTAATATTAAAATGTATGAATATTAGCTATGATGATAAACTTTAGTTAGGTCATCTCGCTTATAATATCACCTCTTGTTGGAATGGAGATAAAATAATGATTAACAGACTGCGTATACTATGTTTACTATCGTTAATTGAGGGTATTTTGACTAACTTCGCAATACAGATCTAGTTATCTATGAATAAGTTTATATCATCAGGTTTGTATTGAAAAAAGTTACGATAAATATTTGAAGGTATAATTATTTATAAGGAAGGTCATTTGAAGAATAAATAAATACTTTTAGGTATTTTCGACCTATTTATTGGAATATTTTTGGTGTCATTTGCTGCAATTTTCTGTGTAAGAAAAAATATTTTTAACAAATTACTTCACAAGTGCTTAGTCGGCTGTTTTATTAAAATTTTATGAACAGGAAAAAACTTTTCATCAATGAAATTATGTTTATAAGTACCTCTACTTACGATATATTGATAGCATTTTTTCTTTGGTACATTAGCAAATATCTAGCAAATAAACCAAATTTATTCTTTTCATTTTATTTAACAGCTAGGGGAGGTATAAATCTAAATACTATTATAAAGAGGTAAAATTTGTAAGTTTGTTTGTTTGTATGTTCAACGTAATCTCAGGAATTATCAGTCCGACTTGAATAATTATTTTTAGTAATAGATAGCCACATTCAATGGAAAGGTTTTTATTTTTATTTTATTTTTTATTTTTCATTCCGAAATTCCCACGGGAACGGGTACAATGCGGGTAAAACCGCAGGGCGCTGCTAGTAAATAATATAATGAAACACTTTAAAACTTGATATAACAACTTTATTTTTAACACTAAATTAATAATACTACTCAATATAATTCAGAACTAAAATATATCCGAGCCCGTTCTCTTGGCTCGAGCCACCGCTTCGTCCGGTTTCAATTTCTCCTCTTCCGATGGCTCTAAAGGCTCTCCCTCTTCGTTTAACTTGCCTTGCTTGAAGTCAGTGACAATCTTTTTGCTATAAACAGCGTCAAAAAGTTGCTCTGCTGTGAACTCGCTTTGAATAACGTCTACTGTCTTGTAAGATACATAGGGTTTCAAATCGCAGTCTTTCAAGTCTGGCACAATAAGATCTGGAATCATTTCTGGAACTAAATGGAACTTTCCGTTGAGAGTGTATCCTACTTCTCTCACCCCGCGGGTGTCAATATCCAGTTCCCTATTTTCACCCATTTGTTGTTTTAGATGTATCGCAGAGCCTCTCTTGTTAGCAATAACGAATTTTCTAAAATTTCTCTTGCCTTCACGTGCGGCTGAAAGCGATATATTCCGTTTAGGAATATAGTTAATTAAATTACTTAATCGCGACATTTTATTTAATAATCTATTTGTTTTGAGGAATATTATCACAAATATTTATTAATATAAATTTTTAGGTTATTTTTTTGAACGAATTACAAATGACACTTGACAGTGACAGTTGATAAAGGTCATTTACCAACATATGACGGACAGTAAAGTTTTGAATATAGTCTGTATCAATAGTATTCAATAATTTATCCGTGGTCTGTATAGGTATTTCCTTAGCATTAACCTATCTATATCGACCCACTACTGGGGAAAGGTCTCCCCGATACGCTTCCAAGCCTCCCTGTACTTCGCGGTCTTCCACCATTCGCTGTCGAAGGAGACAAACAATGTAGTTATAATATTATCAAATCTCATTTCTGCCTCGGCGTCTGTTCTATTAACCTGAATCCATTGAAAATTTCAACGTTATCCAAAAGCGAAACAATATCGAACTTATCTATAACGCATTTCGCAAAAATACTAACCCGAAGTTTCGGACGGGTTACACCGCTCGTGGTCATGGGAAGACTGGCTGGAGCGGCGAATATTCACTTTATTCATGTCAATTACAAACTACTACCCGCATTTACTATCCATATTTAGTTATGTCTTTATTGATATTATAGATCTTTAAACCTTAACCTATATTTAAGTTTTTATTTAATTATATTTTTATTTATAGACACGCCTTGGTCAAAACGTAGGGTACGTATTATTGCGAATTGCGTTATATTTTAAACGCTACTTAGATTATTCGCCTTGTTAATACCAGAAGGTTTGGTGAGAAGCAACCGAATCGGAAAGGAGTAGGAAGTCGTAAACTAGGCGTTTATGAAAATTTTTATTTGTATAGTTTTTAAAAACATACAATCAAATAGTTGGTAATTATTTACAATACAGATTTATAATATAGATAATATTATCATACAATCATTTATATTTTATTAAACTCTTGGAAACGGAAAATTTCCGAATTTTATCCTTAAGATACTCATATAATAATTATCTAACATTTCATTAACGGGAACATTTATTGCATTTAGTAACAAAAAAGACGAAAAATAAGTACCATTTTGGGACTAGTAAAAATTACATCAACTTTCTTGTGTCAGCAAAAAACTTTGAGAATCAAAAATATTTTTCCGACAATGCTATAACCAAATAATTATTATAAATATTCAATTTGTGCACTTCTTATGAACAACATCGGTGTATGTATTATTAAATGTCTAAACAACTCGATTGGCACTTTCCTATTTATTATAGCACCTCTATATTGCATTTAAAACTGCACACAATTTACCTTCATACTTATTAAAAAAGTACAAATTCAAAATGAGAACAATGAGCAATGTACGTTTTTGAAATAGTCATGGTTATCATTACATCAATCAGTTAATACTAAAACAATCGACTCATAATATACAATCACCAAATATAGGATTCAATATTATATACCTATCTAATTAGGTAAAATCTTACGAATTTAATTTATCCAGGGAATGTCAATTACATTTATCAAAAGGCAATTCAAAAATGCACATCTATTACAAAATTAAATCACAAAACATATTTTTTGCATTTAAATGAAAATGATTTCCATGAAATGAGTATAATACCAAGTCTACCCATAGAGAAAATTAATTAACAAAAAAAGCGTCCTTGAGGCATATCGCGACTAAACATTCACCATGGATAAAACAACAATTTCCAAACATTTTATACAAATATAAACAAACGATTATCACCATCTTTATTAATTATTTATAACTTAACGTATCCTAAAACTACGTAGCGAAAGATTCACATCACAATAAAACTGTACATTAAAAAGTCGTTGTTCGTATTGATTTAAAAACCGAGTCTTTCAACGTGTCTGTCATGTCAGTTGTGTGTCACTGTCAATTCATCTGTCACTGTACGTTGTCATGTGTCAGACGGTCTGTCATCGTGGTGGTTGTTGTCCAAGTCCTCCATTGGGTCGCTGGACGAGTGTGTGAAGTCGCTTAGCTCGTCGATTTGCTTTTGTTTCTTGCGCACGTTCCAATGTAAGCACTCTGCTAGGGAGTCGAACCAGTCAGATATCTGGTCTTGCGCGCATATTGAAGGCACTGGGTATACTGATGTCGTCACGTATAGACTGTGAACATATAAATATATAATCACACCTTTGTTTGAATTCAAATATATTGAACATTTACTAAACCATATCATGCAAAGCGAAAAGCGACCACAAACTAACACACACAAGAATGCCAACAATAAGAAAGCCGATACCATAATAGACAATAGTTAAGTTACATACAGCTTACAATAAAATGGGTAAACAGACATCGTTATGTGTTCTGGTAAACGTCAAATATTACCAGTTAAGTAATATGATGATGACAACATAGTGTGCTTATAATTAATCATACGTAGTTCTAACTTAGGGCCGGTTTTTGGTCTTTAGTTAACAAACAAATGGTTAAAAATGACACTAAATGGGAACTATCGTCATTTTCAAACATTTGTTAGCTAATTGTGGATTAAAATAGATACTGCCTTATTCATAAACGCTCTCTAATTAAAACACTGTTAGTGAGTGTTTTGTTTCTTTTGCTCTTTCGAAAATAGCGTATGTCAGAAAGGGACAAATTTGGATTGCTAAAATGCTGCTAGTAAGCGATTATTAATTAGGCCTTTAGTCTTGACCAAGATATAACTAAAAGTAAGCAGTGTAAAACCGCTAAATCTACTCTACAGTCCGTTGCCGTTGATAGCTGTTCCAAAACTGTAGTCAACTCGTTTATATAAAACCTATCTTTATATCCCATTTCATTATTGTCAGTGTCAATGTCAACTGTCATTTTCGAAAAATTTTAAACAGTAAACTGTTGTTGACAGCTGTCACTAGCACCTTGTTACAACAAATATTTAACAAAAGAACAATTCTTGTGAATTTTCTTGCGACCCAAATATACACCTCGCTAATATAGCCTCAATGATTTGATAATGACCGAGTCCGATGATAAACAGTGAGCGATGTGTTACCTATCGCCTGGTCTCAGAGACAACTGGGACCGGCCGTCGAATGATACGCTCGCAGGACAACGCGCTTCTAGGCTAGGCGTTATCTGAAACAAGCTTCGTATTCTAAACTATAGCTACATCGCTACTTACTTATATAATATTTATTTTTATTATAACGCCTCGGTGGTCTAGTCTAGTGGTATGTGAACTCGCCTGCCAAGACTGAGGTCTCTGGTTCAATTACCGGGTCGAGCGAAAACATGTTTCCTATTTTCAAACATGGCTCGAGTTTGAGATCACCAACCCGCATTTGGTAAGCGTGGTGATTATGCCTAATCTTTCTCACTGTACTTATATCTTCAGTGAAATGAGATGCCTTTGCCCAGCAGTCGGACATTACAGGCATTACTTGTTACCTGTACTTAATTTTTATAATACATATTAAGATAAGAATATTCTTTACATAATTTATGGTAAATTAATATTAATTCCCACAACATAAACTGCATCATTTCTTCTTAGAAAAGTAACCAATTCATTACATTCCAATTTTGATAGGTCCAAACCCTATATTATATTTGCAATACACATTATAAAATCGACTAATAAAATGTGAAATGCAAACAAACATTAAGCTTGTCACAAATTTTGACAGTTGTCTAAATAGAGTTATTGTGGTGAATGTCTTAATAAACTGTGAATAATATGACATTAGTTGTTAAACAAAGCATTGTTGCAGAAGAAAGAAGAATCTTTATACCCTAAAAAAACCACATTACTCTATCATTGGCGCCAATATTGACGTTATGTCACAACACAGAACGATGTCAGTTTGAGTGTCAGAAATCTACAAGTAATATTAATTAGCAAAGAAAAACTCAATACATTAATATGTTCAAAATGCACAACAAGCATAGATCACAGAGCGTGCGCAGCGTGCGAGGCGGAATAAAAACCCGCGCTTAGCCACAAACTGTCAGTACCTATCTCCGTGTTGCAACTCTTGTCTATTCCTGCCGTCGAATGACACCCACATCGCGTTTCGCGCCTCCGGGGATAGCGCTATCTATAATGTCAGTGGTTGGTTATGGAACTTGCTCAAATATAATCAAATATGTATATTATCTTATTAGAAATTATTAAGAAAGTTATTTTTCATCTGTAATTAAATCACATAAGAGATCTTGGCTGAATATGTTTAACAGCACTGTCAAAACTGGTCAAGAAAAATGTCAAAATCAAATGACAGTTCTACTGTTTGCTTAATCTGTCATTTTGTAACATTGACAATAGTAGACAGCCAGTCATACAATCATGTCTGTCATATAACAAATTATCAATTTACTTCTCAATACTGTTGAAAAGGGTTTAAAATCAATTTGGTTCTTATTAATGAACATCTTTTTCTTTGGAAAAAATCCTTACCTTCAACTCTACCCCAGCAGGGACCACGATAGGCCTGAACGAGAGCGAGTGGGGGCAAATGGGGGTGACCATAATGGCGGGAACCGAGGGGTGGATCATACTCGCGCCGGCGGCCACGGCGTACGCTGTGCTGCCGGTCGGGGTGGATACTATTAACCCTGGAAACAGTAAATCGTATTTAGATCAATTATGTACAAACACTCATCTGTTATTGGTCTTCATATCAAAAATGGACTCTGACTCTAGATTTAGTTTTAAATGTGCAACATTGTAGATGTGTCATTAAATAAATAGATAACAGACGGACATGTTTGTGTTGACACAAAGTTTGTAAAAAAATACGTATCCAACAAGATAAATCCCAGTTTGAATGACATACCATGATGATCTACAGTTAAGACATGCAATTAATTAAATAATTAAAAACAATTAATACATAAAGGTAACAACATCAATGTTAAGTAAATAATTATTTTAAATTCAATTTCATTGTATGGACTTTTGTTAATTTGTAGCAATTTTTATCTTATTGGCAGTAGTCAAGTGTCAAAAATATAGATGACATTGTCAGCTGTCATATTGGCAGATATTTTTATCTGTTGCATGGAATCAGGTGAAGTCCAAAGATTATGCTGCCAATGTCTTTCAGTTGAGATGATTTTTCTTTCACCCAAAGTGAGTCTGGCTTCACACGATAAGAGCATATATTATCTGTCACTGTCAAACTCACCATCCCCTTGCACCGAAGTGATGTGCTTTCCGTCCAGAAACAAGTCTATGTTCGACAGGTACGGCGAAGGCCCTCTATCTACTACGACCTCGTTCAACACTAGGATTGTGGTCGGCTTCTTCTTGTCTTTGCTCTTGTCTGTGGTCTTACGGAGGACGACGCATTGGAGTCGTGATCGCAGGGTTAGGGCTGCGTGGCCTGCAAAATAAGGGATGGAAACTGTTAATGTTATGTGTGATTGGATGTTGATAAAAAACTTTTTGGCTTAGTTATGTAAGATAGGAATAAATTATGACAATAGTTTATCAATACTAAGATTTTTTTTTTACGTTTTGTTAGAAACTCTTTTATTTATACTTCTCTCTGTGGTTCCTTACCTTCTAGAACGTTCTTCACTTGGTCCTGGAAGTTGTTGAACTCGAACGGCGTGAGGAACCCTAACGAGCCCAGGTGGAATGCCATCACAGGAGGTACCGATTGCTGAAAAAATTGGCAAATTAATTAAATATTTTCAATAGTAACAGAAACTCATCTCAATCCGTTTCGTCCACAAAAATAGATGTTATCATCTTAAGTAAAAAGGCTTTAGTAATTCTCTTACTATTTCAATTCAGTTGCTTCAATGAAATTTAAAAGTGACTTCTCTAATCCTTTCTACTCAAGTCCTTCCGAGAGGCCTCGGGTGGCTGCTCTGTTTGCACAATGTTATTGACCATACTACATAATAAACGGCTTGACAAATTTCAGGAAATTTTGTTAGCATATCGGGTTGGTCTGAGAATCGGTAAAAATTGTTTTTCATACCCCTAATTGTTAAGGGTGGTCCAATCTTTATTTTTTATATGGAAAAACAATGTTTGCCGGGTCAGCTACTATATGTATTTAAAAATAAATCGTGGTTCGTTTGTCTCGCTAAAACTCGAGAACAGCTGGACCAATTGAGTTTATCCTGATTTTGAAATGTTTGTCGTAATCAAGGGAATGTGTAAACGGTAAGCAGTGGCGGAATGCAAATGAAACCGCAAGGCACAGCTAGTAAAAATAAAGTAAATCTCACCTGGAACAGCGAGCTGGCGTGCAGCAGAGTGCCGTCTCCCCCCAAGCATATGATGAAGTCGATCTTGTCCGTCAGATCGTCGGTGCCTGCTCGGAACGTCATCAGTCTCTCTCGAACTGAGCTGAAGTCTCCGTACTCGGCTAGCAATGTGTCTTCCAAGACTGCCGCTTCTACGAATACTAGCATGCTTTTGTCCTGGAAATTGGGAAAAGGTTTGTTTCAAAAGTGTATAGACTAAGTTGTAGTAAAAAAAAAACATTTCTACGTCTATGTTGTAATAATTTTATGAAGAGGCAGATTTTTCCTGTTCAACGAAATGTATGGGGGCCCCACTAAATATTATGGAAACTTACGTATGAGTGTATACGTAGCATGGAACGTAGTATAGCATAACTCTATCTGGGGAAAGGCCAACTGATCTATACTAATATTATAAAGCTGAAGAGTTTGTTTTGTTTGTTTGTTTGTTTGTTTAAACGCGCTAATCTCAGAAACTACTGAACCGATTTGAATAATTCTTTCACTGTTAGATAGTCTATTTATCGAGGAAGGCTATAAGCTACATTTTATCCCGGATTTCCCACAGGAACGGGCACAACGCGGGTAAAACCGCGGGGCACTGCTAGTTTATTATAAGTAAGAAAGTTCGAGTTAGTGGCCAACCCAACTGGGCAAGCATACAAGTGTAGACAAAGGTTTTCTTAATTTTGTCTCATCTTTTTAGACGAATTTCTCTATATCTACATGCAACGTCAAAAACTCTATTTTTTCTCCTCATGTGCAGACTAACTTGGTGTAGTGTAGGTTAGCTTAACTTATAGATAGATGACTAGCATTTCACAATATAACATACAATGATAAACTACAAAATCACTCGACCACTCTTTTTGTTACAATCACCAAATATTTTCAAACAGATTCTACGTTACGGAAACTAAGTATTATATCATTAGGTGCGTGATAGTACGATATTTATAAATATTCAGTCGAGCAGCACGGGCAGGCGCCTCGTGTTGTGTAATGCTGATCCGATTAGCAATGAACCTCGTGGACTCGTAGCTGATTGATAAACTGAAGTTAACTAAGTATAGGTTGATGGGCTTTTATATTATTTAGTATCTTTGAGATACCCGAATCAAATAACGTTAATCCTGCTAAGGATATTTTCAAGTATACTATCTTAAAGGAACAACAGCAGGATTTAATTAAACACGCTTTTGACTGTGCCAACATTTATGAACAGATTTGTTAAATATTTTTTTTATGATCTTCTTCTTCTTCTTATCGAGTGGATGGTCAACTTGACCAATCCTGGTGTCAGAGTTATAGAGCCGCCAAAGGCCTCTGACATGGCTCATGTAACGACTACTATCCGTAGAAAGTAACCGGGACCGACGGCTTAACGTGCCCTCCGAAGCACGGAATCATCTTACTTTTCGGGCAATCAGGTGATTCAGCCTGCAATGCCCTAACCAAACTGAGGACAGTCTCACAAAGTGATTTTTGTAAGATATCCCCACCGGGAATCGAACCCGGAACCTCCGGATCGTGAGCCGAGCGCTCAAACCACTAGACAACGGAGGCTGTTTTTTATTTATGATATGGGCGTTTATTATGTCATCTGATCTGTATCCTGAGATATTGTAGGATATACTATATGTTATTAACCTAGCTTATTTAAAATAGTAGCTGTTCCGCACGGTGGTTCCACCCGCGAGCCAATAGATGGCGCTAGTGTGAAAATTTTGTAGGTCGCGCTTACGTTCTTTTTTCAGATTTAGTGGGGTGGCACTCATTCAGTTAAGCAGGAAAACATCTTCCTTTTTAAGCGGTCTTAAACCTCACACAATAGAGTTAGCCAGTAACCTACTCAAAATTAACGAATGAGGTAAAACACAGACATAGTATCAATCAACACGTAGCTCGCACTTACATGAACCAGCCAATGCACGAGCTGCACGAACGGCGCCAGGATGGTGGCGTCGTGCACCTTCTTGATGACCAGCACCGTCAGCGGCGGCTTGTACCAGGTCAGCCGCTGCGACGCGGGGTCCTGGATTTGCCTGCAATATCGAAGAGATTTTATAGACGGCTACGAGATTTTGGCTTTGGAGGGGTACGAGAGTTGTTTTGCTAGGAATTTTGAGGTAAGTGTTTGGAGGGAAAAGTTTGAAAAGGAAAATAGTGAGAGATTTTTTTCCTGCAATTTGGGTAAAAAATGGTGGTAAGATAGTTCGAGTAGTTTAGGTGACCAACCCTGGTTTTCGAACCGCCTAAGGTAAGTTTAAGATACTAGATTTTAATCTTGTTATTGTTTATTTGAATAGTGATTACATGAGCAAAGAGTTCTTTCTTAGCGATTGAATAAACATGTTGTTGGGGTTAAAACGCTCCGTTTTTCTGTGACTTTGAAAAAGTTGTCTTTCAAAAGAGTTCTTTAATCTATACTAATATTATAAAGCTGAAGAGTTTGTTTTGTTTGTTTGTTTGTTTGTTTGTTTAAACGCGCTAATCTCAGAAACTACTGAACCGATTTGAATAATTATTTCACTGTTAGATAGTCTATTTATCGAGGAAGGCTATAGGCTACATTTTATCCCGGATTTCCTACGGGAACGGGCACAACGCGGGTAAAACCGCGGGGCACTGCTAGTATTGTACTACGCTGACGACAGCTTACCTATATTTCATGTTTTCACTTCCACCGATTCAACTAAGAATGACAATATTTTTCACAATTTATATACCCTTATGAGGTAAATAAAATAAAAGTGGTATTAGTTGGGCACTGTCCATGTATAAGTAAATAAATAATTTCCTAAGAAATGACGCATTCCGGTTACTCAGAAAAACAACGCCAGGGTTCAGTGCTGACCGTAAACCATGATGTCAGTCTTCAGATCAGTTTAAGGCTTCGACCTAGTCCAGTTATAAAATAACCGGTTCCGACGACTTGATAAACAATTTGTCGGTACCGCGACCGATAATTTGACGTGCCCTCGTAGGTGCTGCTCAGCGTTTTCTGATAGGTAGCTAATGTAGATTTAGTTTGACAAATTCTCAAAAATATTTCTAGTAAGTTCTTTCAAAATTATAAACATTCGATTTATCCTTATTCTTTTCCTTTTCAGAAACTACTAATTTATTTTTTCCACGTCCAACATACTGCTTTAATCACACAGACTTTAAAACCATTGATTATCATAAACGGCGGAGCCTGACTGTCTCTCAATTTGGAATTACACAGCCGTTAGTCATCGAAAATATTCGAGCAAAAACGTTGTCGGCGGAAACCTGGACTAACCAACAATCTCATTCACAATTACTAAGCTAATTTCAACCTTATACCCAAGTGTTAAGACTCACGGAAGCTGTACTATAATATGCAAGTAATTACGATTAAGTATTGTAGTACACACATGTTAAGTTAGTAGTAAGTAAATAAAGGAGTGTTTACATGAGTCTCCTTTTCACTTACTGAAGTTTTGTTTTTAATTTACGTAACTTGAAATTGTTGTTGCCAGTTAAATCCATTTTTGAATTACAAAGAGGCTTCCAATTTCCTGTATGTTAAATTTTAAAATAGAATATTAAAATTGTTTAATCCAAGGACTTTATATTCATATTAAATCCATAATTTGATCACAGTCAGTTGCATTCTTGCTTGCATTAAATAGTATTCAATTACTATTTTTAACATCCAAGCTTCCTCATGCATAATGAAAATGAACATTTGTTTTCGATTCAACGTAAAAGCATTATCAAGGTCTTTTCACTAAAAACTACTTAAAATTCTTAATTCTAGATATTATTGTAAAATACTAAACTGTTTATCGCGAATGTAATTGCTAATTAATGAAAAAGTAGTCACTAAAATGTTTGTAATTGATAATGAATTATTGAACGTATTAATCGCTATTATGTTAAATCGCAAATATTTTCCGATACACTCCTATCCTACTAATATTATGAATGCAAATGTTTGTGAGGATGGATGTATGTTTGTTACTCTTTCACGCGAAAACTACAGGACGGATTTGGATGAAACTTTAGTGAAGAGTAAAAGAGACAAAACACATAACAATGTAACATAGCGTTTACCAATAAGGCGGTTTATGCATGCACGAGGGTACTCGAGTACCCGTTGTCGTGGTACTCGTCTAGATTACTCTATCTTCTTCTTCATCGAGTGGATAGTCAACCTGACCAATCCTGGTGTCAGAGTTATTGAGCCGCCAAAGGCCTCTGCCACAGAGATTACTCTATAATATAGATAAAAGATACTCACATAACCATAGCGGAGTTCTTCATTATCCTCCCACATGGCCCGAACTGTTGGATGGGAGACGGGGCGTTCAGGGACCTGGTTCTCCTGAAACAATCACATACCGCTGTTACTTACAAGTAATCAACACACAAGTAATATACGAGTAGTTCCATCTAGGTACATGTTCAGACTAGCAGCGTCCGCGGTTTAACCCGTTTTGTTCCCGTTCCCGTAGGAATTTCGGGATGAAAAATAGTCTATAACCTTCCCGTTGAATGTGGCTATCCATTACAAAAATAATTATTCGAATCGGATTGGTAGTTTCTGAGATTAGCGCGTTCAAACAAACTCTTCACCTTTATTATATTAGTATAGATATAGATATAAATAAGTATAGTTTCATTTTGGGAATACAAGTAATTTAGTTATGCGAATCTAAAACGGGGCCATTTTGGAAAACTAGATGTTCAAGGAAGAAGAACACTATAGGTTAATTTCGACAATTTCCAACTTGTTTCATCAGTTTACTTTATACCGGGTGTAAGCAGACTACGTCCGAAAACTGAAAGGGGGGGGGGGGGTAGATACCGGCCCCTAGACAGCCGTAGGTAACATCATACTAATATTTTAGGCATTAGACCCTCTAATGTATGTCTATTTAATGAAACGTTTTGAGTGATACATATTAAATTATTATTACCTGAACCAGTCATTATAAAGTAAACACTAAACACAAACTAAACTGTGCCTAAATCAAATCTATTATAATGATTATTCAACAAAGTCACACAAATCAGCTCACTATTATTCGACTTAACACCAAAAAGAAGAAAAATATAGCCGTTTGTGTATTTATTCGCGTAAATAATTAAAAAAACACTGTAGTCCAAACGGCAACACTTTTACAGAAGCTATGGTTCGATGCTATGTAAAACATGAATATATTCTATCGTACATAATTAAACATTACACAGGGTGTCCTTATTTTAAACGAACGTCAACAATTGTTACGATGTTTAAAATTGTTCACGTTATTTGATCAAATGTTTTTGTAATTTAATAACATTTACTCAATTATATTAGTTTTTGGGGTACAGTACTTATTTATTTTGTATAACATCATTTTGAATTTGAATACAGAAGTCTTCTGCGACAACGGTTCCTGTAAAGGGGCCGAAACGAAACAGATAAAAATGTAAATGAAAGCGAAGTGTATCCGTAAACGTAGTTTCAATTCAAAATATATTAATCCACGTTTTTTTCATAAATACTTTTAACTTCTGCCATCTTTTCCAGACTTCTGTTTAGACATCATACTGTATACGTGCCATTAATATGTAACAAGTACCTATTTAATATACAACAGATATTCAGAATTGACCCTAAAGACCTGTATAATACAACTATAACATGTACATATATAAAATTAGCTATTTACCGCGGTTTCTTTGGTACATATACTAACTAGCCGCGGTCGCGGTGTTACCCGCATTGTACCCGTTGCCGCGGGAATTTCGGGATAAAATGAGAAACCGTGGGGAGTTGCTAGTATGTTATATCTAAGTAAATAACTAACCTATCTATACTAAACAAGTTTATACCAGATATACCAACTCACGGTTTTACCCGCGTGGTACCCGTTTTCGTGGGAATTTTGGGATAAACAAAAACCTATAACCTTTCTTTTCAATTTAGCTATCCGATACAAAAATAATTATTGAATCAGACTTGTGGTTCAGACATTACCGCATTCCCACAAACAAACAACAAATCAGATTCTCCAGTTTCATTATATGTATTAGTATTGATTGAGCCATGTCAGAGGCCTTTGGCGGCTCAATAACTCTGACACCGGGATTGGTCAGGTTGACCATCCACTCGATGAAGAAGAAGAAGAAGAAGAGTATTGATTCGAAGTCAATAGACATAAAAAACTGAAGAGTTATGTATTTGATTGAATTCTAATCTCTGCAACAATTGCAGACAGTTGCAAAAGAGGTTTCGATCAAACTCCATAGATAAGGAACCCTAAAAAAAACAATAGAAGTATGCAGAGACAAATGTCATTCACGATAATTACTATCAGGAAGTCAAGTGGACTTGAGACTCACATAAAATACTTAATAACAACTAATTACTTGTGGACATAAAACGCTATCCGCTTTAGTACTTTGTCAAATTATAAATTTGAAAAAAGTATCTTTGACATGTAAGTGGTTGTAATAGATGTTTGAATTTGACAAGGTTCTTGGTAAGCTACGCATTGTATGAACTGTTCATAACACCGGTCTGTGCTTAGAGTACCTTGTATGTGTAATCTTATCCTTTTCATTCGTTTAAGATTATAAATGCGTCATTTTATGGTTTTAATTTAGAAAAAAACGGGCTTTTGCATATTAAGATTATAGGCTCATATTTAACTGAATATTTTTTTTATTAATTTGAAACACATAAAAGTTTGTGAAGACTCCAGTCATTCTTTTTCAACTTAAAGCAATTATAGGTATCTATACTAATATTATAAAGAGGTAAAATTTGTAAGTTTATTTGTTTGTTTGTATGTTCGAGGTAATCTCAGGAATTATCAGTCCAATTTGAATAATTATTTTTGTAATAGATAGCCACATTCAACGGGAAGGTTATAGGCTATTTTTCATCCTGAAATTCCCACGGGAACGGGTACAACGCGGGTAAAACCGCGGGGCGCTGCTAGTGGATTATAAATATATAAAAAAACAGAAACAATGGTTGCTTCACAAGTATTTTCCGCAAAAAATAAAACAATTAAATAGTAGCGTTAGTTTTTGTAACTATATGTTAATTAATAAATACACTAACTGGGTTTAATTAAAAAATCTATATAACACTAAATATATTTAACAAACAAAAGTCGTTCGTTTTAAATTGTATTCTATTTGGTCCAAAATAAGATACACTTTAGCACGAACAGCTTTGTCTTCTGAAACATATTTATGTACTTAATTGAATTCACAATCCTTGTGCAATCCTAAGTTTTAATATCCTTCACGCAATGAAAACGTGGTAAATAAACAGTTCAACTTATAAGTCGAACACTTAATGATACAGGCGATGCGACGGGGAAAAAACTAGCCTTTTTCAAGTTGGTTACACACACAAGTTTTTCGACTGCACAATTCTGCCCATAAAATGTCTTCTACTTATCTTACAAGTTCCGTGCGGTGGTTCCACCCATGCAACAGATGATGCTTGTGTGAACATTTCGTAGATCGCGTTAAGTCTTCTTCATCGAGTGGATAACCAACCTGACCAATCCTGGTGTCAGAGTTATTGAGCCGCCAAAGGCCTCTGACATGGCTCAAGTAACGACTACTATCCGTAGAAAGTAACCGGGACCGACGGCTTAACGTGCATCGCGTTAAGTTATTTTACCAGATTCCCTCTCGCACCTATACATATAGTGAAACAGGTAAACATCTTCCTCTTCACTAAATGATAATAGATAAAACTAAACTCATTATAAATGTATGCGTCCTTGTATGTGTATTAACATAACCAGTTACTATAAAAAACAACACTAACATACACTATTAATAATACCTTCGGTCGTACCCTTTAGCTTCCAATTCCGCCTTCCCAGATTCATGTGAAAACTGTCTCCTCAACGTATTCTTGTACAAAGACATTATCACAACAAAAATTAGTACATTTCAGAAAAAAACAATGTTAGAAAACGTTATTTTTTCACATATAACTGAGAATCACAACACTATAACAATATCACTTTATTTTAAATCTGTGGCGTCTTTATAATTCCATTTTCAAATACGTTCAAAGCTCTTCTACTAAATTTAAAAAATAGAACGGTTCTAAAACTTCTGAATGAACAACTTTCTTCTTCTCAATCTATTTTCTTTTCAAAATCAACGTTTCCCTTGCGATCGTCGCAAGCGCATCGCTTGTTGAATGTTGTCCAACTGAACTGAAGAAGCCTCGCCGTGACAGTTCTGACCTTGATACGTTCCCGCGATATCGTGATTGCTTCACGAACGAAACGAACGAGATGTTATCATTCCGATCTTGTGCGGTTTTGCATCTTTCCTTTGTTTATGAAGTTGTCAGTTTGTAAAAAAAACGATACCTTATAAACTTAAGTATAATGTAAATAATTTACCAATATGTATTTATAAATAACAACAATATTGAGATAACTTTTATGTTATTTAAAAATATTGATAGAAATATGAAAATACTTTAGATGCCGTTTCACGTATCCTCGTTCACTTTGAAAGTTACAGTAGGAAAAGACCAAAGTCCTTGAAGCACCTGTCCGTCTGTTAGTCGCCATAAAGCCAAAAATCCTTTTATATATTTTCAAGACCTAGTGACTCACAGTGCTACTACAGAATACAGAAAGATACATATGAGGGTAAATCTACAGTATAGCATATAGGATAGACTGCAGAGCGCTAATTGTGTATAGCTACATTTCGCGTACTAACCTACACTTTAAAATTCCAAAATTCCTACGGTAACATGAACAAGGGCGAAACCGTGAGGACCATAATCATCACCCTGTATAAACTTCCAATTAGAAGGCGATTTAATGTGATCAGGATCACTTCCCATCAGAAGAACGAGTGAAACGCAACAACAACACTTTATGGCAAATCACTTTTCTGTACAAGTCTTTATAAGAATTGTTAGTTATACATTTCTTGAAAGTATTGACTTCGCATAAATACTAAAATACTAGGTCAAGAATGTTTGCAAAGTACTAGAGATAATACTAAGAGTGTTTCAGTATTTATCTGAACAAACTTTCTTATCACATCTTTGGAGTTAAACATTCCGCCGTTTCAGATATAAGCGATAAAAAAATCACGAACAGATAACAGTTATGCGACAGTTAGTTCGTTCGGTAACGACCTCACGGTGGGTAGATTATGAGAATGCATTAAGGTCAAGTTGCTGATCCTAGATAACTGGGAGACAGTGGCGGATCCAGGGGGAGTTTAACTCCCATCCAAAATCATCTGAGTTCTATCAATAACAGACAGTGCACATCTAGACAAATCCAGGAGTCTAGGTGGATCAAGACCCCCCCTCCCCCCTAGACTATCCTGAGTTATTAAACTAGTCTTCCTTGATAAAACCTACCATCACCTCACCAACTTCGAGTCAAGAATGACAGTGGAGACCCACATAGGGTGTAGCAGCTAGCATCGCAGGCACAAGTAAGTACCAGTAGAGCCCCCCAAACCATAATTTTCTATCCCCAGTGTGAAGCCCCCGAAATTCCTCTTACCCCCCAAAATCTAAATCCTGAGTCCGCCACTGCAACAAACATCACACCTAGATCATCATTAGTCCCACAAAGTTATATGACCCGTTAGGAGCATATTTACAAAGTTATCGCCTGTAATGGACTAAGAGCCCGTGAACCCCAGACCTTCGTCATTTTATAAAAGCTGAAAGTTTGTCAGCGCATGCTCCCAATACAGGTAAGAACGATGGATAATTATGAAGTTTGGGTTACAGTGGCTTTGGTAGGTAAACGGTACTAAAGGTGTGTAAAATACCGATCAAGTTCATCAAATAATAAAGTGTGATTTGTGTGACATGACATATGTCATTTGAAAGCTCTTGAAGAGTTGTACAAGTCACCCTTTGACGGTGATATCGAAATCGACGGCCAACTTGGTGTTTTCGACCATTGAAGATTGGAGTTGACCTATGCTATAGACGCTGATCCTAATGCTCAACAGTGACATGACCTATGTCATTTGAAAGCTCTTGACAAGTTTAACAAGTCACCCTTTGACGGTGATATCGAAATCGACGGCCAACTTGGTGTTTTCGACCATTGAAGATTGGAGTTGACCTATGGCTATGGACGCTGATCCTAATGGTCAACAGTGACATGACCTATGTCATTTGAAAGCTCTTGACAAGTTGTACAAGTCACCCTTTGACGGTGACATCGAAATCGACGGCCAACTTGGTGTTTTCGACCATTGAAGATTGGAGTTGACCTATGCTATGGACGCTGATCCTAATGCTCAACAGTGACATGACCTATGTCATTTGAAAGCTCTTGACAAGTTGTACAAGTCACCCTTTGACGGTGATATCGAAATCGATGGCCAACTTGGTGTTTTCGACCATTGACCTTTAGTACCGTTTTCCTGCCAAAGCCACTGTTACCCAAACTTCATAATTGTCCATCGTTCTTACCTGTGTTGGGAGCATGCGCTGACAAACTTTCAGCTTTTATAAAATGACGAAGGTCTGGGGTTCACGGGCTCTAGGTCTATAAGTGCGATGCTAGGATTTATTCAACGTGTTGCAAATTGATAGTTAAGTTTATGGCAATTATTACGTAGATTACAAAGCAGTTTGTGGTAGTCAAAATGTTTACGTACTAGCAGCGCTTCTCGGTTACGTCCGTGCCTAGAAGGCAAGGTTTTAATATCAAGTGACCAAGCGACGCATCATTTTTTATCGCTATATATTCTTACATTTTTCCATCACGTATTTTTCATGCAGGTGTCGCCTACTATCACGATTATGATAACAGAAAAAAATCTTAGGATCAATAATCATAAAAATCGTCATAACATAAAAACCATAAAAAGCGCTCTGAACATATCCCCACATTAAATGAAACCACAGTTGTATACTCAAAGCGTACTTCAATGCACTTTTCAAAACAATATGAAGCATGCTTGTGAAATAGATGGGCGGTGAATAAGCACTTTTTATCCGTGCCGCATCAACCGACATTGACCGATATTGCCGCTGCAGAGCATTGTCGCTTGACCAACTTCTGTGACCCGCGTTTGTTTTGATTTAAGATGCATATCACGGCCAAATGCGGCATTTATCCTACTAATGTTATTAATGCGAAAGTTTGTAAAGATGGATGTAAGTATGGATGCATGTATGGATGCATGTATGAATGTAAGTACGTTTGATACTCTTTCACGAAAAAACTACTTGACGGATTTGGATGAAACTTGACAGTAATATAGTTTAAACATCAGAATAAAACATGGGATACTTTTTATCCCGAAATTCCCACGGAAAAGGACATAACGCGGGTAAAACCGCTAGTATTGCTCTATTGCATTTTACTGGCTAATGTTTTGTATGAGAAAGTTTAGGATTACTACTCTACTACTCTTATTATAAATATAAGTTTGTTGCTCTTTCAAGCCTTACTGAAAGGTTTTTACCAAGTTTTTGAGAACTGGCACAGGTTCTATCCTAGATTAATACATACTTAATGTTACCATTCCCAAAAATTCCTACGGGACCAGGGTAAACGTACATAGGAAACGCTAGGAACTTCCAATTTGGTATAGTTAATACACTATGTTGTTATATCCAATCCCTAACCAGGTACAAAGGAAGCCTTCCCTTCCCCTCTTGCATATTTAACTTTGCTGCTTATTCTGTGGAAAATCAACCTGTTTTGGCTTAAAACTCGAACCTTCAAAGATGTTTTCAAATTGTACCGGTAATTTGAGATAAGCGCTTCGAACAATAGAAAGCCAAGTTTGAAAATTCAAAACCATTTTATTTCACGGTTTTGAAGTAACTGGACAGAATGTTCTGAAACTTTTGAGAATGTAGTTTAAAGTCTTGTCGATGGTGTTCTTTGCATTTATCTCTGACCTTCGCTAAACAACAAACATAAGATAACCTGCATAAGGTTATCCAAACCCATTTAATACTAAATTGTTTTTAATAAACCGACATTTAAAAGTGCTTTGATATTAACGGATTTTTGAGAAAAAATTACTTATTTTCTATTTTATATTTGCAATTTTTTTTTGTTAAAATCTGAGTGTTAAATTTTAGCGTTTAGTTTCTAGCATGAAATACAACGGATCTAAGCAAGCAGTTATCGAAAGAAACCTTTGCAACATCTTTTATTCTAACCCCCTATTCATTACTAGTACCACCCCGCGGTTTTACCCACGTTGTGTCCGTTCCCGTGGGAATTTAGGGATGAAAAATAGCTTATAACCTTCCCGTTGAATGTGGCTATCTTTAACAAAAATAATTATTCAAATCGGACTGGTAATGCCCGAGATTAGCTCGAACGTACAAATAAACTTACTATATTACCTTTTTATAATATTACTGTAGATCACACTTCTCGTATAACACTGTTTTTATTAACAAAGTTTTTGTCACTTTTGCTCTTTGGAAAATAGCGTATGTCGGAAAAGGACAAACCATTTGATAACCATTTCGTCGAATATCCCCCACTTCCATTTTAAACGTTTTTTTCCGGTAAAATATAATACGATTTTTTGTAGTAGGATATCCTCACACGCCCTGACACTATAAATAAACACCCTTCCTTCCTAAAGCCACAATTGAATGTCAATCTAATAAAAGCTAAGGTCCACTGCAATAATTGGCAAGTAAAATTGTTTTGTCAAGCATAAGCTACACCAAGCATATCATTAGTCCGCTATAATGATACAAAATAACCACTTGTGTGGCCATTTCTGCTTGTCATTGGTTCGTTGAAATTACTTGTTGTATACTCGTGGTATATTAACTATAGGAATATGACTTTATTTATGTTCTGGGTTAGACTGAATAAAAAGGCAAGACGGTATCGTGTACACTTCACTTGGTTAGTAGTTAATTCCTCAATTCCTCTGCTACTTTCCGCGAACAATGAAATACAATGAAGCATACGAAAATTACACCCTTTTCACTGTACATTATTTATCCTCCTCACTGTACTGATATCTTCAGTGAGATGAGAGGTCTTTGTGGAACATTATATGTTAATACTTAATACTTTACTTTACCCTGTATATTTACAATCATTCAAATTACAAGCACATAAAATTACACCTTCAAATTACACCATAAGTTCCAGTTAGGATGTCGATGATGCATAGTGAACAACTGAATAGAAAACCAGCTTCATTGTACCCAGCGCTGGACGTAGCTAGACTTTTTAATACGTTTTAGTATATTGTCTCGCAATATTACTTTATGTTCCAGGATGATAATTACGAGACGATTTGACGTATAAAGTGATGTGTCACGGACGGTAGGTCTTCTTCAATGATATTATTATGTTTGTTAATAATGTTAGAAGTTATTCAAACCCGTGTTTAATGTACTGTGGATAGCTTACTGATGTACAGTCGGCCAAGAAAGTGGTCTACCACTTTTGACAAAAGTTTCTGCGAGATGTAACGATCGCTAAGGTTGACTTTTCTATGCACAATTATGTTATGACGTTTTGTCTGTTATCTGAGATGCCTGACATTTGACATCATTGGATGACTTAGTTGGACCTCTATTATTAAATGAAAATTGACCTTGTTGTTTCATGACGTTCAAATGAATCTCAACCGTAGGGTGGTAGACCACATTTTTGGCTGACTGTACTTATAGATCGACAAGTAATTAGCGTAATCTTACATACATTTTTTATTAACCTATTCTGTCCCATCGTGGGCAAAGGTCTCCCTCAACATCTTCCCAGCATCCCTGTTCTGAGCTGGATTCGACCAATACGTGTTAGAAATCAATAATTAATTTCTGATGTCGGAGTATTAACTGCTTATTTGGGTTTTTTTGCTGACTAAAGTCTCTTATTTCATACTTATACTTTCAATTTTCGAACATGCCCAACGGAGTGTAAACACCATACGTAAGCGATTTCACATTACAAACTATATCGCATCTTACGTGTATTTACTAGAGAATTGACCATAACCATAAGAGTTAAAGCCGTATACAGACTAAGCGTTTTAATGTACGCGTAAACAAGACCGTTTAGGGCGTCGCTTCACTTGACTTAAAGCCGTCGCAGAACTTTCGCGTCGAATGCAGAATTAAATTGTTTAAAATACGGACACTACGCGGAAGATCCTTCGATTAGCGTGAAAAGGCTAAAGCGATAAAAAAGCGCTATCATTTTCTAATAGCAGTTTTTTACAAGAACAGTTACTGCCGCGCTCGCAGCGCTTTCAGCGAATCATTTGTTGTTGGTATTCTTTCGCCTGTTCGCCTGTACTCATACCCAAGATACAAACACCATTACTATTAGCCTGTATCATCTCATTGTTGGGCAAAGGCTTCTCCCCCAATCCCGCCATACAGCATAAGTTTATATATACATAAAAACGCTACGTCCATCCGCGGCTTTATTCACACACTTGATTAGAAACTACTATTTCGACAGTAGCATTGACATAGAAATGGGTCCGTGGTGCGGTGACGTCACCAGGGGCCGGACCGGACCTTTGAGAAGGGGAGGAAAGCCGTTCAGGCTCAGTGGTACAGACAGATCTAATGTAATCACTTTCTAATTTACATAGACGATGCATTTGTAGAAATAATAGTCTTAAAAAGTAAAGCATAGCCTATAATGTGTGGGACATTACAGGCTTATACTGCAGGGAAAAGGCCTCTCATCTCAATGAAGATATCAGTACAGTGAGGAGGATTACGCGAAATCACCACGCTTGATATTTGTAAAGTAGGTAACAGTTTTCGCTCGACCTCGACCTGGGACCTGGGAATGAACCCGGGACCTCAGTCTTGGCAGGCGAGTGCACATACCACTAGACCGAGGCGTTATATAGTTTCAAAAGATGATAAAACAATGTATTATGTTTTTGTTTTGATGTACCTTAGTAATTTAAACTGTTGTATGTAAATTTTATTTTATTGTTCTGTTGTGTGATTTACGTCAATTTAAGTATGCTTGAATTGTATATAATAAATGTAAATAAGCGCGCTTTTAAAATAAATAAGACAATACATCCAAGACATACAATGTAAAGTCATTCAAGTTACAAAAACACTCTTATTCTTGAATATATCTAGTACTAGCCCCGCCCCGCGTTGTATCGGTTCCCGCGGGAATTTCGGGATAAAATGTATCCCATGTGTTATTCTGATGCATAACCTATATTAGTGTAAAGTTTCATCCAAATCCGTCTAGTAGTTTTTTTGTGAAAGGGCAAGAAACATACATCCATACATACATACATCCATCCTCACAAACTTTCGCATTTATAATATTAAGTTTGGTAGGATCTTGAATTTTCAATACATCACAATCGGGAACGTATCAAGTTTACTTACTTATCAATGCCGTTAGTCCATACCGTATACAAAACAGTCAAAAAAATGTGTACCATACTAAGAACCTTGTCAAAATCAAACTTCTAAAGTATACCTACTAACATGTCAATGATAATTTTCCAAGATTATAATGTGACATGGTACATACTAAAGTTCTATCTTAATCATGAGCGCTGAATGTGTACAAACAACTCATCATGAATTGAAAGAATGATTAAAAAACGATTGCATTTTGTTTACTAACAAGCTCTTAACGTAGTGATAATGAAACGTACAGACACACTTATTTGTAGATACATAACTAGTTCATCTGTTTTGATGTATATATCACCGGAAAATTGTAAACGCCCATATATATTAAGTGTAGTATCACGTCGCCTGCTATGCAGTCTAATCCTATCCTACTCCTATTACTAAACTAATATTATAAATGCAAAAGCTTGTGAGAATGGATGTATGTATAGATGTATGGATGTGTGTTTGTTGCTCTTTCACGTAAAAACTACAGGACGGATTTAGATGAAACTTTACAGTAATATAGATTATACATTAGAATAACACATGGGATAAATCTTATCCCGAAATTCCCGCGTGAGCCGATACAACGCGGGTAACACCGCGAGGCGCGGCTAGTGCTTTATAATCAGAATAGACCCTGAAAGTTTCAGGAGCCTTGAAACAGTAAACTAGTTAACCAGTCGTTGGAACACCAACGTTAATTACTTGCACACGATCCGATCGTGAAAAAACTCTTAAGTACTATGTCACGTTAAAAGGTTAGGAAAATCTCATTGACATTTTACGAAGAAGTACAGAAGTTGAATATGATAAGGTTCTAAGTTTTGTCTAAACTTAACTACATGGACACAGTTATAGGCCCCCGGCTGCTTGCTAAATCCCATAGGCTTATTCAGCGCGTTCAGAATGCATGTGCTCGATTTTGCTTCTCTATCCCACCTAGATCTCATGTGAGTCCCTATCTGAACGCTCATTCGATCTTAAAAATGAGGCACCGACAAAAACTGCACCTGGCTTGCCTCCTGTTTGGCATTATAAAATATAGGTCCCCCATGTATCTCTACGAGAAGTTATTGTGGATGCCTAGAGTTAGTAGGAAGGGCGTACCCCAGCTTATGACGCAGCGTCATGGGTCTGCCGCTTTCAGGGGTAGCTTTCGTTATGCTGCGACCAAATGTTGGAACAATATCCCTCCTCCACTGAGAAACCTGCGAAGTATTGAATCTTTTAAGCTTACTTTGAAAAAAAAAATCCTCTGCCATCAAAAGTCGCAGGAAGCATTGATGCACGACACAAGCGCTTTTTAGTTTTTTAGTTTTAGTTGTTTTTTCCATAATAATAAATTTATGCTCTGTTATATAGTCCTTTTTGTATAACGCTGTAAAACGTATTGTAATGTTGTTATTTATAGTTGTGTTGCTTTATGTTGTGTACACTGACTGGCACTGACGTCACCAAATTGGCCCCAATGGAAGATCAGCGCCAGCGTTAGCTAGCATATGCTGAATTGGGGACCATTTCACAACGTGGTTTTATTTTATAATTTTTGTCCTTTTTCGTATTCTCTTTCTTATTTTTTGTTTACTTTATTTTTTTGTATATCATCTCTTTTATGTTGTGAATAAACGTTTTCTATTTCTATTTCTATTTCTATTTCTAAGTGTTCATTTTTATGGGCTGAGTGTGTACATGACTTGCTTATTATATAACTCTTTGTAGATAATATTATAATAATATTGTTGAATGTTTGTTTACCGCGATTTGGTGTGTCAAGGGTTTTTGAATGTTTGATCTAGTTAGGGTAAAACTCTGTGGGTAAAATAATCGATTTCAGTTTTTAGATTTGCTTATATTGATGGTGCAGTCTACAGAAAACATAGGACAGCAAATATCTAGTAAACCAAGTAAGTTGTATAATCACCGATTCCAAAACTAATCGAAAGTCTATAATTCCTTTAACATACAGCGTATATTAGTTTATCTATGCTATAGCTAGACAAACAAACTACAAACAAGTCGGTACATTGTACAATGTTTGATACGAAGCGTGCCGGGTCATACTATCGGTTTGATGACAAGTGTGAATGCCATGAGGTCAATGTGTGATCGAGCTGTGATAACGGACCCCTGACTCGAATAAACAATTGGACTGGCTGTTGTCCGTTGGTCTTCGTGGACATTCGTATTTTTTCTAAATTAAAATTAGCCTATTAAGTTAATCCTTGTTATTTTAGCTATCTAACAGTAAAAGTCCCGTCAAAATCGGTCCAGCCATTTCAGATATTAACGGGAACAAACAGATAGACAATAAAAATATGTTAGTTATGTATTTGTAACGTATATCTAAATATTCATATGCATGTAATAAAAGTGGTTATTTTTTAGTATGTATTACAAACAGACAGTCCAATTTCATTTACATATATATGGTATAGACTAGCAGCGCCCCGCGGTTTTACCCGCGTTGTGCCCGTTCCCGTGGGAATTTCGGGAGTTTTTTTACATAAAAACCTTCCTCTTGAATCACTCTACCTATTACAAAACCGCATCAAAATCCGTTGCGTAATTTTAAAGATTTAAGCATACAGACAAACAGACAAAAATAGCGACTTTGTTTTATACTATGTAGTGATTAACCTATCTTCCTCACTGTACTAATATCTTCGGTGAGATAAGATGCCTTTGCTCAGCCTTTCCAGGACCGTTTCCTGCAACCACGGTTCCCGTAAAGGGGCCGAATTCAAAATGAGTAATGTTCGTCTAAGCTTAAGAAACCAGTATCGTCAACGAACTGGAATGACCACTATAGGTTTGTACTTATACATTTTTCAAATAACTAGCTTTATGACATAATCGTCCTGATTCGATTACGACTGTTATGTGTATCGATATGAATATGTTACCTCTTCAACTTTCACTTCCAATGACTTATGTCGCACTAGTCAGTGTGTGGGCTATGTATGTATGGCTAATCGATAAGAAAATCGATTTTGTTATATAAAGTGTGGGCTGGACTGTAGAGTTATTATATTTAAGACAGCGGAGAAGTAGAAAAGAGTTAGGTAAGTTTAAAATTGAAGAAAGATAAGAAAAGATGTTAAATTTTTTTAGAACCATTATGTATCATGTGGCACTTAGAAGATTAAGGGCTGTTACATAGTGATAAAGCAGTTCTTTAACTGGCAGTGTTCCTCGGTTTTACCCCCGTGGTAACCGTTCCCTTTAGAATTTCCCTTCCCTGAGTTCGACTTATCGATGTTAGTTCATTGTGATTGTTAAGCAAAGTGCACCTCGGCCCCACTTGGTAACTTCGACATCAGGGTTCCACATATTCCCACAGGAACGGGTGCAACGCGGATAAAACCGCAGTATACTGCTAGTATCTAGATAACCAATGACCATAACTACACATACATAAGGACGTGATAATTAAAACATAATACATATTATCACATAAGAATTCATATCCTACCCGTGGAGCTGGCGTCACGCGATAACTGAATGTTGTACTTCACGTCACTTCGGTCAATACGAACCAATTTTCCGCTCAATAAGGCGTGGCATTGAAAATGTTGGACACAATTTTTTACTAAGCAACCGAGATACAAACAAAACGTTAAACTAATCGATGCTGGTGAAGGAAATAGAGAGGTTGAGGGCTGTAGTATAATATATCTAGACTAATATTATAAAGAGGTAAAGTTTGTAACTTTGCTTGTTGGTAAGGGTTTATCTCAGAAACTACAAGTCCCATTTGAATAATTCTTTTTGGAATATAAAACCGCATTCAACGGGAAGGTTATAGGCAATTTTTATCCCTGAATTCCCACGGGAACGGGCACAAGACTGGAAGATACGATGTCACACGTAAAAATACCTATATGGTAAACTATGCACCTACAAGCATCTCTAAGCAAGAATATTAGTAAAGTATAATATACTGCAAAGCCAATCAAATGATGCAAGGTCTGAAAAAGATAAATCTTTGCCATAATTAAGTTCATCAAAAACAAACATTCGGAATTCTGTCACTTATCAGTCATTAGAACATATAGCCACATTTCAGAACAATGAGGTGTTCCAAAATCAATCACTAAGCATCCATTCATCAAAAACAAACGTACTCTCTCACTGTTTGTCAGAGTCATTCATCAGAACAGGGCACCGCCAAACATTACCATAATCAACCTGAATAAGAACAATGACCGAGGAAAAACCGTGTCACGTAAATGGAATACGCAAAATCAAGTGGCTATGTCTACAACTTGTACGTAAAGAATGGTGTACAATGAGAGAAGAACGGATTCTGTCCAAGAGTTTCACATTTTTGTTATAAGAGATAGAAACCACCATCAGAAATATTTATGTCAAAAAGAAGAAGCAGGAATGAATGAAGTAGGATGAAATGAATCAGAATTAGCTCAAGATCTATGCATATAAATTCTAAATCAATAGCCGCGTACCCACCTAGCGCACAGGCTCGCGAGGCAGCCTCGGTGTCCGGCTCGCGAGCCATGGCCATGGCGAGCCTGTGCGCTAGGTGGGTACGGGGCTATACTGGTTTAATTTGCCATAAAGGGGTAAAATTTTAGGGATATAACAGCAGTTCCCCGCGATTATACGCACGTTTTACCCGTTCCTGCGGGAATTTTGACAAGGAAAGTAAGTAAGAAAAGTAACAAACCTCCTCTTGCATCACAGTGAAAACCGTTTTAAAATCCGTTGAATAGTTTTTGAGAAAATTAATTACATACAGACTATTGAGGACTTTGTTTTATAATATGTATAGATATAGATGGATGATGTATCAACTTATTTAAGCTGATACATATCGAAACAGAATGACACTAAAGAAAATATCATCGTATGATTGATGAATAAATTATTCTTTTGGAAATTCAGCATGAATCTGCATCATTAGACAAATGACCGTGACTATTAATTTGTTAACGTAAAATCTGCTTCATAAGTATGACTATAATTTTACTGAAGACAAACAATACTTACGTAGTTAATGACAGAAATGTCCTGAGATTTCTGCTGGAAAAGAATATCTTTAGAATATAACATAGTTTCCATTTTGAAAATGGATTCATTTATTTGCAACGAATAATTTAGCCAATGATGCTGGCTTGGTGTTGGCTCCACCCAGAGTGGAAACGCAGTCTTAATGCCGTCACACAGAGCAATAACATCGAACACACGTGGCCGATACAATGGCTTATGGCACTTCATTTACAATCTGTGCACGTAGCGTGTTTCCCAATGATGATACGAATCGGCGATACCAAATGATACAGTCTCATCATTTCTCAGCGTTTATCAATGTTTTGACACAAAAACAAATCTACAGGTAGCTATTAAAAAGATAATGCTGTATTCGTTTGTCCCCCCCAAAAAAATAGAAGTACTGACGTTAGTTTAGCCTAATGGCATGCACACGCCTGCCAAAATTGAGGTGTCAGGTTTGATTCCGAGGTCGAACAAAAACATTTTTCCTATTTATCAAACATGGCCCAGGTTTGAGATAGCTAACCGGCATTAGGCAAGCGTGGTGATTACGTCGAATCCTCCTCCCTGTACTGAAATCTTCGGTGAGACCAGAGGCTTTTGCCCAGCAGTGGGAAACCACCGGCTAGTACTATACTTTTTCGTTCGTTATTATCATTATCTTCAGACTGATGTCGTTATCTGGATACAGATCTCCCAAATAACAATATTTTATGTCCATATTTACATATGTATAGGAAAGCTTCAGAAATAGAATACAAATAACGTAATAAGATAAATGAAAACCACTCATAAAAGTACCCGAACAAAGGTTTTGTGAATATTTTAAATATAATTTAATGTACTTATTTGATCTTGAAAAACAACGAGCAAGTAAACAAATTGTACCATTAAATGTTGCGAATGCAGTTTCGAAGATAACGAAATAAAAAGGCGTCCTCATTGACGCAAATCGTCCGGACGTTATGTGAGACAATGCTCCTTTATATGCTAACCGAGCCGAATTGGGCCACGGCTCCCTTTAATAAAGGTCCGATTGTTATTTACGAAGCCATTGGTTATCGGAATTATTGTTATTAGATCCAAAAAAAAATATTTTTTTGGACTAATTCCAAGTTTTGTCAGTCGTACTATTTTTCCTTGTCTCTCTGTGGTGATATCTTTTGGAGTACCTTTTGGTCAATGAATTTTGAAGGAATCCTAAAAATCAATCAATCATCATCAAACTGTTAGTTCAATAAGGTTGCTGGTTAATTCTGGTGTAGGAGTTTTTAGCTCTGCACTGGCTTAAAAGTAGTTAAACAGAGCTTTACAATTTGCAATTAATAAAGCAAGTTAATTGCCTCAAACAAATATTGATAGTCAATTCAGTACTAGTCTATATAAATTAGTTTGTAAAAGTTGTTTGTTTGAACGCTTATCTCAGAAACTAAAAACTCTCAGAAATCCGATTTAAATAATTAATTTTGTAATGGATAGCCAAATTCAATGGGAAGTTTCTTGGCTATTTTTCATCCCGAAATTCTCACGGGGCGCTACTCTTGTTAATATAAGGTACCAATGAACACATACTAACACAAACAAACAGAAGAAAGAATGACCAACAACCAATAACAATGTAGCATCAATCTAACAATTCAGATATAGACCAGGGCCGAAGCCTACAAAAATGGTAAAAAATGAAAAAAAATTACAGTAGGATGAAACCCATTAGAAAAGCAGGGGAATATGATCAAAATGAGAGGAAACATAAATTACAGTCGATCCGAGTTCGGGAAGGTGGAAGGGGGTGCGTTTTTAGGGGTAAAAATGGTTTATCTCGATTTACGGAAAAACTACAAGTCCTACGGAAATAAGTCAAATGGCAAAGTTGTAGATAATAAAATGATCTACAACTCTTGTATCGACAACTTTTTCACATAACCTCAAAATATATGTGAAAAATTCAAAAAACCACGTTTTTGGTTTTTTACGTTTATCTTCATCATAAAAATTTTTTTTTCTACGATATTTGGTGAAAACTTTCCTTATTATGTCCCAAATATACTGTAATTTATTCGATTAAAAATATTAATTTTTTCACCTTATTTTGAATTAATATCGGAAAAACACCCTAATTTTCAATCGAAAATTCTGACGTCAAAATATCAGCTTTTTTCAAAAAGTTGGTATTTTTTCTGTTCGTTGAAATCTCTACTTTCCGATGGTGAAAAAATATATATATGTTACTATAGAAAATCTTCTCAGAAAATGCAAAAAACTCGAATACGATATTTTTTTTTAAAAGTTGATTTATTTAATGCTAATTACATTTATGTCATAGAAAATCTCATTATATATAAATATAAATGTAAATCGTACTATTAAATGTAGATATAGTCCAGTCATTATAGTAAGTTTACCTCGGAATTTGAGATACCCAGCTGTAAGTCTGTAAATATTGACATCCTAAAAGTTGTCTCAAAACCTACATATGGTAGGGTGTACGCAACTATTAAATTTCAAGGTCAAAGGTCACAAAAATCGGTTTTTGCGGTTTTTTGTAAATATCTCATTTCCTATGGATTTTTTGCTATTTATATTTATTATCAATATTGTAGAATACAAAATTCTCTACAAATTTTGTTCAAACATTTTTTTCATACGGTGAACCGTTGAGATATTTACAAAAAAGCGCAAAAACCGATTTTTGTGACCTTTGACCTTGAAATTTAATAGTTGCGTACACCCTACCATATGTAAGTTATGATGAGACAACTTTTAGGGTGTCAATAAACAAGTATTTACAGACTTACAGCTGGGTATCTCAAATTCCGAGGTGAACTTACTATAATGACTGGACTATATCTACATTTAATAGTACGATTTACATTTATATTTACATATAATGAGATTTTCTATGACATTAATGTAATTAGCATTAAATAAATCAACTTTTTTAAAAAATTATCGTATTCGAGTTTTTTGCATTTTCTGAGAAGATTTTCTATAGTAACATATATATATATTTTCACCATCGGAAAGTAGAGATTTCAAGGAACAGAAAACATACCAACTTTTTGAAAAAAGCTGATATTTTGATGCCAGAATTTTCGATTGAAAATTAGGGTGTTTTTTCGATATTAATTCAAAATAAGGTGAAAAAATTAATATTTTTAATCGAATAAATTACAGTATATTTGGGACATAATAAGGAAAGTTTTCACCAAATATCGTAGAAAAAATTTTTTTTTTGAGGAAGATAAACGTAAAAAACCAAAAACGTGGTTTTTTGAATTTTTCACATATATTTTGAGATCATGTGAAAAAGTTGTCAATACAAGAGTTGTAGATCATTTTATTACCTACAACTTTGCCATTTGACTTATTTCCGTAGGACTTGTGGTTTTTCCGGAAATCGAGATAAACCATTTTTACCCCTAAAAACGCACCCCCTTCCCCCTTCCCGAACTCGGATCGACTGTAATTTATGTTTCCTCTCATTTTGATCATATTCCCCTGCTTTTCTAATGGGTTTCATCCTACTGTAATTTTTTTTGGTTTCAAAAATTATCTACCCTGGTCTAATAGGTTGAATGTGTGGTACCAGTGAATGGGCGGCAGAGTACCCATTGATGCGTAACAAATAAATGATGGACGGAAGCTTGTTGATTAAACCTGAGTAGTTTGAAGTGGTTAATATACCTTTTGACGAGCTGATTTCATTGAAGATTGAATGGGAAGTCTTTGAAAAACAAAAAAAAAAGACGTGTGGCACTCGGGGACTGCCGCGGTAAAGCTATTGCATTTATATTGGCGAGTTGGCGCAATCAACAATCGCCAACTCGCCAGCTCGCCAGCTCGCCAACTCGCCAGATCGCCAACTCGCCAGCTCGCCAGCTCACAAACTCGCCAGCTCGCCAACTCGCCAGCTCGCCAGTTCGCCAGATCGCCAACTCGCCAGCTCGCCAGCTCACAAACTCGCCATATCGCCAACTCGCCAGCTCGCCAACTCACCAGCTCGCCAACTCGCCAGCTCGCCAGCTCGCCAACTCGCAAACACCTCTCTCACCACCCTCTCACCACCCTCTCTCACCACCCTCTCACCACCCTCACTCACCACCCTCTCACCACCCTCTCACCACCCTCTCACCACCCTCACTCACCACCCTCTCACCACCCTCTCACCACCCTCTCTCACCACCCTCTCACCACCCTCTCACCACCCTCTCACCACCCTCACTCACCACCCTCTCACCACCCTCTCTCACCCCCCTCTCTCACCCCCTCTCTCACCACCCTCTCTCACCACCCTCTGTCACCACCCTCTCTCACCACCCTCTCTCACCACCCTCTCTCACCCCCCTCTCTCACCCCCTCTCTCACCCCCTCTCTCACCCCCTCTCTCACCCCCTCTCTCATCCCCCTCTCTCACCACCCTCTCTCACCACCCTCTCTCACCACCCTCTCTCACCCCCCTCTCTCACCCCCTATCTCACCCCCCTCTCTCACCCCCCTCTCTCACCCCCTCTCTCACCCCCCTCTCTCACCACCCTTTCTCACCCCCTCTCTCACCCCCCTCTCTCACCCCCTCTCTCACCCCCTCTCTCACCCCCTCTCTCACCCCCTCTCTCACCACCATCTCTCACCAATCTCTCTCACCCCCTCTCTCACCCCCTCTCTCACCCCCCTCTCTCACCCCCCTCTCTCACCCCCTCTCTCACCCCCCTCTCTCACAACCCTCTCTCACCACCCTCTCTCACCCCCCTCTCTCACCACCCTCTCTCACCCCCCTCTCTCACCACCCTCTCTCACCCCCCTCTCTCACCACCCTCTCTCACCACCCTCTCTCACCACCCTCTCTCACCACCCTCTCTCACCACCCTCTCTCACCACACCCCCTCTCTCACCACCCTCTCTCACCACCCTCTCTCACCACCCTCTCTCACCCCCCTCTCTCACCCCCTCTCTCACAACCCTCTCTCACCACCCTCTCTCACCACCCTCTCTCACCACCCTCTCTCACCACCCTCTCTCACCCCTCTCTCACCACCCTCTCTCACCACCCTCTCTCACCACCCTCTCTCAACGCCGTGTCGAAGACTGCCGAACTGAAACGACGTTAGACGATGCACGGCCTTCAAGCCACACCTCCTTCCCGTCGGATCGGGTAAGCGTCAGGTTTTTTCGTTACGGAAATTTTGGATTCGGTCCCCGCGCTCAAGGCCCGCGATAGAAGCTATGCAATAGCTTAAAAACCATGAAAACGAAAGTCATCTTAAAAGAAAAATTGAAATCAATTCATTCGTGTCGTACGAACAGCTGTTCGTTCGTAATGAATGAACGAATCTTTTGCCATTCCCTTCAGCTTGAAGGGGATGGCAGAAGATAGAGAATTCCATTAACAAGAGTCTCTCTTACGTTTAAGAGAGGGATAGGGAATGATGGCATCTACAGATATCAAATCCGTAGAGATTTAGCCGGAGGAACTATATCAGGACAGACGGCAGACGCCAAAAAATATTTTATAGTCAAGATACCTACCGTTAATGTTATTACAGTAGTAGAACAAATATCAAGCAGATAATAAGATAATAGATTATAGATAAAAATGATACTACGTTAAGATTAAAAGGTCTATCAAGTCTAGTGATAAAAACAAGGGCAAGCATAGTTATGGAGAAATATGAAGAAACCTTCAAATTTTTCTCAAGTAGATGAACAGGCACGATGATGGAATGATGAAATTATAATGCGCATTCTGATTCAAATATCGTAAAACAAACTCATGTTTTACGATATTTAAAATCAGATATTCAAATGTGATATTTTTTAAAACGTATACCTAGTTATTTTATTTCACGAGTTCCCCTGAACCATACTTGTAGTTGTAATGATTTAGACACGTGTCTTTGTGTGCGTCAGCCACGTTTTAATATCGTAGCAAAATGTTCACAGGCAGCCACAGGCATCAAGAATTAATTAACTAAGAAAGTAAGCTTGAGTAGGTTACTGGCCAACCCTGGTGTCGTAGCTTTAGACCGCCCAAAGGCCTCCGTCATGGTCTAACGATTGCAGCAACTGGGACCGACAATTTAACTTTTAAATCAGTTTTCGTTAGAATATCCGCAAGTAGCGTAGTGGTAGTATTATCTAAATGAATCGAGTGCTAAGATATGGCTGTATATTTTATTTGCATAGTTTATCTGATTAATGAATTGGATTGCTTTTACTAGAGATAGGAAGTGTTTTTTTCTGTACGTCAGCACTTCTGCTGATCATATTTTTTTAAGACATATTATAGGATTTGAAAGATTCTCTTGCTTGTATCCACAGACAAGTTAGTTTAAATTTTTTTTTTAAATCTACCAACCTTTACAAACGATATGAAGTTGTTATTTATTTATCTATGTCACCATATACCAAATATATGAAAGGTGACATAGACAAAAATAACCATATAATTTGTCAACTGGTTATTAGTATCAAAATGGACATATGGGGTGGAGTAGACACCCTTATGTCGCCAATTTCTGAAATATTTTAAAGCAAAGCTGACTTTCAGTCAGAAACATGTAATTTGCAATCGTGTTTGCAATCATGTGTGTGTTTTTAATTGCTTAATAGAAATATTATGCACACTTGATCAAATATGGTTACGAAATCCATACCAAATTGAAGTTTATACAAACTATATGGATGAAACTTTACAGTAATATAGGTTATACATCAGAATAAGACATGGGACACAGTTTATCTCGAAATTCCCTCGAAAAAGGGTACAATCAGGTAAAACCGCAAGACGCTACTAGTATTATATAAAATCGTTACCTAATACTAATATTACTCAAAGGTATGCTTGTTAGCAAATACAATTGTGTTGTGCTTGATGAAATTATGCTAAAACATATTTTATTATTTCAACGTCTTTATTACACTTACTGCCTTTTTATTATATTGCACATAGAAAAAAGGAACTTGAGATACCAATAACTTGCTTACTTACTCATCTAAATATATAGGTACGCGTAATCTAAACTACTACTATCTATACTGTAGGATAAATAAAATTACTTACTGTGTCACTTCACTATATAACAATCGAGAATTAAAATGTGTTACCCGCGTTGTACCCATTCCAGTGGGAATTTCAGGACAAAATGTATCCCATGTGTTATTCTGATGTATAACCTATATTACTGTAAAGATTAATCCAAATCCATCAAGTACTTTTGCGTGACAGAATAACATAATATGTACATCATCGCAAACATTCGCATGTATAATATTAGTTTAATTGTACTCAAACTCTTCTGAGTACAATTAAAAGCAATCACCACATAACGATGTTTGGCTATCAAGTACCATCAGAAACAAAAGTCCTTGCCAATAATTTTAGTGTACGAACATCGAGTCCAAGACACTGAAGGTTGGTGTACGCATGGTAGCACATCTGGGTCGGCCAAGGCCTGATGTACTTGGGAGAAACCTTAGTAATGATGCACTGGTCTGAATGAGGGCTCACAGTTACAACCAGGCCTATAAAAGCAAGGGGATTAGTATTAACGAAGTAGGTAATATTAATAAAGTTTAACTTGTTTTGCCTGCAGCAATTGCTTGACATTAGATTGCATATTGAAACAGATATCTAGGTAGTTAATGTTTTAGTATAGGCTTTTAGCCTAGGCCGCCAGTAGGGGTGTACGAATTCGTTTCTTTTTATTGTGACTTAGTTTGGGAGCTATATAAATAAAATATTACGGTTAACATTTTGAATTAAAAGTGTTTGTAATATAACACAGGTAACATCGGAGGCAAGCTAGCGATGAAGGTTGAAGGTTTATAGCTAAAATATTCTTGCGAAATCTTAACATGTAGGTTAGGTACCTGTTTTGTATAAATGCATACAAATTTGAGTATTTAAGCAATTAAACGTTCTATGAACTTTACTGACCATTCGGCAGAGTTTTGTGACGACACTTAGGTAGGTTACCCAAACTTCTGAAATTGGCATCAAATTCAGAAGTAAATCAAGAAAATCTGTACAGAAAAGTTGACCCAACTGACTGCATCATTTGTCTGTAGCTCTGCAGGGGTCGGAAACAGATAAAACAGGCCACAGAAAGCAAGTTACTCAATGCACCAACTTTTGGAAAACCCAGTGGCCCAATTTTTAAACACAACTAATTACTCAAAAATGGCGTGATACACCTTCGTGCAAGAAACCATTTGGCCAAAAATTAAGTAATTGGACAGATAGGAAGAAACAAATGATTGGCCAATTTGACCAATGGTCATCAACAATTATAAAGTGGAGCATACTTAACGACAATGTAATTGGTTAGAAATCATTGGGGACACGACACAAACAACTAGTTGGACCGGGTTTGCTTGAATTAAATCAAGTCATACGACCGGCGCATTAATGGAATTCGTATCTTACTCGATTAACTAATTATCTTACAGATTGCGAAATATTTTAATTAATATCCAGTTGCTTAATTACTGTGAGTGTAATATACTTGGTCATTGGGTTGGTCGGTGTTCATGATTTCTGTTATACCGCTCAATATACCACTCAATAGCCATTGATAAGGTTATCTGTCGTTTCTGTGACCAATATCTATGTTTGGGTTAAAAAATTACATAAGTTTTCTAAACATGGCGAAAAAATAAGGGGATTTAACCTTGTAATAAAATGGTTAAAGTATTAGCTGTTCTGAAAAACAGCTGGAACGAACTAATATAAACAAGCTGAAAAGTTTGATTTTTTGTTTGAATGAGCAAATCTCAGAAACTGACTATTCGATTTGAATAATTATTTTTGTAACGGATTGCCATATTCAACGGGAAGGTTATAGGCAATTTTCATCCCGTAATTCCCACGGGAACGGGCACAACGCGGGTAAAACCGCGGGGCGTTGCTAGTAATAAATCAAATTTGCGAGAACTAAACGTATATACTCGTATATGAAAGTGAACTCGTTACTTATTCATAAAACAAAAGAGCGCCAAAACCTGGAGGAGACCAATATACCCAACACCACACATAAGTAGTAATAAAAGTGATACTGAGTATCACTTACGGCCAAGTGCCGGACCTGCGTCGACGGTGGCTCCTAGGCTGAGGATCCGGCGCGTGCAGCAGAGCTGGCGGGATCAGGCTCTTGGAAGGCTTCCGGCGCGTCAGGCGGTACTCCGGCCGGTCCACCGGGGCCTTGCACACCCGCAGAGAAGACAACTCACTCTCAGAACCACACCACATATTATCCATAGACAACATTGTACCGACTAGTAAAAGTTAACACATCACAATCAAAATTTAAACAATATTTTTCGCAACACGAAGATCCACTTTGCAAGCTCACAAGCAAAATTTCGCAATCAATGTTTTGCCGCTGTAGCCTTCTGCGTTGTGAAACTTAATACATGAAGTTTTTTAATGCAAGGCTGAGCGAGAGTTGGGAATTGTGAATTATTGGGTGTGCGGAAATTATAAAGATCGCGTTTGGTGGGGCGAGTGCGGTACGTGGGATCGCGCGAGGAGCGACCGGCCGACTGACGGCGCGGCGGGCTGGCGGGCGGCGGCCTGCAAACTAGGTCCCGACCACGCCAAACGCGGCCACACTTGAATACTAAATTACCACGTCTATACACAACATCACATTACCATATCGGCTACTTAACTCGAACCATTCTATCAAATATCACCTATCGAAGTCAATCACTAAATTGAAGCTATTAATAAACGGTAAACGATTATCAAAACTGGGGTCTGACGCATTCTGATAAGCATTAGATGGGTTCATTCATCAATTATGGCTAGCAATATTAATTATGTTACTGGCGGAATTATGTTCTTTAAATCGTAACATTTGATTATAATTAGTGATTCTCTATAGTAAACTATATTACAATTGAATTGATTCATTATTATGTTGGTTATGCCACTTTCGTGCTCGATGAATACGATACAATATTTCGAGAAAAGTCGATAACCTTTCGATAACAAAGGTGTATACATCTTTATCATTAAATTTTCTAGTAAAATCTTCTGGTTTGAATTAAATTACACAACTGATTATGCATGTTCGTTAGTTAATAAACATGGGCGCGCATCGCATGTGTACACTTGTTCGCGTGTGTCGATTATGTTTTTATTTGCTTTTAAAACGATGACCTATGATAATAAGATCTAAACATATACAAAGAAAGAAGTGAGTGTATTCAATATAAGTAAAAGTGAAGATAATATAAGTAGAAGTTGTTTTCAATGCAGTAGGCAATGCATTTGTGAGAAATCTCCTGCTGAAAACAATTGAACAGTTTTGTATGGTACTTTTTTGTAGCTGAAGTAAATAAAACGATATAGGTGCCTTATTAAGGGAGTAAGGAAGGTCATAATAAAATTCAGAATCTTAAAGTACCTATTGAGGATACATAGAACGCTAAAGGATTCGAATTTTTTCACGGAATTTTTCACAGTCAGATTTAAAATTTTAAATATTGTCAGATTTAAAATTTTAAATATCGTCAGATTTAGTAAACACTTGAAACAAACATACCGTTGTTTAAATAGTTAAATAATCGTAAGTTGAAATAGTAAGATTGAAAAGGCTCAAGTTACGTTTCTTTTTTTCTTTGCAATGGGATATTACAGTTTATTTTCTTTCGCCAACCAATGGTAAGTAAAAATTAGTGTACAAATACTTTCTTCTATCGGAACACTTGATGCTATCCTGCTAACTTTCACTCGTCTTCTCAATTTGCCGGCTTATTAAAACGTTCCGTCCGTTAATTTCGCTAATGGCGCGATAGCTGAAAGTCTAGCTTTTGCACTAGGCAATGAAAGTGTTTCCGTTCCGCTTGCGGTACTCTGAAAGTAGCTGCTAATTTGATAAGATTAACCTGGCTATCTATCATGTCAGGAATTAACTAATAATTATTTAATATTATTATGTTCATAAGTAGGAATTGGCTATCTATCGATACTAATGCAATAAAACCGAATAGTTTGATTTTTTAATTTGTTTGAACGCGCGAGAAACTACCAATCCGATTTAAATGATTATTATTGTAATTGATAGACAACAGATTTCAATGGAGAGTTATAGGCTAATTTTCATCTCGAAATTGCTACAGGAACGTTCACAACGCGGGTGAAGCCGCGGAGCGCTGCTAGTATGATATATTTAGAAGGTATAGTTAAAAATAATCATCACATCACATCTATCACGAAGTCTCGAAGAGCGAAACGGGTGACACGCAGGACTCTGCCAGTTAATGTAATACCTGTTACTTTTTAAGGCCAATAATGATAACTTATCGCAAGAACCTAATTTCACCAGACGTGCATTCACTTATCATTATTTTGTGTTTTCAATTGATAAAACATCATTTGTTTAGCGCATGGACGAATGTATCACGGTAATGTTACTGATATCAAAGTGTAATCACTACATAGTATAAAACAAAGTCGTCCGCTGTCTGTGTGTCTGTCTGTATGCTTAGATCTTTAAAACTACGCAACGGATTTTGATGCGGTTTTTTAAATAGATAGAGTGATTCAAGAGGAAGGTTTTAATGTATAAAAATTCTCGAAATTCCCACGGGAACGGGCACAACGCAGGTAAAAGCGAGGGGCGCTGCTAGTAACATGTAATTGATTAAGTATTTGTTTTTATTTTGCAGGTGCAAGCAAGGAGGTCCGATGATATGTCTAAGAAAGCTATTATTGATTCCATCCGGAATAATAATTGGGGATGAATCGATGTTTTTCCGTCTCGATGGGGCTAATCGACTGTGGGGATTTTCCCGTATTGTTTCCAACGAATCAAATAACCCGTTTTGCGTTGCATCGAAGACAATACAACTGTAAATTGTAGCTAGATCAATGAAGGTATGACTTTAAATCTTGAGAATGACAGAAGGTCAGTCAAGAAACCACTCTATTTCCGTTACACTGAGACATAATTTTGGATAGACTGAGATTTGACTATTTTGAATGTTAATCTTAGACCATCATATTATTTATTTCAATCATTATCTAGAACTGAATTTGCTGCAAACATTTTGATGAGGGCGTAAATAAGGCTCCGACCCATAAATACCAAGCACTGACTGTACTCGTTAATCCATTAGCCTGTTTGTACAAGTCACAAACCGCATACCATAATTTTACCACGAACAAACTGACCTACAATTAAAAATGAAATATCACCTCGTAAATCAAAATTGAACACACACAATCGGGCGGTGGTTACAAAGTTTATTGGACGCATTTCGTGCCGTTAGCAATAGTTTAATATCCAAATAGCATGGTGTCGGTCAAGAGTCGTTGGACTCGAATTGTTACATTCCTCCATTCCTGACATACTGGAGTATGAGTCATGTGGACTGGGCAAAGTTGTTTTACCTTATGGGATTGCAGACACTGGCTAGGGAAAGTAAAAGCGCTTGGCGTTTCAGACGGACTGCCGGTTTTGTTGTTCTAGTGGGGTTCCGGGATGAAAAAATACGGTATGCTGTTGCCGTGGTGATTGCGCCTAATGCTTCTTAGTGTCGCTACTGACTACCGTGAGTGTAGAGGCCTAATTAAAATGCAGTCAGTCTGCTAGAGTCCTAAAAGATTAACTGCACTGCATGTCAAATACACACCACACACCGACTGCATTCGGACTGCGCAGTCGATTTAGAGTTTCATTGCAGTCGTACAAACTGGATTGAAACTACTGCAGTTATAATGCAGTTAAATAAAATGCAATCTACCTTGTCTTAGCTGTCAAGCTAGACTCTAGAGACTGACAAACAGGAACCCGCGAACCTAGCAGTGTTTAACATAGTAACACTGTTAGTATTTACTATAGTTAACGCAAGCAGTTGTTATAATGATATGAACCATGTGTTATATTTAGTTTAACTAGTGCTTACGTCACTACGTCAATGAACTCTCATATGTATTTTCAACGTACTATCTATCGAGCTCGTAATTTATAACAGGTGTTTTGCAATTACGAATAACCTCATTTAATATTTACAAAAAAATATATGTTTTATCGTGAATGTACGTAGTGATCCTATATTACGTTTTTTCGCAATGCGAATGTTTATAAAGACTGTATGGATTAGAAGATGTAATTGCAGTTAAGGATAATGGTTAGGAAAATCTACACCGGACAATCCAACGATCGTACACTATGTGATGCACTACCCTTTTCTTATCTTCTTCTTCCAAGCGAATCAATGGTATTTTCTCTTATGTGGTCTTGCCAAAATTCTGGTCTTGAATTGAAACTACATTTACGGATTAACTTCTCTTTTATTTTACATTTTTATCTGACGTTTCGGCCTGTTTAAAGATAAAAATGTAAAATAAAAGCGAAGTGTCCATATAAGTAAGATCCGTAAACGTATTTTTAATTAAAAATAGTATTGTTTGCTTATACTTATGAAACCAGTAAAATTCTCGTCTTTAAAACAAAGTTTAAGTTCAATGAAGCAACATCCTTACCCACCACTTTATTAAGTTAGAGTATTGAGTAGGTAGCCCCCAAACTTATTGCTTGACACCCTCCAAAGTATGGTTCGAACCGTGCTTCGTCTATGACTTAGATTAATATTTACTAGCTAGCAGCACCCTGCAGGTTCACTTGTGTTGTGCCCATTCCCATGGGAACGGGCTGTACATACAGTAAGCTGTTAATTTGTTTCAAATAATTTATAGTATAGATATTTTAAATTAATAATGTTGTCCACCTCAGTCCAATAAGTTCAAGGCACTTTTATTGCTATTCAATTTTATATAAATAATAACAAAATAATTGCTAGCAAGACATAATAGGTACACATAATTTATTGCTAAAGTTGTTAAATAAAACTATTGGCGCCATCTAGCGGAAAACTGTTGAATTTGTTTAAACAATACATGGATATGTTTAGATTTGGAATTAAATTAATGAAAATTCTCATTGGCATTAAGTTGCTAAAGAATTTTCAATAAGAATATGAACACTACTATGTTATTTAGTTTCTAGGTATTCTTAACATTTTTGCGAGTCAGTTTGAATTTTTAAGAGTTTTTTGTGGTATGGCACCACTAAGCTTAGGATTGTGTTTACATTATAATGTTTATAAATATACAGATAAGCACAGTTATAGGTAGATGTCATATTAAAAAATAACCCACTTTCAAGTTTCAGGTGAGGGCACTGGCATATCTATAGGTGTAGATGGATTGTGGGGTAGGTTTTAGGGTCTTTCCCTCAACTTACGTGTACTTTTGCCTGTGCTCAGAGAAGGACAGGAATATACGAGTGTGTAGTGATTAACTATTTATATGAAATGAGTTAAGGGTGGGACCTAAAGAAAGATATAGTATGCATGTGACAATCCTTGGGCGACACAAGTAATCTAATTAGCTATAAGTAATTATTTGGTATCAACATCTTTTATAATTTTAAACAATAGTTTGTAGATCTAAATGACGCAAATTTGTCATCAAAACTATGACTAAAAACATCACAATTTCGAGATAAATATCAGTTCTATGTTAGTGTGTACGATTTCTCAATTAAGAAGTGTGAAAATACTTGTCAAATATGAAATAAAATACCTTTCTTCGTCTGAATCTTGACTCTGAGCCTGGTTTTTGCTGGTCGAAGGAAGTTTATTTTCTTTTGGCTTAGTTTTAATGTCCATGTTCGAGGTAACAATCACCTGTTTATTCATTATTCCCGTGATATCATTTTTAAAGTTTCACAAAGACACTGCACATTGTATTTTACGAATTGTTTTCGAAAATAAGAAAATCCTCCCAATTCAAAATAAGGTTAGGTTTCGTAAAAGAAAATAAAATAACAATGAGCTGTCATATTCAAATCAGTTGACGTTTAATACCAGTTTGACAGACTGACAGTGACAGAAACGAATATAATTGACATATCTCCCACAGATTAAATATTTTTATCCGGACATATCTGTATATGAATATCCGGTCGTAATTTTTTGTTTGAAACCTTGTTTGTTTTGGTTAAAAAATGAAAGTTACCTGAAACTTTTCAGTTTATCAGCTACTTTAGACAGTGGTGTTTTCCTAAGAGGTCCCGGGGATCCGCCGGGAGAGTTCTCCTTTGATTCGGCCGCGAGGGCCCTCGCTACCGCTAGATCTTGCTCGTTCATATCTGTAACAATAATTTAATTATAGGTACGTATTATAATTAACCCCATAAATATTTTTCTAGGTTAATTGCTGTATTCATTACTAAACCCACTAATCAGACATTTGATTGCTTGTGTCGACTGTGAAACTGTCAAGTGGGGCAGATTTATTAGAAAATGTATTCATTTATTTTATAGTAGCAAGGATAAATATTAATTTTAAAGGTAATACCTACATACCTTTTAGATCATCGGTAGGTATAGTCGACTAGTATTTAGGTAGTTTAAGCTGTGGGTTATGTCACAGTCTTTACTTTGAACACTAAACCAAACTTATTTACCTTTTAATTTTAGAATCATTGTTTGAATAATCATATTTGACCTTTTAAACATTTCCTTATTTTATTTTTTACTGAATACCTACTAAATAACGTTATTTTTTACATCTTTTACACAACAAAGCAATAAAACACATGTTTTACTATTTTTTGCGTATTTATTACATAATATCAACAATACGTTAAACTAAATATTATGTGAATAGGTGATTAGAATACTTGAAAATTGAAATTGATATCCTGTTTTCTAAAAATAATGATAGGTAACTTACCCATTATGAAGTAAAATACTTAAGTTCCTACTTCATAAGAACTTAGAACCTTAACTCATAGTTATTAGGTACAGCTTTATCACCTAAGCACGAAGGTTGGTTTACATTTTGTCTAATTTGAGAAGAAAAACAACCCGTTGCCTAGCAACCTCTTAAAACAGGGATTGCCTCCCTAGTGCCTCCCTATGAAGGGAGAATAATTTTGTGCGGAATAATTCACCAAGGAGTTATGAAATAAGGCTTCTTGTACATCGAGTGCCCCTGAATTTGTTTAGATGTTGCCGATACAAAAAATAATGTTTACAGTGTATGAAACCTACAAATTCTTTCCCTCAGAATACAGAAAGTACCAGAACCCGTGAGCGCGCCTAATACTGTAGCTACCCAAACTAGCCTTAAATATACACTTGGGCGTTATAACATACAACAAATAATATATTTCATTATAATTTTATAGCAACAACAACCATTATTTATTTTCGACAAAGACTGTTGTAATATTTATTACGTACCTATAATCGTGCGCCTCGATTCGGCAATCATTGGAGATACTCGGTAACTAGTAGAACTAGAAACTACCGGTACCGAGTATCTCCGATGATTTCCGAACGGACCGAACCGAAGCCGATGTCGACTCAAATTCAACTATTCAAGGTTCAAGGTCAAGGTTAAAAAATAATGATAGCGAACTTCACATCGTAGAGCGTTAGACGAATATGAACTTTAAATTACTAAGTACAAGAGCAAATTTTACTTTCATTAAAATACAACAGTTTATTATAATTTTGATTTTATATTCGTATGAAGATAGATTCATGTCTTCGCTGTTGTTTTATTGGTGTATAGTATATTCATTCATTAGAAAGTTTGTTTTGATTGCGAAATTACGTTACGTATTTGTTTGAATTTTCTTACTCGAAAAAGTTGATGCAAAAGTTAATAAACGAGTAGGAAGGAAAGTTCGTTGAAATCAAATCAAAACCAATTTTTTTTTTCTGTAACACATTTTAAAACATGCAACACTGAAAAAAATTGTAAGTACCTACTATTATAATCTATACTGTGCTATAACTTTATCATCGTATTTACAACCGTAAAATGTTATAATCGCAATTCAACATACAACTAATCTTACAACAGATAATAAATATTACAACAGTTTAACACAACAGTTAGAAAAATATAATATAACGAATAATGCAATATGAAAATATAGCGATAACGCCCAAGTTTACTTAAATAGTGTAGTTTGACGCGCAACCGATCAGTCACTTTGTGACCGTCGGAACGCGCTAACGTGTTTTACCCGTGACCAATTTCACGAAACTATGCCGTCTTGTGTCGTTCCTACCTGTAAAAATGCAGTGGGTCTGAAAAAGAAACAGGATGGGATCACATTTCACGTGTAAGTATCGCATTTAGGTATCGTCTTATTTAAATATTTAATTATTTTCTCAGATTTCAATTGTCATAAAGAGTGATGCGTCAATCTATGTTAGTGTTGCCAATATAAGAGTTTTGATTTACCCTTATTTTTATTACCTTTTGAGGGCTTTAATTCTTTGTAGAATATTAATAAGTAATTTAATAAAAATTAACCAACTTGAAAAAAGAAAGTATAAAGCGTAAGTGTGGCTCGTATGTACCTAACCTAACAATCCTATTAAATAGTAAGTATGTTAGTCTATAGGATTTTTAAACAAATTTTTGGTGTGCGTGTGGGAGAGGGGAGAGGGGGAGCAGGTATTAAATTATGTTTCTATATTAGCCATCTTAAATTTTAGCTTCCCTGCTGATGAGGAAAGCGGCGTGGACAAAAATTATACAAAGAGCACGGCTGGAACAGTTCTGGAAACCATCGAAGCGAAGCGTAGTTTGCTCGATGCATTTTGACTTAAGTTATTATTCTTTTTTTATGTAACTCTTGTACCTAGCTGTAAGTTTTCCGAATACTTTAAAATAAAATAAAAATATATAATTTTTCCATCACCCCTTAAAAGTGTGCAAACATCCACCTTAACACCGTGTTTTATTTAATATACATATCTATTTCTTGAGATAATCAGGTAGGTACATAGTTATATAGAAAAGGACAATTTTTATTCTATTATCATATTACCGCCGAAACTCCCAAAATTTACCCCAAAAATGGGCAAATAATGCGAGAGCTAACAACACTACGCGAGGGACTTTGTTCTGTTTTTGGACACAGCGTGTAGCTTGTAAATACATTTGAATGCCGTTTCTGGTACTTTCTGTATTCTGAGTTCTTTCCCTTTGTTTTCAAAAAGGTTGGTATTTTAATAAAACCTTCATACGTATTATACCTACTATGTTTTTATTTACTTTGCTTGCGATGCCTTGTGCCTTGAAGCAATGCCATGAAATCATAACTTACTTATACGAAAAATAAGCAAACATAAGTAAATGATGTTTTGCTGCTACTGAGTAAATTTCGATTGATGTTTTTGTTTGAACATAATTATTTATTGTATATGTACAAATTAGAACCACACAAAATTACGTTAGATCACGTTGAAAATCTTTAGGCGGTCAAAAACTTCGACTCCAGGGTTATTTACTAACCTTTTCGAATTTAGTTATGTAAGTTTGAGTAGGTTAGTGGCCAACGGAGTTTTTAGACCGCCCAAAGGCCTTCGACATGGTCTAATAAAGCACCTACCTACAAGCACCTACGAGTAAGTTAGGTATCATAATATTGTTTTAATCGAAAGATTTACTTCGATGTGACCCCAACGAAAATAAATCAGTTTACATCAAGTTGTAGGTAAAATTGGGGTCTTGTTTCTGGCCAAGGCGAACATCTCATGCGTACTAATTAGGAGTAGTCGTCATTAATTAGGAGTTACGAGCTCGCGACCATGTGACGACTCGCTTATTAATATAATATCGACCATATTTGTAGTGAAATAAGCGTTATTATTGCATGAATTCTGCAACATATGGTTTTGTTTATTAGATTTTTAATGTAAACAATTAAAACATTGTCTATGGAAACCGTATACCTACCTACGGGTTGTGCACTTTATAAGATCATAGACAAAGTTTTATTCAACCTGTAACAATAATTGTTTTTTTTACACTTGTTCGATTTTCAAATTAAAAGACAATTTGTCAAAAGTATAAACAAAGAACCTAATAGGTATGTACTCAAGTTCCGGTTCTTTGATTCACGACGTCTGACATCATTCGAATAATACATTTAAAGAATTCATATTTAGAATTAAGTACTAACTAAGATATTCTATTAAGTAGTTAAATAAATATAATGTGCGCTTATTATTCGTTATTATTAATCACTTTTTAATCGACTTCAAAATGGCGGAGCAATCTCAATTCGATAGGTACCTAGGTATTAGGTTTTTTAACAGCAGAGGAAAAGACGTAATTTTTTTTTAAAACCCGTCGTTCGAACGAAACCTTATTATAATGTAAGTGTACTACTATGTACCTACGTAAGTACATAATACATATATTCATTTTTTTTAACGAGAATTCAAATTATCTATGACGACTGACCAACCAAAGACTATTTCTTCCATTGAGGAAAAGGGTTTAGTGATTATTTGGATGGGATTATTCTGATCTATCTATGGCGAACAAACAGGAATTAAAAAGTTTGATCTGTCTTCTTATTACCGATAGGGACAGATACAACATTAAGGAGGTATATAATGTTCTTAATGTCCCCTCACCGGTAACAGGGGGTACTTACTGGTTGACTACCAAACTACGTAATGTCCTTCAGAGTTTAAACCTAGGTATGCTATAAGTAGTATTTAGAACCTACTTCACACACCTCCATCAACTTAATGATATCTAATTGATAAGGATAACAGTGTTACAGTTTACAACGTACGGTACCATCGAAACCAATTAACTTCTTGTTGGTACGTTCAGCTAATTAGGTAGGTATCATTGAGTATTTTGAGTCACCTAGATTATCTAGAATCTAGATAGACTGCACTACCTACACCTAGATATATAAAATATATATTTATATTAGGATCTGTTATATTAAAAATCTACTGGTGAGTTAAAACTTATGTGTCATCATGACACATGCCTATGCTACGCTAAGTTGCTATGCTATGTTTAATTTTTGGTCTTTGGTGTAGTCTTTAGTCCAATACGTATGAATTAGTTAAATAAATTGAATAGGTATTAAGTACATACAAGTATTGACTTATATACTTGCTTATGAATAGATTCTTGGTACGTAGTACATATGTAGTAAGAACAATATTTAATGAATAAATACCTATTTTACTATTAATTGAAACGTACGTTAATGTCATTATTATTTATTCACCCACCTCCTGATGAAGGTCACCGTATGTGACCGAAACGTGTTGAGGAACTCTCAACAGTAGCCTCCGTTCGTACGTAAGTTCCCGTTTTATATACCTATTGTTGTTAAATATTTATGGCAGGTGTGAGATGAATCGTATGTTTATGAGTGAACATAATTACTCGCGGCGTAGTTTGGTTAAGCGATGTTAGTTCATTGCGATTGTTAAGCTACGTGCAGCTCGACCCCTACCTACTTAGATGGGTGGCGGAGCATTTCTATCTGAGCGCTACCGTGCTTCGGAGGGCACGTTAAGCAGTCGGTCCCGGTTGTTTCAATCGTTAGACCATGTCGCGGTCTTTAGGCGGTCTAAATACTCCGACACCAGGGTTGGCCACTAACCTACTGGAATTTACTTTAGTTTAACAATTAATGTAAAATGTTTAAGCTAGTTCCAACATTAATCTAAATGCCAAGCTAATTTACTCTAGAGTAATTAAAACAATAACCGCCTTATTCTTAAACGTCCTTTAACTAAAACACTGTTATAAAGTGTTTTGTCTCTTTTTACCCTTTCGAAATTAGCGTATGTTGGAATGGGACAGACAATTTGATACATCTAAAATGATGATAATAAGGCGCTAAAATGTTTACTTACTGAAACCCACTAAACTTCGTAGTCACGAAACACTGACACAATGAAATTCATTCACTGAATTTAGAATGATATGTTTTCGATAATTAGCTTAATTTTTTCACAAACACTAATTAATTTTCATCATTGATAAAACTTGATATTTTAAAAAAAGTCATAAAATTTCGCCAACACAAATGTTCCACAAATATCAAAACTGTTTCATTAATAAGTCTAATAACGATATATTTTCATATTTAGTCAATTAACGCTTTTTTTCGACACTAACCGATTTATTATCGGTGTTGCGCGAGAGACGTGCGCGCCTTAACGTCTCCGATATTTGTATGACAATGGACTTGACGCAGGTCGCCAGGTCGGCTGATCTCTATCTATGTAGTGAGCCAGGGCCACGAACGTTCACTCGAACCTGGTTGAGGGTAGGTGAAGTTTATTGGAAGATAGATTAGTAAAAATTAATGATCCATGTAAAATTACAAAAGTAGCCATCTTTGAAAAAGTTGTTCGGGTTGCCAAAAGTGACGTGACTAAGGATGTATTTGAATAAAGAATATTGAACAATATTATGTAACTCTTGTGATATTTTTGTTCTTTTTTCAAAATATTCGCTAGTTGCTGTTGAAGAAATTGTTCAAGTATCGAACATAGGCATTGAAGATTAGATTACTACTATTAAGAGTAAAACGAACTATTTTATTTACTTCAAGCAAAGCAAAATCAAGCAACAGAAATCATTAAAGCCTTACGATATTCCCTGATCAATGAAACGACCGGACCGACAGTTTGACTTGCTGATTGATTGATAGGAACCAGTCCTATTTGATTGAAAGATAAATCAGTGAGAAATATCTAACGAGAACCCAACCGCTGACTCTGTCACGAAAGTCTACTATGTAATGTCTATGCATATTGAGTTAAGTTACACTTGTAATATAACTCAATGCCTATATGCATTTGAATTAAGAACGTTAATGGTTTTCGGCGGTTTGTATGTGTATACGAGTACATCGAAATTGTGTATAACTATTTTTGTTTTGTTTTTAATATCCATCATGAAAGCGCGCGGTGTACTGTGAAGTGGTAATTACATCCATCATACAGGTGTTGTTTTCGGGTATTTTCCCATGATTTGTTGTCGTTATCTGTAAATAAATACAACAGATACACTAATCGTATGTATAAACTACGAGTTACGGCATTCGGTATCTGGTATTCGGTATTCAAGCTACAAACCATATATAGCTCACAGAAGACCGAATTACCTATTCTATTTTATTTTTGCTAATATGAGCATAGATTTTATAAAATAACAAAGGCAAATTAAAAGATTCCACATTATAGAATTAAAAGAGATCATGATCCCTAGGTATGTTATAGTGGAGTTCAATGAAAACTAACTACTAACCAATCAACTAGTGTACAACGAGAGACGGTGCCACGGTAAGGATGGGCGACAGTGTCTAGATAATATTTCTTAGAAAAAATCTAAGTAAGGCCTGAAACTGAGTTATGCGGGCGCACGCGACGGGCGCACGTGACGGTTCACTTTTGTATGCACCCGCGCGGGCACTCGTTTCGGCCCTTACTGTCACCGTCGCATTGTGGCACCTATGCAAGTATGTATTAACTTTACGTAACTAATAAATAAGTAATCACTTTAACCCTAACTAATGTAACTATTAATAAGTAAATAGTTACTTGTATAGTTAAGTATGAAGCTGGCTGGAATTACCTAAATGAACTTTATATCAAGGTCAGTTCTGTTAGCGTCCGCAAAATGACACGATTCTTCCATTATCAAAACAAACGATCAAGTTTCCACTCGAACATCTTCATATATTTATCTATATCTAAGTATGATCAGAAAAATCGGCTGTCAACCATTTATGGAATAAATATTTTACATAATCTACTAATATTATAAATGCGAAAGTTTGTGAGGATGGATGTATGGTAGATGTATTGATGTATGTTCGTTACTCTTTCTCGCAAAAACTACTGAACGGTTTTGGATGACTTTCCCGTTATATAGGTTATAATCTTACAAAGATAATAAACCTACTAGACGCGCCCCGCGGTTTCACCTGCGTTGTACCCGTTTCCGCGGGAATTTCGGGATAAAAAGTAGCCTGTGTCCTTTCTCAGGATCTGTACTAACTGTGTACCAAATTGCATTCAAATCGGTTCAGCATTTTTGGCGTAACATTCAAACTTACATTCACATTTATAATATTAGTATGTAGATCAGTACCTAAGAAGAATTTAACCATACAATAATTCAATGACAATTTGTCATCAAAATTGAATAGACAATTCTTTACCTGAACAAAAGGCAGTCGGAACGTGGCTAATCTTCAATGGGAACAAAAAATGTGTGTTAGTTCGTCATCGTTTAAAAATACCTTTATTATATTTATCTTTCTAAATATATAGATAAGTTGACGTCACTTAGTTTGTTTAGTGTTAACAAGTGGTTGACAGTAAGTCACACACTCCTTATGGTCATACCATAGGACAAGGGCGTCGTTAAACTATGGCCAAGAGGGGCAGGACTGGAGGCCTGGTGATCTAGAGGAGGGCGGCCTCATGACCTAACAAGGGAAGGGACCTAGGAAGGGAAGATGAAACATGGAAGAAATGCGAAAATGAACTACAGGGGGGGTATTTATCCAAAATATATATAAAATCTAGCTGACCTGGCAAACGTTGTTAAACCATTAAAAATTAAGGGATAGACCACCCTAATTACTATAAATTGAGATGTAAGTAAGTATCCCAAATTTCAAGTTGGATCAAATTGCACACAGTGTGCAAATCAAATTTAAAATCGTGACATGTAATTTTTATTATATAAATAAAATAAATAAAGATGTATGAAGTTTAAGTAAATGGAGGAGGATTTCAGGGCTCTGACAGGAGCCCCGAAAGCCTCTCTTCTCCCCCTGATTCCCCCTGGCGATGCCCATCCATGGCAAAGGACGAGCGATGAGACCGTACGGGCATACAGTTTCCATATCCTTGGCTCTGACCGGATGGAGTCTGACGTTTTCTCTCATGTGACATGCGTGTACGAGTATGTCACTTTATCCGAGTGCATCCGCTGCAAACCAATATCAGGATTCCGGATTACATACTATCCGGGATAGACTCGAATCGTATCGAATCGGTTTTTAGATATTTCCGACGTATAAAGTGATTGATTCCTTTGAATATCCATAACGTTATTCCTTTATCACCTCAGTGTCATAGACACAGCTTAACTTAGATTAACTATCAGCGCACCTGTCAACAGAATGACGTTTACTTTACCAGAGATAATGAATCATGTTCTTATTAATTTAAAGAGCTAAAAACTATGTCATTAATTAAAGCTGAATTAAGCAACTTTATGCGTGGAATTACCCCATTGAAACCGGGTAGGTAGTAATTTGGGTAGGGGTAATTTGAAACACTTCACGTTTTTATTCTAAAATCAAAGTGTTATTTTACCGGTGTTTTGGGAATACCCAAACTAAAATAGTTTGATTACAATGTAGTTTTCTACGTAATGTATTGGAAAAAAACTTCGGATATAAGTCGCAGCTTACGTTAACCGCGAAGGTTGTTGAAGTTTTAAAATAAATGTAATTAAATTAATTAACTTTACATATAAGTATATGTACTTTTAATATCAAATTGAGTAGGTAGTGGGTAACATCGTGTTCTTTATAGTGGAGCTATTTTAAAATTACAGGTTTTTTTAAAAGAGCGAAATATCAAGTGTACTATTATAGTATGCAAAAGAAGTTTCTATTTTCCTCTGAAAACCTCCTACTTACGTCCTACGTGTAATGTTCAAAGTCAAATATGTATTTGTATTCAGTTTTGGCCCCGTATGGGCTCTTTTGAACGTACCACCCATTCGGAAGAACATCAGCAGAGAAGAATGGGCAAGAAACTCTGATGGTTATTTTTTTAAAATCAAGATCTAATACAATTTAATATGGTTATTAATATTTTTAAATAGGTATAATACAATGTAATACTAATAAGTATAGATTACATGTCAAAATCAGGTTGTGTTGCTGGTGCAGGAATTTGACTTCAGACATATTTGTCCTCAATGTAATCAGTAACGCTATAGTATGCTCTAGTCAATAAAACGTCTTTAACGTTCAAAGAATATTATCATCACTACCTATTGGTAGTCCTACATGTGTTTAACACAATATAAAAATACATTTTATTACGCTATGCAAAATGTAGGATGCAATAGTAAAGTGAATCAACGTTTTTACCTTGCATTTAGTAAGTGTAGATTTATACAAAGATATTTATATCAAGACTTTATCTCCTAACAACATCACATTGTCACGATTTAATTGATCGATATAAGGTTATGTAACCATGTTACTAAGACATGATAATCTGTATATTACTCAACAGTATTTACATACAATCAACCTTCATACACCGGTTTAACATGTAGCTACGTCAAGATCAATCTGGTTTTAAAACTCTACTTTCTATTTGCGTAAGGGCAATTGATTATTGTTATTACACCATTCAATTGACAATTTGTTGCCACTAAATTAATTAATGTTTTATATTGTGCCTGTATTTAATTAATAATTTTAATTTGATGTTAATTTAATCGTTTAGTGTGTTTTAATCACTACGTAAAACAAAGTCCCTGGCCGCGTCTGTCTGTCTATTCGCGATAAACTCAAATACTACTGCACGGATTTTGACGCGGTTTTTTATAAATAGATAGTGATTCAAGAGGAAGGTTTATGTGTAAAAAAAATCCCGAAATTCCCACGGGAACGGGCACAACGCGGGTAAAACCGCGGGGCGCTGCTAGTTTTAGTTATAAAATTGTGTTTTGGTATAGGTACAGTACAGTGGCATTTGGGGTAAAATGTGGTATAACTAAGTATGGTGATGGTTTTTTGGTAAGTTATCTATAATATACAGAACTTACATAGTTGAAAAAACATATATAGGTACGGTCGAATTGAGAAACCTCCTCCTATTTTGAAGTAGGTTAGAGGAGTAGTTGGTAAAGAAGGTGAAATTGGAAAAAGAGCAAAAGTGATTATTTCATCACAAAATAATAAAAAAACATATACATTTTTATTAAATCTATTATACTTTATTATAAAAATCATGCAGAATATTTGTCATTTCTCGCTAATTACAGCTAACAGATCTATATAGAATGAAACCCTAATCAATTTTGAAACAATATCTTCTATTACTACAACTTATCCATAGTTTATTAAAAATAACAATTTATTTGTCCTTTAATAGGATACTTCATGATTTCCCTAATTATTGTTTAATAATAAGTACTTTTCCGTTTTAAAACGTTTACTACGAGATTAAATTAAACATAATTTTAACGTAGGTTAGCAAATCGGCCATTGCTACACACCCCGGCTTTCCCTTACAACAAAATCATACGAAACTAGACTTTAAAACCTAAGAACTAAAGAATATTTTCCTTAAAAATAGTCGTAAATAAATGCGAAAGATTTTGTCACCATATCCAATTGAAAAACTAAAGCAAAGCCGTTGTAGTCAACTAGTCAACTAAATATAACTTATTCAAAATTATTTTAGATCCATGCAACTACAAAACTATATTTTAACATCTAGACAAGATTATGAAACAAAACGAACACAATTATTATGATAATCTTGGATGAAATCCGTAGCAACAATAATTGAATAGGCATCAAGTATGATCCTTATCAGTCTTATGTGTAACAAACAACAATACACTCCTTTTGCACGAACTCTGAGCTAGGGCGGCCGCCATATTGGAAACAAAGATGACGCACACCGCCATATTGTTTTGGGAAGGGAATCTTTCCGAATGTACTTTTATCACGATTCTCTTTCTTCAGAGATACATAGAAACACTTTGTTCCCATGGTTTGTCTCTGGTTTTTCACAACCTTGGACCTTCATGGTCTCGGTCTAATGCTGATGCGGTAGTAGGCCCTCGAAGGCCTAAGGTGTGTTGTCTAAAGTTGTGCTTCATTGTTCTGCCAGAGGTTTGACGGGAGGGTGTCGTAGTGTGAGGGGACAGTCACCAGAGCATCCGCTGTGGTGCGGCTGATGGAGCAGTTCTGTAACACGAAATGATCATAAGTATTCCGATTATGTAAAGAATAAGTAAGTAACTTGAGATTCTGCTTTCATCAACTAAGGTTAACAAGGAAAGTAGCAAAGTTGTAGTAAGTGTCCAAATATCGTTAAAAAGTAATTAATGTTATGTATAGGTTCTAAATTAGGGTGTGTACATACCTTGGGCTGCTTGCGGTGTGTATCGACGCAGTCAACCGGCAGCTTGATCATCTCCACCTTGTACTTGTAGCCGTAGGAGGTGAGCTTCACGATCGTGTGCAGAGGGATGTTCATGTACGGGAGTTCGTCTGGAAACGGGAGGATACAATACGTTGAAATATCTAATTTGGTCTATGATATGGTGAACAGTTTTGGTTAAGGCTAACATTGGTAAACGTTTGAGATAGAAGCGGTTGAGAAAAGAGATAATATTCTTTCCAGATATGTACTTTGTAAAGTAGGTACTTAGTTTGTTATATAGTATTGAAATGATGATTTGCTTTTTGCCCTTTGGACAATACCTAGCATTACTGAACATGGTTGTCAATCGTTTCATAGCCTTACAGAAAAACACCAAAAGATTCCGACCAATAGTGACAGGGAACTTCTTTTTTTAAATGAAATAAAGCTTTGTAACTCACCAAGCTTAGCATCCAAGAAGTACCCCAGCATGCACCGGAGCACCGCCTGGTGGCCGACCACCACCACGTTGTGCTCGTCCTCCAGCGCCGACAGCACGGGCCGCAGGCGCGTCATGATGTCGATGTACGACTCGCCCCACGGGTAGCGGTACCGCAGCTTGTCCTGGTCCCTCCACGCGAACTCTTGGGGGAAACGCTCCTGCATCTCTTCGTAGGTCAGGCCCTCGCATATACCCTGGAAGGAGGAAGGGTGTTGTTAATAATCTATAATAATATTATAAAGAGCTGGACTTTAGATTAGGATTGGAATGAGGTGGCTATGGAAGGAGATACATGGAAGGAATTAGGGAAGACCTTTGCCCAGCAGTGGGATAGCGAGGTTACGTAATAAAATATATAAAGAGGTAAATTACCTAACTTTGTCATTTTTGAATAATTATTTTTGTAATGGATAACCACATTCAACGGGAAAATTATAGGGTATTTTTAATTTTTTTTATAGCTCAGACAATGAGTCTCGTGTTTGCCATGTTTATACAAACCATCGGCAACTTTCATATGCTTCGTGTACTTATCGTGCCCTCACTCTATGCCCTCTTCCACAGTTTTAGTTAAGTAAAGAAAGTTTAATTCTCATGTAAACTGCTAGGTTATTTTATTGACACATACCTAATCATAAAATCATTTGATAATATCATAAACCAACAATGTTGGTTGATAAGTAATATTAGAAAGTGCGAGCGAGTATTTATAACATGTAGCTTAGATTAGATAACACTTCGTTAAACAAACGTTAAATAAATGTTACGAAATATACTCGACTAAAGAAGTGACTTAATTTTGTTAGTATTAGGTAAGTACATTATTGTTTACAACTTATTGTAGTTTCATACGCGCTTTGATGTTTAATGTCGGTCCAGGTTGTTCCTATCGATAAACCATGTCAAGAGGCCTTAGGCAGTCTGTAAACTGGCCATTTGCCCACTTTAACATACTTTACTTTTACTTGAGAAAATAGAATCAGTCTTACTTAGTAAGTGCACTGTTGACAATATTATCAGTGTCATAACACATCACTACACGCTTCTTTCCCAACTTTACCTAGGTATTAGGTAATTCTTATAACATAACATGTAATTACTTTGTATTTACCTTAAATATTACTTGAGTCTAGACTTGATTAGTTTACGATTTAACAATTGAAATATCATTTTATTATAGGCTTAAAACTGTTATAAAGTTTGATTACCTGTTTCAAGTATGGAGCTAACGTAACTCATATGTCAAGATATATAATAAAAGGTAACTCATAAAGAAGTAGACGAACTCCCCGTGGCTTTGTACCCGTTCATTCAGGAACTTTGGTATAAAAAGAAGCTTATAACATTTCTCTTGAATGAGGTTACCATAAACAAAAAATATTTTTCAATGTAACTGTAGTTTCAGCGATTGTCGCATAAAATGAAACTAAACCCACAAAAATCTCAGAATGCCTATTATTATAGCTGAAAAAAGTTTAACACTCGCTTTACCAAGGTCGAAAATCTCAACTAAATTAATTAAAACATTTTTATTGCAACTCTCCGCCTAGGAACACATATACTATGCGATACGAAATCATACGATATGCCTTAGTAACAGAGCAGTTTCAGATTAGAATGTCAATGAACGGATACCTTCTCCATTTCAATGTCAATGATTATTACGTGAATGTGACTCACTTAGAATAATAAATAATGCACGTAAAAATAGGTACACGTGGCTTTCAATGTGTATTGGTTTGGCAGACGAAAGTTCACGTGTTTGTTTTATTACACGAATTGTGGGTGTGTCGCTATGAGACGTTACTAACTCAGTATGATTGATTAACTAGTAATATAGAAGACTAGCAGCGCCCGCGGCTTTGCCCGCGTTGAGCCCGTTCCCGTTAAAAATCGTTTCTTAGTGTGCACTCATGCCACTTAAAGAACCTTCCTGCCAAATTTCATGTTTCTAGGTGTAGCGGTTGAGGCTGTGCATTGATTATCAGTCAATCAGTCAGTCAGGACTTTGAATTTCATATATACATATAAGTTTTCACTGTGTGTGAGCAAAGCTATGATCTGTGTGCCGTTTTTATTGTTTACCTTATAGGAGATTATTTCTTTTAATAGAGCCAGTTTTCTCTCTCTTTCACTGATGATAGATATTTATTGGTTCAGTGTAGAACATTATAGAGTATTATAGTATATTTAACTTGAATATATCAAAGTCAAATATTTTTATTCAGTTTTGACCTCAAAGAGTCTCTTTCGGATGTACCATTCGGAAGAACATCCGCAGAGAAGAATGGGGAAGAAACTCATTTTTTTAATAAGGTTTATAATACAATCTATATACTTATAAGTATAGTATAGATTACAATCAAAAATCTGATTGTGTTGCAGGTGCAGAATATGACTTCAGACATCTTTGTATGTTAGGTATGTAGTACATAATATGTACCATGAAAGATAAGTGGTTTTGCTCATAAAAATTGTACATATTTAAAAATTGGTTATGTAATTTCATCATCCGTTGCAAAAAAACGAAAATGACCTTTGTATGGGAGTATCTACTTTTAAGATAAAAAAGGAACATATTAATAATAATGACTTGATTAAGTACCAACATCGCGCCATACATTATATGATAATGGATTGATAACCATGTGCTGCGCTTGATGTTCTGTTTCGTTCGAGCCTTTTATAAATAAAGTGCCTTGATTATATTGAGAGGTATTCCATGTAACTGTCATATGTAGTTAGTAAACAGTTATTAAGGTTAAGCTAAATATGTAGTTATATTAAACTGCTCATTCATTCATCGAGTGGATGGTCAACCTTACCAATTCTGGTGTCAGAGTAATCGAGCCGCCAAAGGCCTCTGACATGGCTCATGTAACGACTACTATCTGTAGAAAGTAACCGGGACCGACGGCTTAACGTGCCCTCCGAAGCACGGAATCATCTTACTTTTCGGGCAATCAGGTATTAAACTGCTGTGCAAAGACTTCCAAGATCCAAGACTAGACTAGTTTAAAACTGACCGCGGTGATCATCGTTTTCAAGTGTTTTCATGTACTCACTAGGGGCCTTATTCAAAACCGCTTATTAACAGCAATTTAGCTATCAAATAGTTTATCCCTTTCCAACATAACTTATTAAACAGAGACAAAACAACTACGAGTATATAACAATGTTGTAGTTAAAGAACGCGAAGTTATAAAACAACATGTAACGGACTCCGGGAACACGGACAACTCCCGTGAAGGCTTTCTCGTCTATATAGCACGATCCCACTCGTGCGCCACCCCCACCTCAATAACCACAACAGCAGCTCTCTGCGGCGAGCCGCGGCGGCCGGCAGTGCGGGGAGAGACGCTGTCGCGAGCGCCTCACCCACCTCCTGATGAAGGTCACCGAATGCGAACGAAACGTTTTGAGGAACTCTCAACAGTAGCCTCCGTCGTACGTAAGTTCCCGTTTAAACAAATAATAATAAAACAAAACACTTACAGCATCAAGTTCATTAAGCGCTCGAATCGCCCTCTTCGGTGCCCTGATGTCCGCTGCCGTCTGCTTAGTCCTCCTCAGCTCCGAGGTCCACACGGCAAAGGGTTCTCTATTGGCGTACACGTTGATGTGGTCAGAGAGGGCCCGCGCGTACAGCTGCCCGCGGGGAGACAGCGCCGCGTCGCCCCCGATGCGGCCGAGCACGTTGTACTCGCTCTCACCGTGCTGTAGAAGAACGGGTAGGTTAGAATAGGTCATCGGGCTGTAGAATGGATAGGTTAGAAAAGGTTAGGGTTTTGAGGTTAGGTACGAAAATAACCAACGAATTAAAACTCTACGTTCTCTCTAGTTAATTCAGATATACTTTTGAGGTTGGGTTAGTTTTTGACCGGCTTTAACCCCCGAAGCGGGTTCTCAATTGGGTTGGCATGTTTTTTGGGTTTCATTTATGGAAGACGCCCGGATTTATCCGTACCTAATAAGGCTAGTAGGGCCTCCTCTATACAAGGTATAGTGTCAAGGTCTAGGTGAGTGCAAATGCCTTGAGGATCTCAATCCGACCCTGATTTGGACATTCAGATAAAATATATCCTAGACTTTTCCGTCTATTACAGTGTTCTATAAAAATGACACCGGCTAAGGAAGGCGTTGGATAAGACAGTGTAAGTATAGATTAATAACTAGACTATAGTTTGTGATTATCCAAATCTTCATTGTTAAGTATTTTGTTTAAAAACCTTGGATAAAAGTTATTGAACCTCAAACGACAATCTCATTAATAAAATGAATATTCCGAATAACAAACATAAATCATAACGTACGATTGCTAACACAACAATACATTTATCATTTGCAAAACAAAAGACTCAATTCATTGTGATTAAAAATAAATATTCCCTAATCTAGCTATCTATCTTCTACATAGTATAAAACAAAGTCGCTTTCCGCTGTCTGTCTGTATGTCCCTACCTATGTATGCTTAGATCTTTAAAACTAAGCAACGGAATTTGATGCAGTTTTTTTTTATAAGTAGATAGAGTGATTCAAGAAGAAGGTTAATAAAAATTTTGAAATTCCCACGGGAACGGTCACAACGCGGTTATAACCGCGGGGCGCTGCTAGTAAGAAATAAAATAATAAATAGATTATATCAAAGAGGCTGGTTGGTTTGTGTACTTTGGACGTACCTAGAATGCAAGTAGATGCTAAATAATAATTATTGAATTAATCAAATCATAATGTCATGATTTTATAAATAGAATATATATACTTTAATGTTATCTCCACGTGACCTGATTAGTGTCAGTTTCAATTGACTAATCATTCAATCTTATTAATAAATGTAGGTATATTTAGAAACCTATGTTTATTACCTGTTATTCGTTAATTAGTTAATAGCACGAAATTAGGCGGTCTAAAAACTTCGACATCAGACTTGACCATTAACCTACTCTATACAGGTGCTCGTATCTGATTTGTCTTTGAGCTAACGCATGATTTAATATAACTATAGGGTATCGAGTTCTATGCTCCTTTAACACGACAGCTAAGTCCCAAAGGAGTGCGTTTTCACTGAAGCAGAGCAGAGCTGTGCTGAGCTCAATGGACCAATCACAACGCGTACTGCGAAAAGATTTTGACAATGTTAGTGTCATGTTTGACAGTTTAAATGCGATATGATTGGTTGATTGAGTTCAGCACAACTCCGCTTCAGTGAAAACGCACCCTAACCTAACCCTCCAATTTAAATCAGTTGATGACTTCAAGGAAACATATCAACAGTATAATATTAAGTCTGAAACGTGAAGAAATCAGCAGGAAGTAACAAGTATAGTTAAATGCTAGTTATGTCTACCATTTCATTGAAGTCGTACATTTTGGCACGGAGTACAAACGCTCACAGTATTTTATGGTTGTGTAATGTGTAACTTCAGTGTAACAATTATATGTTAAATGGTTTCAGTTGAAGTCAAATGGATGTTAGATGTTTCATAGTCTTTTAATTGCAGAAAAAATATGATTTAAGTTTAGTTATGTAAAATACACGTCATTCTTGGTTTAATTAACGTGTAGGTAAAGTTTGCAAGTGCAATAATTTTTGACGTAATTTTGAATCATATTTTTCGCGCATAGACTACAATATCATAGACATAGATATAATACCATAGATATAGAAACCTCTTCGATGTGCTAGTTCTATGGTCTAGACTGGCTTTTGTTCTATAAGTACCTATGAAGAAACGCAGACTTTTTCTGTTAGAGATGTTAGAGATAATAATTGTACGGACAACTTTTATTCAACTAACTAAAGATATAGTCAACCAGACCAAGCTGGAGTGGCACCGCGGGCCCCAAATTTCATAGAAACTAGTAGAGAAGGTGACGCAATTCAAAAAATACCTTAAAACCTGTCTGTACCTCAATTCCATTACCATTCCAAGCTCTCAGTCCTCTTCAAACTTCGTCACAAAAATCTCAAAAATGGAAATCACTAAACATCCATCTCATCCAACTCACGATAACCTTTCATTTCACACATCATCATGACGAATCAAACAAACATGTTCAATAATTGATTCGCCATGTATTAATAGAATGTTGTGCAACCAATCAAAGATGACGTTTGGTACTTTCCTCACACAAGTGCGAAGATAAAGTCGTTATGATCCGGGTTAGAATAGTTGTTTACAGCAGTTCCCACGTGTGATATGAATGCAAATACTTCATTCCTCAATGTTTGGATTATAAACAGATCTAACTATGATAATACTAAGATAAGTTCCTCATTAGTTTATTAAACACATATCTTTCTAATCTTAAGACAAGTAATCTTATCTGAAGTAAATATGATTGAGGAAATAGACTTCGAGAGATTTCTGCTGATTTGAGACGCAATATTTTAAGTGTTTGTTTTGCAAATGCTGTCTGCTACCTAGTCCAAAGTATAAGGCAGTTTTAAAACAGTATTAAACTGATATGATTGCTCTAAGATAAGAAAACATGAAATCGTTTTGTCTCTAGTGTGATATTAATAAATTTTCAAGTCAATCTTAAGTCCATAACTAGTATGCGCTTTTCTTTTCGTTCATACTAAATGCAAAACCATTCAATCCCAATCACTAAGAAATCCTCCACTATAAATCAGACGCATATCAACAACTCCAGCAAACTGCGATAACACGCCCTAAGGTCAGGAAGGTTACGAGAAAAAGATAACTTACCCTAGTGAAGTACAGCGTCTGCGGCATGCCCCTCATTCCGGACAGATATCCAAGAATCCCTGACTCCTTTTGTCCGGCTACTTTGTGAGCAGTAACAGTCTCTCCCATATTCTCAACTCGGACGAAACTGATAGTCTCCAATCCAGCATCAATAGGCTCGTACTGCCTCATATAGTGCTCCAGCTTCTTGCGCAAATCATCAACAGCTTCCACTTCGCTCATGGACTTGTAGTCTGCTGAGTAGTGGAGGATCTCAATGATGTTCCTCTCGAGGAGCTCCTGGTCTTCGCAGATGCACTCGATGAAGAGGATCCTGAAGCCCATGTCGGTGAGGCAGTAGTTGCCGAGCTCGCGGCGTTGTTCGCGGGTTATGTTGGTGCCGTCGAAAATCTGGAAGTGGATAAGTGTAATGTGATTACGGTTCCTGTCAAGGTGCCGAAGGTGAAAGTAAAGATATTGTAACAAGATGAGTGTTTAAGGTTTGGTTGAAGATTAATTAGATTGAAGACATGTGAGGGCTAGTTATCTTGATAAGGTTTGATCTTCAGTAAAATCATATTATTGACTAGACTAGATGATCATAATGACTCTTGACCTTCATATGATGATTCTTTGTTAAAAAGAGAACCTAACCGACACTCATAGCCTCACCAATTATATAATATTTAGGATAAAACGCAGTAATAAGTAAGACATAGTCACAAGAACAAACTTTCTAACCGATGAAACACTTTGATACTTTACTTTAATTGCGGGTTGAAGGTGATCACTGTTCATCGATTTCAATGTAAACAGGATCTATATTTGTTTTGTTAATCTTATGCAATAACAACCAGCTATTTGCGTACATGAGCGTAAGCAATAAATCGTTTTAAGTTTGTTTGTTTGTTCGTGCAATGTTGGCGGGCGAAGGGCTTTAGCAAAGATCTTCTTTCATGACATGACATGAGGCGTATATGATATGCCCCGGTTGTGTCCATTCCCTTGGTAATTTCGGAATAAAATTAGGTCTTTATTCTTCTGTGTGAATGTGGCTACGTTCAATAATTATTGGAATCTATTAGGGTATGCCGTACTTTAATTTCAGGGCTATCACTTAAATCGACAGTTAGCTAATTATTCTCAATACATTACATGTCAAAAACCAGTCATTAACATCTGTTAAGAAATCATTGATGACTCTAGAGTGCGATAGGTAGAGGTCTTAATTCCGCGGCAATTAACTTGGCTTAGTTACTAGCTAACTATTATTTACCTACTCATAATATACCCTACTTATCAAGTTATTAGACTTAACATTAGCACGTTTTCTAAACTCCTTTCTAGGAAGTTAAATAAGGAAGCAATTTGGTGACATAAATCGTGAAGAAATATTAACAACCTTGTAAAAATTGGGTGAGTACATACTGTTATCATTGTGTTTGGACTACAGATTAGCTTCGCTTTCATTTTTCCTACAAGATAAAGTAGGCATGATCTGTGAACTTACTTATCTATTGAATGATGAATTGTAAAAAAATATGGATATACTGGCTTGCATATTATCGGATTTATTACTGCAAGAAGGATTATACTTGAAATTCTCTTTGGTAATTTTTAAAGTGATGGGGGAAAATGGCTTTTTCGGCCTAAGAGATGGTTTGAACTAGATAATCTTTTGTCTTCAACAATTCCTTATATTATTCTTCCTTGAAAATTGAAAGTATCTAAATTGTTTGTGCTGGTAAAATCATAGGATCAGACTCTTATTTACCTTTAGGAAAATAAATCAAAATGCCTAGGGCCCTATCCATACAGGGCAAATTAAATGTTCTATGGTCCCTGAGGGTTAAATTAGGGCCTGTAAAGTATAAAGAAGGAAGCTACTCACAGCAACGCTATTCCCGTCTTTGAGCCACAGCACGGCATCCTGCACGGCCTCGCGGGCGCTCTGCCTCCTGATGGCGGAGCCCTGCTGGTTGTCGGCGCGGAAGATGTCGTGGGTGCCGTACAGAGCCATGTGACGACGACGGTATTCACTGCAGTCGAATACTGGAACAAACAAATGGTGTGTTAGTTTTGGAAGATATGGCTATTGGTTTGTGGTCATTGTTGAGCTTATATTGCAAAAAAGAAAAAGTATTGTGCCCCATATGTCTTTCTCTCTCTCTCTCTCTCTAACTTGGTTTGTGGTCATTGTTTGGCTCATGAGGAAAAGAGAAAGGATGTTTTGTCTTATATTTATCTCTTTCTTTCTCTTCCTGGCTATGTGCCCGACATGGTTTTGGGTTCAGTTACTAGTTTTTCAGAAAAATATTTTTTACAGTTTTTCGTCTTAGTTAAATCTTATCATATAAAAGGGTGGGTGACTTTGACGCGTGGCGTGTGTATGTTACATTATAGTTACATTTTCACTTTACAAATCCCAAAGAGTAAAATACGTGGGGTCTTTTTATCCGTATCAATCACTTAATCTACCATTTCCCTCGCAGTCGAGTAATAAAATAGCAAATTACCCACTACTTAAAGTGCTTAAGATTATTAATAAATCAATCATTATTAAACACAGTACTTAGAGTTCATATCACAAAGTACTTTAATAATAACAATGTAAACAATTGAACATCGGCGGTAATTTAAATAGACTATCAATAAATTAACAATCAAAAACAAATGACGTCTCCCATTGTTGCATAGAACAGTTTAAAAATATGTAATAAATGATTTAATAGCAGCGCCCCGCGGCCGCGGTTTTATCAGCGTTGTGCCCGTTCCCGTGGGAATTTTGGGATAAAAACTATCCCATAACCTTCCCGTTGAATGTAGCCATCCATTACAAAAATAATTATCCCAATCGTATTGGTAGTTTCTGAGATTAGCCCTTACAAACAAAGGTAGAAACTTTACCTCTTTATAATATTAAAATTAGTATAGATAAGTGTATTCGTGATTATGTTATCAAATAGATTGTTTTATGATAACCTGTGTTTTGCTAGAAATATCATTAGGTATTGCGGGTTGTGTCATATGTTAATTGGGTAATACTAATAACGTTTAGAACAGGTAATTGAACTGGGTAAACAATTTCCTTTTTAAATTGTGATATATTTCGATGTGTAGCTGTATGTGTCTGTGTGTATGCATCTGCACCATGCCGTCTAAACAAGTGATCTTAGCGATTACTTTAGGTCTAATTAACCATGTGTGAATTTGTTCGAGTATATTTATTTATTTTAAACATTTAGATGCATGTTCGACAGACATCACTTCACATGTTTATCACTTTAAGGTCATATTTTCAGGCCAGGCAAATGTTGTCAGATGAAATCCATATCTAATCAGGTAAAGCAATATATACATAAGAAGATACAGTATACGCAAGACTTCAGTAGGTCACGGCATAAGAATAAGGTTGTTACATACAAATCAAACAATGTAACGTAGGCCTTGTATAAGTAGAGTTCAGTGGTTGTTAGATAGAGTTAGATACTCTATTATTTGTAGAAGAAAGTAAACTTGCTTGTCTTCAGTAGAGCAAAAGGAAAAGTGCTTACTAGCTGTATTTATTACTAGCAGTGCCGCGCGGTTTTGTCCGCGTTGTGCCCGTGCCCGTGGGAATTTCGGGATGAAAATTAGCCTATGACCTTCCCGTTTAATGTAGCTACCTATTACAAAAATAATTATTCAAATCGGACAGGTGATTCCCGAGATTAGCTCGAACATACAAACAAACAAACTTACAAATTTTACCTCTATATAATATTAGTATAGATATGCCAAGTAAAGTTCAGTAGAGTAAGAAGTGAAGAAAAGGTTGTTATGTAATGGTCCCATGGCTGAGCACGGAATCTACCCACTGAAGATATAATAGTACCTATAGTGATGATGATGAGTATTACGCTTCAAGTTCAAGCTTCAAGTCATACTAGGCCGGGCTTAAATTATCCCAATCTAACTCAAATAATCTATACTAATATTACCTATAAAGAGGTAAAATTTATTTGTTTGTTTGTATGTTCGAGGTAATCTCGGGAAATATCAGTCCGATTTGAATCATTCTTATTGTAATATATAGCCACATTCAACGGGAAGGTTATAGGCTATTTTTCATCCCAAAATTCCCACGGGAACAGGCACAACGCGGGTTAAACCGCGGGGCGCTGCTAGTATCTCATAAAAGTATTAAAAGTAAATTAAACTACTAATAAATTTGCTCAATTCAAACTCCAAACCAACTAGACTCATACATAAACAAATAACATAAACAGACAGACACTTAATTATTATTAAATGTCCTCGACAACCAGTTAATGTCAGCCGTTGACCATTCACTATCTTGTTATTTGATGCACACACATATTGCAGTTACCATGTACACTTCTACATCTATTCTATATATGGATGACGTGCATTGAACCGCGGTTTCACACATGTTAACTGCAGGCAGAGCTATAACTGGCAAAATCGATTTGAAAACCAATAGAATTCAAGTCGAATCGAGTGTTGGAGGTAGCTATGAGAACTACTGTCTTCAAAACATATTTACGAGTATATTATCCATCCCAGACATTTGAACTTGAGACTCAGGGTGAATTGCACAAACATTTAGCGGCATAATATGTTTAAAAAACAAAAGTTGTTTATTTAAATTTGTACTTTATGTTGCACCAAATAGGACACTATTTAAAACGAACGTCATTTGTTTTTAAACATATTCAACCGCTAAGAATGTTTTTACAATTCACCCTCCAAATCAACATTATATTAGTAACAAGCATCGCCCCGCGGCTTTGCTCGCGTTGAGCCCGTTCCTGTACGAATTTTCGAAAATCCTTTCTTAGTGTGCACGTACGTCACTTGAAGAACCTTCCTGCCAATATCATGTCTCTAGGTGTAGCGGTTGAGGCTGTGCGTTGATTATCAGTCAGTCAGGACTTTGAATTTTATATATATAGATTATAATATCTCTATCATTGAATGGGTGTTTAATTAGCTATCTGTTTATAGAGTAAACGTCATATAATACTGGTATTCAAAATTGGAACTAGTTGAGAGCTAACAAAGTTGACATTTCCTCAGCATATGCGAATATCTACTTGATAGATAAGTGTGAATATCTATCTCAGTTACTTCTAGAGCTATCTGTAGTGGGTCTCTCTATCGTATACATAGTTATCTGGCATGCCCCAGTTGTCCTTTCGGTGGGTGTGTCTGTAATATTAGGCTGATAACCTGTGAGACAGGTTTCTTGGATCCGGTTCAATGGTTGGATGTTTTGTTCACGTTTGTGGGCATCAGATTGAACTCCATTGGGGGGGTCCAAACATGCCTTTTAAAATCACTACTGCCTACATCTAATATGTATTTAATATCAGTAACTGTACTGTACTGATATCTTCAGTGAGATGACAGGCTTTTGTCCAGCAGTGGGACATTACAGACTAATACTTTACTTTACCAGTATCTAATAGTTAGACTACGATGAAAGTATTTAGAGTCTAGGAGCCTCATTCATAAACGCTTAAGGGTGGACCACCCTTAATATTTTGGGTTGCACACAAAATTTCATGAAAATCGGTCGAGCCATTTCGGAGGTATGGTAACAAGCTAATTATTAAACTAGCCGCATTCCGCGGTGTTACCCGCGTTGTACCCGTTCTGGCAGGAATTTCGGGATAAAATGTATCCCATGTGTAATTCTGATGCATAACTTATATTACTGTATAGTTTAAACAAAATCCGTCCAGTAGTTTTTTCGTGAAAGAGTACCTTACATACGTACATACATCCTCACAAACTTTCGCATTTATATTATTAGTAGGAATTGTAAATTACTTACTAATCTACAAGTACTTCAAAAACGATAAGATTATGATTACCTATAAGCTAATCCGCAACTTTCTATTAGTTCCGAATTTAATGGCTAGTATGATAGCCATTGAAAAACCCGGCCAAGTGCGAGTTGGACTCGCGCACGGAGGGTTCCGTACTCATGTTTGTTGTATGGGAGCCCCCCTTGAGTATTTGTTTTATTTTATTTTTACTATTTGTTGTTATAGCGGCAATAGAAATACATCATCTGTGAAAATTTCAACTGTCTAGCTATCACCGTTCTTGAGGTGGCAGACAGCCTGGTGACAGACGGACGGACGGACGGACGGACGGACGGACAGCGTAGTCTCAGTAATAGGGTCCCGTTTTTACCCTTTGGGTACGGAACCCTAATTACTAGGAAATATACCTACGTTCAATGTTATGGCAATTTTCCGCAACCGAGAATTATTACCTAGAGACGAAAACAATGAGCCATAAAAAGCTTTTTTGTAATTGAAACTAAGTTTTAAAACAATCGATTCGATAAACCGATATAATAACGTAATACTAGCAGCGCCCCGCGGTTTTACCCGCGATTTTTGGGGAGAAAAAATAGCCTATAACCTTTCCGTTGAATAAGCTATCTATTACAAAAAAAAATATTGAAATCGGACGGGTAATTTCCAGAAAAATTACATGTAATGTCGACTCCAGGGCAAAGGCTTCCCAAACCTACGGCAGTAAACTAACACTGTGGGGTTCCAATTCCTTTCGCATTAGAAAATTTTCAATATGCTAAACACATAATGGAAAATTCTGATTCGGACCCCGTTTCGAATATACGAACTCTACTGGACTCTGATAGAAGTCTCCAAAACTCCCCTTAATAAAGCAATAGTTTCGTCCATGCTCATAGTTCCTATGCGAAATGAAGAAGGTAAGCAACTAAAGGTGTTTTGTCTATGGTTAGTGTCAGTTGATAATTAGTAGGTAGGAAAGTTTTCACGTACAGTGTTGTCAAATGTTTTACAACCTTTTATATCAACCTAAATAACCTTAAATAACAATAAACTAATAGCATTCAGTACATACCATAGTTAAGTACATTATCTTCATAGACAAGTGAGTAATCCAAGGATGCGTATTAGTAACCTCAGCTCCTGTACATCATCGAAGGTATCACCAACCTTTAGTGCTCTCCCCGTTCCAGTTGAGGTGTCTGGAGAGGCGGTGAGCGAGCTGACTCTTGCCTCTCGCCGGGAGACCCACCAGCGCGATCAAGAGTGGCGCGAACGGACTGATCCGACGGGATCTCATGACTGGAACAAATGATTTAGAGATGAATAGAGTAGTATTGGAAAATGCTAGTAGTAGATTTAGCAAGAAAGGGCAGACAAAGGGCGTATTTTTTGAATAGTAAGAGTAAGTGGCCAACTCTGTCGACGGAGTTTTTAACCCGCCTAAGGGCCAACACTGCGTTAAGCGTGGGCCGGTCGCGTGCGCCCGCTGCGTGCGCACGCGGCAGGCGCACGCGGCGGTTCACTTTTGTATGAAACCGCACGCAACGGTTCACTTTTGCCACACGCGGGTGCCCGCAACGGTTCACTTTTGTATGAAACCGTGGCGTGCGCACGCTTAACGCAGTGTAGGCCCTAAACCTCTTCCACAAGTTCCAACAATTAAATGGAAACTTAAAATATGGATTAGACTAGTAAGGGTGTGTTCTTAAAATAGTTCGATTAAGTTACTGACCAACTGACGTCGGAGTTGTTAAGCCGCCTAAAGGCCTTCCACAAATAATAGTTTCGAACGATATTCTTTAATCTATGGAAACAAAATAATGTAAGAGAAACTATTGTTTTTGGCTATTGCGTAACATAACGCAATACTTCATGATAAGTAAATGATGATAAAACTATGCTGTCCCCTACTTTACCCTTTTGTCGTCAACCTACGCTACCTACATTATACAAAACGGGAAAAACAACAGTAACCAGGCTAACTTTCCATCTGAGAGAAACCCGTCTAACCGGTCGAAAGACAGCCGACACCCGTCGACCACTCAGTACAAACAAACAACAAAACCTTCCAAATATACATAGTCAAAACAAAGAATTCAATTACTAGGTATTATTGGAAACAATGGGAAAATAATAGACTTTTAACTATTTATGTTTATCTTCGGAAATAGGTAGCTATTGTTTGTAATAGATGTTATATGAGGCCTTCAGCCTTCTGAATTGTAACCGCAATAATAAGTAGCAACCATAGTAACTAGAAGTCAAGGTGTTCTTTTTTTGTCTATGGTTAGTCTGATTCAGTAACTAGAAGATAGCATTCATGTATTGTGTCGAAAAAGTTTGACAACCTCTTTTTAAGTACAAGCTGTAGAAAAAAACTAAGTATCAACCTTAATGTTTCTGACATAAAGTGCAGTATTCTATGTGAACATATCAGCTTATGCATTGTCGTCAGAGAAAGTAGGTACAGTTCGAAACAATACTGCATGAAGAGAAGTCCAGAAAAGTCCATTCATATGGTTAATTGAAAACATTACATCATCAGTACCTGTGTGAGTACAAAAAGCATATTTATAAATTCAGTTATTGTTTTCAGTTTGTTACATTCTGTCTCAGTTAGCGTGGGTGGGAGTGAGCTGATCGTTTCAATTAATATTTAATGACTAATTGTCCGGAACAATACTTTTCTTCCGATATTTCGTTCACTGACAGTCTGTAATAGCCAGTTTTACCTATTTTGTTTACTTAATACTGTTTCCAATTTTATTTTCATTACAGCTTTGATTAAATTAAACATATTTTGAAATTTTTTTCATCTTATCGCAGAGAAAACTTTTTCTTCTTTTTCATTAACTTGTTCTCACCACATGATGCTAAAAATTCTAAACTCGAGGGCAGATTTTTCAGTCTTTAGATAATATTATCAGACAAGATAATATACATATGACAGCGAAAAATATTAACAAGTCTAAATTAGGTTACATGTCAATAGAAAAATCTGATTTTAAACTATAAACAGTGACCGTGAATATTGTCTATGCATCTGTCAAGTGTCACATCTATTTGCGGTCCTATAAATAAAACATTGCAAGACTAAAATATTCATCTGTGGAGGAGTAACTCTTGTATTTATCATCTGTTTAACCTTACACGTCTCGCTGTCCGGGTCACAGAGATAATGTACGAGCCCGCCATTTGTCTGAAACTTACTGAATAATAATAAGTTGTGATTTTACAATGATTCGTGTTATGTTATTTACTATCTGCAGTGTCTAGTTAGGTATTTAATTTTCAGTGAGAGAGACGCCCTTCTTTAAATTGTCAATGTAATGATCATGAGCAAGCGAACTGCGAATTAAAGATACATTTTAAAGACATCTTTGACGGTCGCGTTCTATTAAATTATTGAAATTGCAGTTTGTCTCTCTAATGTCAACGACGCTATTATCTAGCCTTTAATCGATGTTTTGTCTGTGGTACCTAACTCGTTCGGTATTTAAAATTCCAAATGCAAATAAAATAAACGTGCTAATGGTATTTCAATCAACTTCGATCAAAGTCAACTTCAAGCCAAATAAGTATCTAAAGAGGACATAACAACACATTTCAAAGCTTATAAAAAGATAAAATATTCAAATCAAACAAGTTTTTACATTAGAGCGATAAAAACATGTGCATGAGTCTTAAAAATTCATTGACGTCAGTGAACAGTAAAACATGCCATATCACCGATACTGGTTCGGTTTTTTAACCAATGGCAAGCCAAGCCTTTGCCACGCCTTCTATGTCTTGTTTTTGTTAGCATACAATTACGTCATTTTTATCTACATACATCAATTTGAAAAACATTTCAATTTGTATTCTTGACACGAAGAAGCCATGTTGGCGGGTGGGTGCTTGAACTTTGAAAATGTTTCGTGGCTGTTTGAAACTCGCTTAAATGAACAAATAACATAAAAGCCAAATAAGATTATTTGGCTTTGGTTCGTTCTTACCTAAGTGAAATGTTTATATTAAGAGCGGCCAACCCGCCTTACTTTTCATACAAACGTCCGTACCTCCGTGATTACAGCGTTGTAATAGAATAGAAGATATTATACGGCCCGGGAAGGGCCCGCCCTCTTAAAGGTGTGAGTTGGTAAAGCGACTGCAGCAGTCGACTGCAGACTGCAGGCAGCAGGGCGTTGCAGTCGTCCGCAGTGCTGTCTGCAGTCGCTAATTCACTGCCGACTGCACACCATATAATCAACATTGCCAATGTGTGAAAATTACCCCAAAATGCGGGGAATTACAATCAATTAGAAATTCGATAAAACTATTTAAACGTAATGTAATGGTCAACTCGCACATACCGGAAGAATTTATAACTAACTAAGAACCTGAATGAAGTTGATTAAAAATAAGAATACCTACGTAAATCGATTGATATCGTAAAAAGCCTCGAAAAAGACCACTGGAATTCGAATGTTTTAAATTTTCATGAATTCGAAAAAAGTCCCAAATTTAAAATTAATAGTTATTTTGTTTTAGTTATAAAATTATTTATAAGTGTACCATGAAATCAAACGACTAATTATGATCTCAATACAAAAAAATACTCTTTTTAATAAATAAATTGAGGAGTAATTATTTTGAAAAATGGTAACCCAAATTCATTTTTCAAATTTTGACATAATACAATTTATGGTCGGAGAGCCGATCGCCACATTTGCTGCCTACCGTTGCAGATACAAATATGATAATAAATAATCGAACGTTTTCAACACAATTTGAAGGAACAAAACAACGTCGGTGACAAAAATAACATGGCTTTGATTAAATGAATTATAGTTATTAAAATACTTTCGTTTAAAGATTTCGGTTTTGTAATGCATTATGTATTTATTCCAACGTGTATTCACTTCGATCAACAATACTGTTAGTGACGATAGCGGATACGTCTCTCATAGTGTGTACGTAGTTTAAGACTGATTAGAATATTTAAGATAAGTTTTATTTAGTCCAGGTATATTTATTTAAGTAATATTTAGTAATGTACATAATTAAGTATTAAGGATTAAGTCGATTTTAAGTTTTAATTGTTTATTGAATTCCAAAAAAGTTTTTTACGAGCGAGACGGCACTTTCCAAAGGGGCACAATCTTAGCTACGTCGTTGGAACTAAATTTATATTTAAACCTCAATATTTCATTGAACTGATTTTATATTTTTTGGGGTATACAGTCAAAATGGTCTTTTAAAAAAATGGTAGTGGCTGTCAAAAAAGTGAAGTTATATTATGCTTTTCAAGTTTTCATTATACTACATAGCAGAGATAAAAACCACGACACTTTGATCTATGCCACATTCGTCAATCTTAACATAATGATTTTCTATTGAGTGAAATGATTAATCATTACTAAGCAACCTAAATTGTATTAAAAAAATAACATTAGCTCCTACACTATTATTTTAGTTCGTTTTTCAAAATATTTTTCTCTTATCTGCTGTTGCTCTACGTCACGACTGCAGGACAGCACTCCGCGACCGCAGCAGAAGTGTCACCGCGCGTTCGAAATTTCATAGAAACTAGTAGTGAAGCTGTGTCTGCAGTTGCAGTCGACTGCTGCAGTCGCTGATCCAACTCACACCTTTAGGGTATATAATTTTTAAGCTACGACGATTTTAAACAATACTTATCGAATTATTTTTAATTATAGAACATTAAACGTTGGAATTACCATATTGTGTTCTTTTTTAAATTAAAATATTAACATTTTCTGTGAGTGAAAACCCACAGAGTGAATTCATATTTTGATTGATCTAGGCCCCCAGCATAGACTATGATACCATAAATCGTGCTCTAGAATCTAGTTTCTAGAATATTATGTCATGTTTAAAGACGACTTGTTTACCCGATATAATGTAGATACATGTTCCTAATATTAGTCTACTCGGACATAATCGTGATAGATTATCTAAGAGCAAACAGTCAATGCCATTTCTTAGTTTAAGGAAATACGAGGCTATCAATCATAGAGCAAATAATAAGGAAACCGTGACATCGACATCATCTTGTAAAAACACTGTAGATTAGATTTTTTTTTGTTTTATCAAAGTGAGCTTTAACACAATTGATACTAAGCTATATTAGGGAAATAGGCGACCTCATTTGGTTGGTATGGATTCCAATTTCTGTGATCATTTTGAATTAAGAATGACTTTTTCTATTATTGTAATGTTATGCGTTCGTTCCTCTATACTCTATGCCATGTAAATTAAATTATGCCTGAAACCTCCTGAAACCAAATTAAGTTACCTATGCACAAAAACATGAAACATTCTTGTGACATAACAGACCCACACCTTACAAATGAACATTAAAGAAAGATCACAATGTTCACATGAATGTAATGTCCCGTTCTTTCGTATTTCCTAAAAGAACTAATTCTAAAAGCAAATAAAAAACTATTTAAATTTAGAACTACACGTGTGCAAGCCCTCGTAATAGCAAGCCAAGGCCTTAATTTCACCACAACCGGCGATATGCCAATGTACTTGACCACGGAATAACTATCAGTTACTACTGTATTATTACAAGCTATGTGGACTTTGGACCGTCGAGTTATCGTCTATATTATCTATAGCTGTAGAACTGGTATGGACACACCTCGCGATCATAAATCGTAATTATGTAAATACATAGTAGATGTTCCCTGCGGTTTTGCCCGCTTTGCACCCGCTTTCCTTGGGAATTTCGGGATAAAAAGTAGATTTTGTGTCATTCTGATGTGTAAGTTATATTACTGTCAAGTTTCAATAAAATCTATTCAGTAGTTTTTGCGTGAAAGCGCTATAAATATACATTAATTCATACAAACTATCGCATTTTAGTATTATTTAACGTTTTGATAGTAGTGAAATGTGTGGAGGTGTGGTTGTTTGTGTTAAATAGGTAGAAACGATAAGTTAGTGCTTACTTAAGTATTTTGATGGCTATAGTAAATAAATAGCTTACAGTTTGTTCTAATAACTTTGTAATTTGCAAATACTTAAGTAAATATGGATTTCATTTTTTGATGACATTTTCCTTTTCATGACATTGTGTTGTCTATTTTGTTTTGTTGTCTATGGAAGAAAATAACAATGCAAGATATTTGTTTTTTTGATAAGGAATATTATTTTATCGCTTACATATACATATATTATTATGGGTGGCCGATAGTGTAATTTCTATCTGAGCGCTACCGTGCTTTGGAGGGCACGATAAGCAGTCCCGGTTGTTTCAATCGTCAGACCATGTCGGAGGCCTTTAGGCGGTCTAAAATCTCTGACAGGGTTGGCCACTGACCTACTCGGAATGAATGAATGAATGAACCTTTTAATCAATGTTTTTTGGTTGGATTTTACTGTTGTCAAACACAGATATAAAACTGCGTTTCATTTTCAGTGCTGGAGCGGAGTTATATTTAGTGATGTAGTCAGAGGACGGTTATGGGACATTCGTTTTGATGGCCGTTCTGGATCAGTTTTGATGTGTTTAAAGTTTTTCCTTTCTGCTCCCAGGTATTATTTTAAAAGCAAATTTTAAATTGCATTTTAGCTTATATTTGTGATAGGTTAAGGTAGTTTATCAAGAGCTAATAATAAGAGCAAGACTCTAAATGTGTATTAGGTTATAAATCTTTATAAGAGTTTGAGTTTTTTTATGTTCTTAGGGCTTTATAATTCTTTCAATATCTCTCTATCCTCCGCTATCCTCTTCAACTCCAAACCGCGAATGTATTACAATAAACAGTTGAAGTACAATATCCTCCTTTAATTGCTACTTATTCATATCGTATAACATAATAATGGCACTATAAAGTTGAATAATTACAAGCTTATCTATCAGTTCCCCAGTCACGTTGTCTGGCACATGTCTGATTCCATCAGGACAATCTAACGTCAACAGTAATAGGGCTCTAGTCAATCATTTCATATATTTAGATGACCTAGTAACAACAACGCTTGATAAAAATGACGTTTGTATGCGATGGATGCGTTTGAAAATGGAATCTGTGTGCAGGGTTAGGTTTTAATGTGTGTGTGTGGGTGCTTTCTGTCACCAATGAAATGGTGTTGTGCTTTCTGTCACTTACAAAGTAGTGTTGTGACTTTAATTGTTCTTATAGAAATTTCGGTTTTCGGTATAAAAATATGTAGACGTTAGTTTACAAAATATTTAAGGATTACATGTACTTATTTTTATAGATTTGTCCAGTCCAGTGTCTAGTTATTAGAATTTATAACCTATTTCTAATCCTCCTCATTGTACTGATATCTGCAGTTTATAGTTAGATATTTAATTTACAGGCTAATACTTTTTTTACTTTACTACTTTCTAATCTTACCTAACTACTAATAAACTAAGAGAACAACTAACTCTAAGTCAACAATTACGTTGTTCTTCCGCTACCTACGTAACTATTTAACTTTGAACCCACATTAACTATGAATAGATTCTAGGGAATCGCCCACGTTACGACGAAGCCATACCCATAGACCATGAATCACTTATGAGGTCACAAGTGACGTAAAACTAGCATGAATGAACTTCAAAATGAAAAACATAAGAAAAAATAAGAATGAGTTCTAATTGCAGAAATTAAAAATAAAACTCATTTTAAGTGAAAATTCGAAAATGGAATGAAAAAAATAATAATTAGAAGTTAAATAATAAAAATAACTTTTGAAGTGTGTTTAAGAGTCATTTAATTTTTCCCATATTTTTGAATGATTTCATTCAAATTAAATAATATTTGAAATAAATAGATAATATTAAAATAATGATGTGTCTATCAGCCGCAAACATTTATTAACAATACAATAAAAGTCTAATGTCAACAATTCTTAATTCCCATATATTTATTCACTAGCAGCGCCCCGCGGTTTTACCCGCGTTGTGCCCGTTCCCGTGGGAATTTCGGGAATTTTTTTACATAAAAACCTTCCTCTTGAATCACTCTACCTATTACAAAAAACCGCATCAAAATCCGTTGCGTAATTTTAAAGATTTAAGCATACAGACAAACAGACAAACAGACACGAAACAGAGACGACTTTATTTTATACTATGTAGTGATGATAAAACAGCTGTTTAAACCGAATTATCTGCCTACAGCGATGTAAAGACAATATCATAAAATTATATCTAATGTTCTATATTTCAAAAATAACAGTCATGAATTTTTTTATTCTTGTGTTTGTATGGTAATATAAAAGAGGTTATTCCAATAAGTTCCAAACTTTGTTCCCAACACGGGGCAGAGCGGAATTATAATTCCCATCTGTCCCCATTCTATTACGCATAATATTAGTTCACAATGACGCTTATACTGATTATGAATCTTAAATTATAAACACTTTTGTGTTTATGTTTTCTTTGTGGGTCTTTGTCTATATACAATCACTGTATCTAGATGTCTTCGGTCCTACGTAAATGGCTCGATAACATCTCAAGACAGTATCTGGCCTGCACAATAGTTCTGTATATAAAACATGAATGAAGTGACGTCCGTTTGTCCATGCACAGGCCGCGTGAAACTTTATTATTGATCAGTTAATCACAATATTTCCATTGAATTGACCCGGCTTGAACTTGGAGAAAAACATGTTATGAAAGTGCATTAAATAGCTGTTGGTATGATTAACGTGTTTTGTGTCATTATTAGAAATGTATTTGTTATTTGAATGTGATATGGAATGATTACATGGATACTAAAGCAAACTTTTCTTTTTATTTCTAATGTAATTTTATTGCAACAAACTCTTTTGTTAACTTCAAATTATAAGGTAAAGCGTATCAGGATTTCAATAGACGATTTTGAAGTTGGTTGAGTATGGTTGTACCACAGGGTAGAATTTAAAGAAGATAATAAGGCTATTTAAAAACCATAGATAACCTTTACTTATAGATCAATACGTGTTGACACCAACTCTCTTGTAAAACTTAGTAATAATTCATTGAAATTATCCATTTAGCCATATATTCTTTTAGCCATAATATAACTAATACATATTTAATTAAAAACACTACTACTGGCAGCTCTCTATAATGCCTTATCCATAGTTCTTTATTGATTTCCGATCAAAATCCAAAGATTAAAATAAAAAATAAGTAATCGTGCCAAAAATAATACCAATTTTCATAATCCGATTAATCAATTAATGATTTGTAATTTTATTCATGAATCACTTTGTTTGCATGAAATAATCATTATATGAAGTAATTAAATGTCACGTAGTACATTTAGGTGTTATGTTCAACGTATGTCAACAATAAATTGAATAACATAAACAATGCAGTGGCCTCATTATTAGGCACACCTCCAATTACGCAAAAGTACCTAAATGGTTACAAAGCAAAAGGCAAGACAAAAACGACTGGATCGATTTTGATCAAACATAGCTAGGAACCATCGTAATGAAACTGGCTTTCAAATTTTAAAAAACCCTTAGAAATCGATCCATCCATTTAAGAGCTACGTTGTCACGGACAGACACACCACATATTTTGCGTCGAGAGTTAAAAACAGCATCATCGGTTCATATACAAATGTAAAATGAGACTTCAATGTACGACTATCGAATGGTAACAGTTTACTGCAGAGAGAAGGAGAGACAGAGCAGCAAAAATAATACATAATTCATAATCAATCATCAAAACAATTTATTACTTTGGATCCCATTTTTGTAATAAAGGCCAAATGCTTAAATGAACTCGTGGGATCAAACTGGAATTCCTGTTCGACCCCACTTTTACTTTTGTTTCTGCAGTGATAACAAAAAACTAGTTACATAGGTAGTTAGTTTAGCATAAAACTGCCCAAGTCATTAGCAGAGTATTCGCTCACCAAGGAGGCCCCCGCATAGTTGTGACGTTTCTCTAAATAAATATGTCACAAAGATATATTTTAGTCATGGATTTAACTATTTAAGTATACTGTATCATGTGTCTTTTGGATCGAAATGTCGTTAACGATCTTGACATACACCATCGATTCGTCGTTTCGATCGGTTTGACGCGACGGATCGTACAGATAAATCTTACCGTGTATGGGCGCCCCTTTAAGGAAGTGGTGCGGAGTCCAATTGACCAATCACAACGCATTACGAAGACATTCTGTCAATTTTAATGCGCTGTGATTGGTCAGTTGGACTCCGCTCCGCTCTGCTCCACTTTAATGGAAACGCACCTGATGCTTCCTTCGTAGATATGAAAAATGTATAGAAAACGTTAATTAGTTAAGTGTTCATTTAATGGCCGTCTCAGTGCGGCATTAAGTTAAAAATCTACACAGTTTACACACAGTAAAAAAACTACATATTCAAATATTTTATGATCGAATATTTGATGTTTCTGTTGTAAAAGGAACATAGAATGTTATTCTAAAGTTGAATAGACTTTTAGTTTTTATTAACTAAGTATTTAGATAAAATATCTGGTCCAGATTATGTAACAGTTACTACGTCACTATCATAAGGCAACGCCTTCAAAGAACAAATAACCATAAAGATATGCCTTCCAAACAAAATTACGATAAAAAATTAACAATATTTAGTTACTGATTGTTAAAAATTAAATAAATAACAATATTGTTATTGTGACCCCGACTAATGTGATAGGATAGTTGCTAAGTTCAATAAAACATAACATGTAAAATGTAGGCGTTAAATAAGTAGTCCTAGAAGAAAATAAACAAAAATCTATACTAATATTATAAAGCTGAAGAGTTTGTTTTGTTTGTTTGTTTGTTTGTTTGTTTAAACGCGCTAATCTCAGAAACTACTGAACCGATTTGAATAATTCTTTCACTGTTTATTTATCGAGGAAGGCTATAGGCTACATTTTATCCCGAAATTCCCACGGGAACGGGCACAACGCGGGTAAAACCGCGGGGCGCTGCTAGTAAATTATACACGGATAAGTAGTTAGTGCGCGCGCACAGATCCGACGATTTGTTAGGATTTATGTTTGTTACTCTTTGATGCAAAAACTGCTGAACAGATTTGAATCAAACTTTACGGTAATATAGGTTACTAGCTGCGCCCCGCGGTTTCACCCGCGTTGTACCCGTTCCCGCGGGAATTTCGGGATGAAAAATAGATGTTGGCCGATTCTCATAGACACCGGATAAGCACAAAAAAATTCATCAAAATCGGTCAAGCCGTTTCGTAGGAGTATGGCAACGAAAACTGTGACACGAGAATTTTATAAATTAGATACATCAAATTAACACATTTTATCCCTTAATTCCCGAGGGAACCGGTACAACGCGTGTAAGCCTGCGAGGCGCTGTTAATACGAAATTCATTTTGATGGTTATAAATCTATGAACCTAAAATTAGACAATGAATACTCTTACAAATGAAGTTATAAAACTGAATTATGATTGAACGATCCATCCATACTTAATATTATAAATGCGAAAGTAACTCTGTCTGTCTGTCTGTCTGTTACGCTTTCACGCCAAAACTACTGAACCGATTTTGCTGAAATTTGGTATAGACATAGATATGACCTTGAGAAAGGACATAGGATACTTTTTATCCCGAATTTCCCTCCGGATAAGATACTGTTACGCTTTCACGCCAAAACTACTGAACCGATTTTGCTGAAATTTGGTATAGACATAGATATGACCTTGGGAAAGGACATAGGATACTTTTTATCCCGAATTTCCCTCCGGATAAGATACTATTTTTCTACTATATATAATATTATAAATGCGAAAGTAACTCTGTCTGTCTGTCTGTCTGTTACGCTTTCACGCCAAAACTACTGAACCGATTTTGCTGAAATTTGGTATAGACATAGATATGACCTTGAGAAAGGACATAGGATACTTTTTATCCCGAATTTCCCTCCGGATAAGATACTGTTACGCTTTCACGCCAAAACTACTGAACCGATTTTGCTGAAATTTGGTATAGACATAGATATGACCTTGAGAAAGGACATAGGATACTTTTTATCCCGAATTTCCCTCCGGATAAGATACTGTTACGCTTTCACGCCAAAACTACTGAACCGATTTTGCTGAAATTTGGTATAGACATAGATATGACCTTGGGAAAGGACATAGGATACTTTTTATCCCGAATTTCCCTCCGGATAAGATACTATTTTTCTATATTATGTTTACTATTTTTCACCTAAGCAATTGTTTGATGCTTCGCGCTCACTGGGACGGCACGGCTAGGGATTTTAAGGTTTGCTAATATAAAATCAAACGTATTCGTATATAAACAAATGCTATACCTACTTTAAAATAGCGCCACGGCATCGAAAAGGATTTGTCAATCCCGCGGCGGCGAATGCATAGCCATTTATGCTGTATTTCTATGAAGCTACGTTCGAATTTTCACAAGCAAAAATGATAAATCCCGAGACGTTCCGTCCCGGTGAGTGTGCAGCTTGAGTCATACTTTGGTAAGATCCTAAAGGTTAAAAATAAAACTACTGTCCAAAGTAACAATCTAATGCGGACGAAGTCGCGGGTAAAAGCTAGTAACTAATAAGAATGCAATATTATTATTAAATGATTGAACATGAAGAATTAATTTGAACAAGCAAGGAAGTCACGCTTGAATCAATTTGTGCAGACAGGCAGTTCTGCTGAATCGTTTTCTATTAATAATAATGAACAAAAAGCTTTAAAGGAACTTTGCAGTACAATAATACAAAGATTTTGAACGAAAAATAATAAGTACTATTAAAATTATAATCACATCTTATCACGTATGCGAGTCATAGATTAATTTAATCATCATTGTCTTTGTTATATTCAAGCAAAGTAAACAATATTTTTGATAAGACCATAGCAACAATAACTCGCAGGGGGCAACTAATCTTTAAAAACAAGATTAAATCAACCGATTACATACGTACCAATAAATTGTTATTCCAAAATGGATTTAAGATTGATAATTATAACCGTTTTATCTGTGGATATTTTTTTATAATGTTGGTTTTAATTTGATGTGTTGATCTGTCTATACTCTATGCCAACAAACTGTTGTGGCCTCATTTCGGAGGTGTGTCCTTACGTCACAACTCTGCCACAGATTGTAATAACAATCGCCACACTTTGCCTCCTTCTCAGTTTACAATCAACATTATTTACTGCGCTAACTCATTGTACTCAATAACTAAATGTATTTCCGTCAAGGATTCCTCTATTACTATTTTAAATGCGACAGTTTTTTGTTTGACAAAATGTGGCGAATGACAAAATGCACGTTCTTTTTATGAATCGGAAATAAGAACGTTTTTTTCTTCATTTAAACGTCTAGTGCTTTTTTATGATTCCGGAGTTTGGGTATAATAACTTAAATCGTAAAATTGTTTTATTATTTCGTCATTCAATTTGAAATGATATTAAACGTTATCAATTCTTACGTACACGTGTTGTATAGAAATGGCTATTACTGTTAATTTAACTAGATAGCCATTCTAATGCTTAATCATTAATTGCTACTTTGGAAATGTGACACTTTTCAAGATAATGTGCTAATTAATAAGTTAAAGAGTTATACGAAGTATTTATAATCTCTTTGGTTAATCCATACTAATATTATAAAGTGGTAAATTTTTTAAGTTTATATGTCCGAGCTAATCTCGGGAATTATCAGTCCGATTTGAATAATTCTTTTTGTAATAGATAGCCACATTCAACGGAAAGGTTATGGGCTATTTTTCATCCCAAAATTCCCATGGGAACGAGCACAACACCGCGGGGCGCTGCTAACATTTGAACCTTAATAAAAGTCAGAGCAGATTTTGCTCTTCCCTGACTAAGTTACTGAGGCTGAAACATGTCTTAATAAAGAGTAAATCCTATTTATAGCCACCGGTACAAAGTCCAATGATATCTTTATAAAACTCGACTGGCATTGAGTCAAGGCAATTGACCGTTGTATTGAAATAATTAAAGTTTCTGACTAATTTATATCATTCAATCTTCCCAGAAGTATATTTTAATTAGAAATACTATTATAGTACAAACTAATAGTAAAGCCCCGCGGTTTCTCCCGCGTTGATACCAATATATTGTCGGTCCCGGTACTCCCGGTTGTGTCAATCGTTAGACCATATCGGAAAACTCCCGACACCAGTGTTGCCAACTAACCTACTCCAACAAACTTACTAATATCTTGAAAAGTGGGAGATACATTATTATACGCAGTGTCATGTCAGGTAAACTAAGGATTAGGTACCAAATTCATCAACAAAAAAGAGAAAACAAAAAAGGCGGGAAAAAATAATAGACACCACCCTAAACTATCTTTTCTTTTTTTAAACCTGTATTGTCCCACTGCTGGGCAAAGGTCTTCCTTAACTATCAACTGTCAAATATTAATTAGCTTACAATTAATTTTACAAATCGTGGAAAAGTAATATCATCAAAATAAATGCTTCTAACATAAACATTTTGTGTTGTGACACTTACGTTTCTAGGAAGACAATCTGAAATGAGTGTGGCCTCATTCCTATAGGTGCATACCTAGTTATGCTTATTACGTAAGACAGTTTCAGGCATTGGTTTCAGTGTGGAATTCAATATTACTACGACTTAATACTAATATCAGAGAAGTGCGACTTATTCACAACAGACTACAAGACGTACGTAAGACAATAGCTTGTAACGCTATAGTAAGCTAGGTACTAAGAAAGCGTAGTAAACTAGGTTATTGGCATCGCATTATTACAGAAGAATAAGAGTTTTATGATGTTTTATGCTCTATTCCCAATTGTCAACGTTCAAAATACAACGTCACAGTTTTCAACAGACCCTAAAATCTTTTTTGTTATGCTATGTTTTTTTAAACGTCTTCTTTTCTCCAATTTCAAAACTTTCCATCATTCGTTCAAATCGATGGCAGTGATTACATCAATACTACCTACCGAACAGCTGATCACGAGATATTCCCGCCAAACTGCTCATGAATTTCACGTTCACTTCACGTGAAAGATAACGTTGGCCAAAAGATTGGGTTCTCCGAAATATCCAGACTTTAGGCAGACTCGTTCGCTCACGCTATTTGGCACAGATCATTGCCTTAATCTTAAGAGTGACTAATATGTAGCTAGCCAAGCTTATACTGTTGAACATTACCTATTCATAGGTCATGTAAGTATGTATGTATGTCCCAATTAGTACTTAAACTTTTAGGCCTAATGTTCATCAAATCTAGGACTTCACTGAAATGTGAAATGCTATAGAGATAATTAATGTACGTACTGAATATACATTTAATTAATAATATTATTTTTAGATAATGATTACTTCTATTCTAGTATTATTATATCTAACTAACAAAAACAAAGATTACGCAACAATCTGAGTTATTACCAAAGATATTGACCTTCCTCTACTGACAATAGAAACAAGGAAATCATTACATAGAAAACTTATTATACTCGTAGCAACGACAAATTACAATGCATTTTATTGATAAGTCATTTAAATCTTCTATTTTATTGTAAAAAGAAAACTAACTAGGTATGTTAGAAGTATTAAGGATTAATTAACGTTAAGTAACGATTAAATTATAATATGACTAATTTGACTTTTATTTCTATAACTTAATTAGTTTTTTTACATTGTTTAGATCTTTTAACTACGTGAAATGAAATATTAGGTAATGAAAAGGAAATTCGTGCGATTTTATAATCATCTATTATATTTTCCAATCCATAGATTGTAATAATGCAGTTTAAAAATAGATCAGACAAAGATATTATTTAAAAAAAAAACTTTATTTTAATGGGTCCTTTAGGAGTCATTAAAGGGGTTATTTTAAGGGGTCCTTTAGGACCCATTTTTCAATGAACAGACAACTTTATCTAAAAGATAAAACCTTTTCAAAGAACATTACAGAAAAAAATTCAATAGAGAAAACTTTTCTTTCTTATCATTCAATTTGTCAAAATTATTCCACGTATTGATTGACGTTTATTTATTATCTGTAGACCTTAATAAGAACTCACTCATATTAGAATTTAGAACGTAATAATGTTTTGATTTCCGAAATAGATTCTGATTGATATCCAAGAAGAAATAAACATGTAATACGTCAAATAGGTCGTATATTACACGTACCTAGGACTTATGTTTTTACATACATTCCTACGTTTGGAACTAAAGAAACTACAGTTCTAGGATATACGACTTATGTATCCACTAACATAGGTACATTACAAAATACACTGGGACTAGGAAAAGAGCATTTTCCGGAATTCCGTATGCCCTGATTCGAGTTCGAACCTAAAACCTAAGCTGCCAACTGTGTCAGTTGTCACTACTAAGCCATGAGGTCATTGTAATGTTTTCTTAAATCTATGTCAATAACATTTTCAGTTTTCACCAAGGAGTCGGTAGGTTTCGTGACGGAGCCGAATAATTATTTGCGTTTTATGGCAGCCCAAGGTTTTCTTATCAGTTTTAGCAAAATAATAAACTTTCTTGTTGTATTATTTGGTTAGAATTTTCAAGGTTTTAGAAAATGTATAAGAAATATAAATTGTATTGAGTAAAGAAGATTATAAAGCTTTATATCAATGTATTATTAGTTGATTCGAAATCAATAATATTTTTACAGGACATTATTTTTTTTTTTTTTAAGATTAAAATTACTTTTCTTAAAAATAACACCAAGACACAAAGCAATATCAAAACTAATGTCATCATTTTACTGTCAGAAAAAAAAACAATCGAAGTTTTTTCACTACTGTGACTCCTAAAGACATTTAAAAAATAATCTTACCATTGGGCAGAGCCGCATGAAGGGTCTTCTCCTTATCCTCCATCATTGCATGAGCGGTGCTAGCTCCTGGTGCCATCACGATTCTTCTCAACGAAGGTCTTTTAGTCAACGCAACTATATGTTTCGCTCGTAGCTGCAATCTCTTGCGACGCGTGCGAACTCTATGAAGGTTCGAAACCGACTGAGGGTTTGGTCCACTTGTTATCACAGAATGAGCCTTATCAGAGCCACGGCAGTGGTTACCGAACAACCAGACAATAGCCGAATATATTTTGCAGTACAACAAACAGAAATATAGATACCAATCGCCCCTTATTATAATAGCCATCAAGCGATCTGGAACAATATCATATTAGGTTAGTTTTCTTTCGGTGTCTATCTGTAACTTGGTCACGTGGAGGAATTATAGTCCTACATAGATTTTTTTCTTATATTAAAGAGGGATAGGAAGTATAGAAACAAGCACAGGGTCACATAGACATAGTCACAGATAACACATTCCCATTTTTGAAAGAAGGAATCGAATACGAAGCGATTGTCAATTGTCAAATGACATTTGTCATTGTTGGTCAAAGGCCGAATAAATAATAATATGGAATCTATAGTAAGTAATATAATAGGGAAGACTTTATTTTTGTTTGTTTGTCCCCGCTAATCTCCGAAACTACCAATCCGATTTGAATTATTCTTTTTGTAATAGATGGCCACATTCAACGGGAACGTTATAGACTACTTTTCATTCCGAAATTCCCACGGGAACGGGCACAACGCGGTTAAAACTGCGGGCGCCGCTAGTCTAATCACATAAGGTGTTGGGCAACCATAATAAATCTATAGACTATTCCCAAAAGGCAACCTTCAAATAGACTATTCGGTACGTTGTTTATCTATAACTACGTATCCAATCAAATTATCTAATTCTTACGTAACACATGTAATCAAGGCTTCTTCGCGTATTCTAGTCGGACTCTTGATAAAAGGTGAGGTAAATAAACCTTGTCCTTCCTCAAGGCTTATTCTTTGCAATGATAGATTTTTTTCTATTTAACTTTGTATCAAATAAAGTTAATCACCATGCTTACCTATTGCAGGTGATCTCAAACCCGAGCCATGTTTGAAAAGTAGAAACATGCTTCGCTCGACCCGGGATTTGAACCTAGGACCTCGGTCTTAGCAGGCGAGTGCAAATACACTAAACCACCGAGGCGTTTGTTTTGAACCGACTTAAAAAAGGAGGAGGTTCTCAATTCGACTGTATGTTTTTTTTAATATTATGACGTGTGTTACAATTCCTTATAGAATATAGATCTATCTACTTCTCTATGGCAAAAAATAGCTCTGAACGGAACTTAACACTCAGCCAAAAATCTTGTAAAAATGTCTAGGACAAGCTAATATCCCTTGTCTATGACTGTAGTACGATTGTTGGTATCGAATTAATTTAATTTGGATGCCAAAGTACATCGCCAAAATAGAATATCAGTGAGTAAAACGAAGCAATGTATACCTACGCGTTTAATAAATGAAACACTTGCCAAAATGTAAATAAACAAATGCAATGCATGGAAGAAACCAGGCTACTTAGAAATGGCGCGATCCGATGTTTATGATCATTTCACTGTACTCGTTTTATTGTGTGTTTTCCTGTGTTGGAAACTTTTAAATAGAAATCTCCCAGAAGAAGTGTTTCCTATACTTTTTAAACCATGATACGTCTTTACCTAAAATGTAGTGCTTATATTCTCATTGCATTTACCTACAAGTTGTGAGTCGGCGAATGCCTTACTGAAAATCAAAGACCAGGTAACAAAGAAATGACAGGTATCGTTATAATGACGACAGGTACCGTTTTGACAGGTATCGTTTATGACCGATATCGTTTTTGACAGGTTTCTCTTTAGGTTCCGTAACTCAAAACGTAAAAACGGAACCCTTAGATGATTCTTTTGTTGTCTGCCAGTCTGATGGTACATTCAATTCAATTTAGTGCAAAAAATCTGTACTGAAAGCTCGCACTTGGCTTGTTTTTTTAAAGCAACTGAACATTCGAATCTGTAATGCTGAATCTTACCTATTTTTAATATTAATCAACGGTTTAATGAAAGGGTTTAAATAAACTTTTTAGAATGAAACTAATCTTTTGTTGAAATTATCTCTTTAGAAAGGACAACATAATTATTAATTTCAATAACGAGACAATGGAACTATCTTGGTCATTATGAGTCTCATATAAGAAACAATTAGACAAAGCTCTTTGCTTTCGAATGGCGCAGGATTAAATTAAAGATATAGTGTACATTGTCAGTTTATATAATAGTAATATGCTTATTGAGATGTTAATAGGTACAATATAACTTTGAAAACGATAAGGTTAATATGACAATGCTCGATAATTTCCTGTACCGATCGTGGTATCCCTGCTTAAAGTATGATATATGTAAGGAATCTGCGTAACGTTTTAATAAGTTACTGTTAGGTACTAATTTATTTAAAAGTGGTACCAAAGGTAAGGTAGGTAAGCCAAAGGTTATCATGATTATAGTTTAGGTTAGGTTAGTTTGTCGGGTAATATCCTAAAACCCTAATGTATTAGCCGTTGCCACCTCAATCGATCATATTTCATTCCACGCTAATAGAATCGTTGGGTTGTCGATAAATACGCACCTAGTTACAGTATTATCGATATACAGCTGATTGTGGAAATTTAACATCTCGTATATATCCTACTATATTATAAATGCGAAAGTTTATGAGGATGTATGTATGTTTGTTACTGTTTCACGCAAAAACTACTGAACGGATGTGGATGAAACTTTACGGTAATATAGGTTGTACATCGGAATAACACATGGGATATATTTTATCCCGAAATTCCCGCGGGAACGGGTACATCGTGTGTGAAACGGCGGGGCGCGGCTAATATAACTATACATTACAAATACCAACTGTCCAATTTAAAAACTACGTCATCTTTTCGGAAAAGAAATGGTTTCCTTAGCAGTATAATGCAGAATATATATTAGGTACCTATGCTCAAGTATATAGTTCATCTTAATTTATCTAAATTTTAGCCTATTTACATAGCAGCAGTAAATCTGAGTTTGAAGTTAGGTACCTCTTTACAAAGAGGTTTATCAATGAGGGAGTCATTTATTCACTCATTCATTCATTAGGGAGAATAAGTAAGTTTAAGTGAATGCTTATTTTCTGTGCTTACTATACTCGTACTTTATAGGCCCTACTATACTTTTGTATCGTTATACATACATCAAAGTAGGGGTCCTTTGGCATGACATGAGTCTATCTATTTTGAAAACTAACAACTTATAACTTTATACCAGATACTAACTGTGAAAACTAACTGTGATGTGATATAGTGTGACAGTGACATGTTTGACACATTTTTAATCCGTTTAGTCTTCGCTTGAGAGTAAAAACGAGAGTTTTTGACGTTACATGTAGATAGAGAGAAATTTGTCCAAAAAGTCTAGATAAAACGATGAGAAAACCTTGGTCTTCAGTGATATGATTCCTGCTTCCAGAAATCGTGACTGTCTGTAGGTAATCAACCCGTTGGCTATTCTATTGATCGAAAGGTTAACAAGATAACCCGTCATCATCGCATCAGATGATGAGTCGAGTCCAAACTACCTACAAGATTTACAAATGGCGATTATAATGAATAATAAATAAAATATTTTAATAATAATGACTTTACTGGTTCTAACCGGCTTTAACCGCCTTCAGTGGAGGTTTTTAACTGATTCATGGTTATGTAATTACGTAGTTGCTTGTATTGTTACGAAGTTTACTTGAGCGGGAATTTAACTGCAAAATATTTTTTGAAAAAATACTTAGCAATGGAGTTATGAGTGCCATTCAGAACAGATGTTTCAAATGTCAGAAAGTATTTTGACTATGGCCTTAGGTAGGAATATTGGGTACCAAGTCTTCTAATACCCCGATTTTGACAACTTACATAGTTGAATGACTTGTCATTAGTTGTCATATATAATTCACCTAATGTCAAAAACATCGGTTAATCTGAGAGAGAATTCTAAATAGGCCCTTATTTAGTCAGTCATATTTTCTAAGAAATGCACCACGGAATGCGGATGCACTTTATCCAACACCTGAAGGAGTCTTTGTTCCATCTGTTTTGATGAATCGGAGCGTGAACCGCAAGGTTGTCGAGTTGAGAACATTAAAATATTCCTTTGTTGCGCTCCAAAGAGGCTCGTTTACAAACAACGCACGGGCAGCCATGCTTGTTTACTTCGTTCTTATGCAACTTATTTTAAGCTCTCTCTTTAGCTTCTTGGCCCTAATTCAACGTTTTTCTTACCTGTTCTGTTTCTATAAGTAAGATAGGTATGTATAGAATATGTTTTGTTTGGTTCCTCCATTTCGATACCGGTGTTAATTTTGTTGGAGATGAAATGCCGATACCTACCCGTTCTTGTGCTTGTCAGGAAATATTTTACATTGTTTTTATGCGGCAATTCTTCTTTAATAGGTACAAGCCATGAATAAGTAAATAACTAGGTACAAACATTTATTATGATGCATAATATGTAAAGTAATAGATGTGACCAATCGCTGCGTATTCGAAAGGAATATGTTAGTTTAGAATTATTTAATGCTTACGTGAATGCTACAACCTTGAGGGTTCTAGAATATTCTTAGTTAAATGCAAATTCTTACCAGTTGAATGGACTAAATTCTTCCTTCGCAGTAGTGGTCAGAGGATGTATGTCTTATGAAGTGGACCATATCGTGGCGCATTGCCGTGCGCCCGTGGATAGCGATGAACGTTTCAATACACATTCGAGACTCCCGATAAACGTCCAATGTTAACTTGTTAAACAAAACTCTCCCCCAACATCGCACGGGATAATTAACACTCAAATTATACAGTTTCGTGCAGTCGCGGTCACAGTTCAATACGATCCAGTTATCCTTTCGGCTTTACTTGACACCGGAGCGTATTTTGTCCATTGTAATGAGGTAATTCCAGATTGAGGATATTATCCTCTTGCGTCTGTTTACGTATTGGTTGTACGCTGAGTAACGTGGACTGTGGCGTGGTCGCGCGGCTTGCTCGACGAGACGTAGCGAAAGCGAGTTGTTGGAAGGGAGCCCGATTGACAACAAGTAAGCTTCGGGTGACATCGATTTTCGTTCGGCTAACTTCGGTTCCGAACATAGTGGGAGTATTTTGGTCCGACCCCGATGCCCGATGTCTCCTGTTAGGTCTCGATAAATACTTTGTAGATAACATCGAAGTTTGTTGTATACAACAAAGTATTTGTAAAAAAAAAACAAGGAGGACATAGGTAAACTTTTTATAGCTATTTAATATACTAATAAACTTGGAAAAGAACTAATAGTACACTTTTGTTTTGAATTATGAATTTACGCAGCACCTGATTAAATCGCAATATCAAATTACTCCATACTATTTTAATTTTAAAAGGCGTTATCTTTAAATCCCATACAAAAAATAAGCTGAGCTGTTGATACATGTTATACCTACCTAGATACTTAGTAGGTAAAGGATTTTGCTATGATATTTTTTAATGAGTACTGGTTTGTCAAACAGGCTCCGTCACCTCACCTTTACCCGTGCCTTTACTTATTACTACATTTGCATGATTCAAGTAATAAGTTCCTAGCTGGTATAATTACTACATCACCTCTGAGCTGCAGGTTTTTCACAAAATTAAGGATCACCTAATTGTTATACTTAATCAATTTAAACATAAAATTACCTTAATAATAATCAAAATCATGGACCATAAACATGTATGTTTTAGTAAAACATTGTAAATGTTAAGCAACGTGATACAATAGCTGTACTTGGGATGGTGACCGCCTGTGGTGACCGCTGCTTGCTGCCGATGACGTTTCTATCTGAGTAGGTTAGTATTCCCTGCTGATGTAATCCTTCTTTGTACCTACCTCAAATGTAAATACCAATTGCCGGCATCATAACTTACTTAAAAACTTATATAAGATGATACTGCATATCGTAATCCGACTATTTAAAGTCTGATTCGCTTAATTAGCATAAAAAATCAAGGCCAACGTTATTATTAGAGTCCCATAACGTGACCAGAGAGCAAAAACTTAATCTCCTTTCACCCAATCTACAAAAAAATAGCAACTGTGGACAACTTACGTTTTATTCGTTTTCCTTACCTTATTCTAAACAAATCATGCATAGGAACAAAGCCTAACACGTACTTTTTGCATTTTTATTAACAAGATTCTCAACCAAGTGCATGATAAAGTTCAGTTTAGTCTAATAGTGGTGGAATAAACACGTGCAATATTAGTAATTATAACTAGTAACTAACTGCTCTAATCTGTACGTTATAATTTATCGCCGGAAACTAGTTTTGAGTAGATGTACGTATTTTCTCGTGGCTGAGTACGTAGGTCACAAATTACAGTTGATTCGTCTTCAGTGAATAATGAAGGTCCTCATTCTAGTTTTGGGTACGTACTTATTAGTAAATTGCTCTTAGCCCTAATTTAATCAAGTTGAGAATGAATCTAGGCCATCTTTATAAAGAACTATCTATAGTTATTGTCTTGATTTATATTAAAACATTACAAATCTTAAAAATAATTCAGTCTATTTAAAACATAACTTTTTCCTTATTTATGCATACCTACATTATGTAGTTTAAACATCACATTGTTTTTTTGTGATATTTGTATTTGGCGCCGAATTATTTTATTAATATTTTTAGTCCACGATAGCAATTATTGTATACCTGATATATTAAAATTAATGAATATAGAACAAAAAAACAGCGAAGCATCCATATAACAAGAAAAAATGTATTAATTCACAACATGAGAAAAATATTAGCTTAAGTAATAATATTACTATCTGCGTAAACCGTAACGTCATTGAAAACTTTGACAGTTACCAGCACGTACGAAAAGTTAACCCGACTATTTTGAAGTGTTTTTGATAAATTTGAAACACCATTTACTTGTAAGACATCTTCAAACATGGGGTTATTGTTTTTCTTTCACTTTTGACTTTTGTTTGACAATTTGATTACAATTCTTTTAGTTTCTTGGTCTGTGATTACAATCTTTTGGTGATCTTTTGTTCGCTTGCACAGTTCGCTCGCTTGCTTCTTTTAGAGTGCAAGTTATTATAGGGAAATGTAAAGGAATATTGTGAAAATTGTGAATTAAAACTAGTCTAGACTTATTTACTATAACTTTTGGTCAACAAATATACGTAACAAGTATAAGTAGGTCCAACATAACAATAGTAAGTTTACCCTAAACGTTCTCATTATCGTAACAAAGCTACCTAAAATATAATTAGTAAATTACTTTGCAAGTTAGTGTATAATTATTATTTTATTAATTACTTTGCTTTGTTCAGGGCAAGGCAAACCAAGGTAAGTTTGTAAAACAAAGTCTCTATCGTGTTTCAATACATCATTCTCAACTTGCACAAAGAACTTAATGATAATCAAAGAAGTAATTAAAGTCTAGATATTAACATAAAACCTCTTAAGGTCAATACATTACCATTCGTAAAGTTATTCTAATACTTCTTACTAACAGTTACCGCGATTTTACCCGCGTTGAACAAATTTCCGCGGGAATTTTGAGTTGAAAAGGAGCCTATAAGATGCCTATCCAATAAATAGTTCTTTAGACTAGTGTGTTTAACCAAAAACAAACCCTTTCGCCTTTTTATACTAGTACAGATTTACAACAAACATTGAAATTGCAGCTACAGGTTTTTATACCGCATTAATACACTTTATATTAGTTATGCCTTTGTTTACTTTCAGCTCTGATCATGAGTGAAAATGGATCTGCTTTACAATTAGAATCGTGGATGAAGGAGTTACCGCCCCAGTTGAAGGATGTACCTTTGATTTACTTGGCTATACCAGGTATGTTCATAAGTTCCCAATTAGTTTATCTAAAGTGCTATATACCTACAGTACTAGCATAACAAATTAACCCAGCTGTGCTTTGATTAGTAAAATTAATAATTGTGTCTAGTTTTCTTGAAAAATCAGGAATAAAATAACCTTCCTCTTAAATCATTCTTTATGTTATTGAAAACTGTATAAAAATCTTGTATAGCTTAACAGTAGCCTCCGTTGTAGGTAAGTTCCCGTTTAAATAAATAATAATGACATTAACATATGTTTCAATTAGTAGTAAAATGTATAAAAATCTGTTCAGTAGTTCATGATTTTAACACAAACAATATAGGTAAAAAAACTAAACTGGAAATTTTGTTTATTTAAGATCTACAAATAGAACAAAAAAGGCTAACTATAAAACAATGAGTACCATGTTATTCTTATCACCAAGTCTTTGTTAATAATGCTAGTAAATTTATCAGTTCAGTTCATTAATCACCACAAAAATACTTTGGTAATTTAACTTTAGGTAAAAGTAGAAGGCTTTGTCTTATAATATGGCTAGGTTATCTCAGTACGCTTTTATCATAATACTTTGGTAATTCAACTGTAGGTAAAAGTAGTGTAGGCTTTGTCTTATATTATAATATAGCTACATTATCTCAGTATGCTGTTATCATATTAATTACTAGCGACCCGCCCTCGCTTCGCTTCGGGTAATCAAGATTTCATGTAGGAAAATCGGGATAAAACATTGCGTGTCTCCCGCAGGAATATACACAATCAAAATTTCAAGTGGGAAATTGGGGATAAAATATTACATGTCTCCCGCGAGTATATATGTATACACAATCAAGGTTTCATGTGAGGAAGAATTCGGGATAATACCTACATAGCACGTCTTCGTCGTTCGTAGTTCGTAGGTAGGTAGGTACCTATATCCCCGCGCGCTTTGACCGTACGAAACAGTAAGTAGCCATAAGAGACCCGCCATCGAGCATTACTATTTTGTAAGCAGCGCCCCGCGGTTTTACCCGCGTTGTGGCCGTTCCCGTGGGAATTTCGGGAATTTTTTTACATAAAAACCTTCCTCTTGAATCACTCTACCTATTACAAAAAAACCGCATCAGAATCCGTTGCGTAATTTTAAAGATTTAAGCATACAGACAAACAGACACGAAACAGAGACGACTTTATTTTATACTATGTAGTGATATTTCTCATCATAACTCTGAAACTAACTGTCCGATTTTAATAATTTAAAGAGGTACACAAAGAAACATGAAATCGGGATAAAACATTGCGTGTCTCCCGCAGGAATATACACAATCAAAATTTCAAGTGGGAAATTGGGGATAAAATATTACATGTCTCGCGCGAGTATATATGTATACACAATCAAGATTTCATGTGAGGAAGAATTCGGGATAATACCTACATAGCACGTCTTCGTCGTTCGTAGTTCGTAGGTAGGTACCTATATCCCCGCGCGCTTTGACCGCACGAAACAGTAAGTAGCCATAAGAGACCCGCCATCGAGCATTACTATTTTGTAAGCAGCGCCCCGCGGTTTTACCCGCGTTGTGGCCGTTCCCGTGGGAATTTTGGGAATTTTTTTACATAAAAACCTTCCTCTTGAATCACTCTACCTATTACAAAAAAACCGCATCAAAATCCGTTGCGTAATTTTAAAGATTTAAGCATACAGACAAACAGACACGAAACAGAGACGACTTTATTTTATACTATGTAGTGATATTTCTCATCATAACTCTGAAACTAACTGTCCGATTTTAATAATTTAAAGAGGTACACAAAGAAACATAATTAACCTTGATTGTAGAGCCATTTATTTTGATGTAGATTCATATCATCATATGAATATCATCAACTTAAAATTACACTCCTTTTTTAACTAATTAATTTTAACTTAAAACGGTTATTGTGTCTTAACTATAATAGTTAGACATATGCCCTCGCGAACTTATTTGTTCGCAATGATATGTACTTTGATTGTGTAGAACATTGTTTTTGTGTATCATCAATAGATTTAGTAGCGCACGCCAATAACCAATTTTTTTAGGCATGTTTTTCATACCTTGGGTTACATATACCCGCGTTGTGCCCGTTCCCGTGGGAATTTCGGGAATAAATATAGCCTATGTCACTCAGGGATAGTGTAGCTTTCGAATGGTGAAAGATTTTTTTAATTCGGTGCAGTAGTTTCAGAGCCTATTCGAAACAAACAAACAAACAAACAAAAAATCAAACCTTTCCTCTTTATAATATTAGTATAGATATTTCACACTGGGAAAATACAAAGAAAACTAATATAACTTATTGTATTATTTTCATTATATTCTTTATTTTCCTTTCTTTTCATTGAACAAAACATAGTTTAAAAATGTGGCTTAGCTTTCAAATTACCGACCCTCAATAGACAAGCATAAGTGATTATACCTAATCTTCCTCAGTGTAAGAATACCTTGTTGAAGGGAGAAGCTTTTGCCCCTAGAATCTAACATGTATCTTCTTCCTTTTGACACCACTAGATAATCAAGAAATAAGTTTCTATAATTTTCATTAAATTTCTGTATATATTTTCAAATGTTTATTCACGTCAATTCCAGGCAGTCATGACTCTATGACCTATGGTATTACCCGCACAAGCGGGCTGGCCCCCGATGCGGAACCAATCCTCCACAGACTGTACCCCCTGTTCCGAGGTACGATATTACGCTGGACCATAACGCAGGCCCTTGACACCCGCCAACAACTACTTATCGGCATTAGGTACCATAACTATAACAAATGCATGCCTTAAGTTCATTTATTGGGAAGGGGGGAGTAAAATGAACCTATAGAGAAGTGACGATTTTTATTTTGTGGATAGGCAAAATCAGCTGCCATTCTTTTTTCAAATAGGGCTTGATAAACTTCGTAGCTGACACTAACCTTATTACCCAATTCTTCCTACAGTAATAAATGTGTGGTATGTTGAAAGATTTAACCTTTAAATTCGCTAAGCAACTGTGTGATGAATGTTTCAGATACCTCGACTTGAGACTGGCTACCAAGAAAGATGATGATAAGTTCTATTTCACTCACGGGGTGTATGCGGAGGAAATATCGAAGGCGTTAGAAGACGTCAAGGAATTTGTAGACTCGCATCCAGGAGAAGTAAGGATCTTTGATCTGTACTAATTTATATGAAGATTTTTGCCTACTTAACTAAATGTATGCATGTGACCCCATTAAATCTGGAAAAATAACGTAACCACAACCTACAAAATATTTAAACTAGCGCCGTCTATCGGATTGCGGGTAGAACCACCGCGCGGAACAACTCGTTTTTAATTATTAAGCATTGCTAAGTATTCGAAATAAAATCAAAAACTGTTCTGCTCTTTCAAGGTAGTGATCCTGGACTTCCAGCATTTCTACGGCTTCATGCCAGCAGACCATCAGAGGCTGATGAGGTATCTCTTGAACCTTTACGGGCCGCGGCTCGTGCCTAGAAGAGGAGACTTACCTTCAATAACTTTGAACTCATTGGAGAGGCTTAAACAACAGGTATATTTTCAACTGATGGTTTATTAATAAGAAGTATAAACCTCATAAGTAACACCCTGGAGATGTCAGTTATTTTCTGCGAAACACCCAATGATTTAGTTCTACCAAAACCCAAAAAGGCCAAAAAATAAGAGAGAGAAGCAAAAGCTTACACATAGGCAAGCCTCATTACTTGCGGAATATTGAATTTGGGGGTTGACAGACAAATCAGCATTGACAAGTCCTGTTAAATCAGCCATGTGCTCATTGATCTCAATTAGATCGCTATAGAATAGTTCAACACATTTTATCAGAGTAACAATTGCGTGTCAACTCTCAAATGGATCTCGATAGAATATTATTTCATCAAAGTCCAACGGAGGCTTAATCGAGTTACAATTCTTTTGGCAGAATTGAACATAACTACTACTTAATCTATTTCAGGTTATAGTAGTATACCGCAACCAATCTTCAATGTCAGTGGGCGAATTTTGGCAGACCCAAATGTTACCGTCCCCGTGGCCTCAGAAGGACCGCGTGTCTGGTCTGCTAATGTTTTTGAAGAACGTTCGACGACACCCCACTATGGGCTTTGTGCACCAAGCAGTGCTCACGCCAACACCTGCATTTATAGTTTTAAGGTAAACCGGGAAATCTATACTAATAATTATAAAGCTGCAGAGTTTGTTTGTTTGAACGCGCTAATTTCAGAAACTACCAATTCGATTCGAATAATTATTTTTGTAATGGATAGACACATTTAAACGGGAAGGTTACTTTTCATCCCGAAATTCCCACGGGAACGGGCACAACGCGGGTAAAACTGCGAAGCGCTGCTACTATAACTATTGAAATAACCTTTGTTGAAATTTTTGTCAGTGATATACCAAAGGGCACGTACCATAGAGCACGTTAAATAGTCGACCCAGTTATTCCGGTTGTAGGTACGACATAAACCTACTCAAGTTTCTTTCTAATAATGAATCTAGGTCTTGATTCATGTAGTAACAATATATTTACTGTACAGAACTTGCACATAAAGTAGTAATGTCCCACTGTTGGGCAAAGGCCTCTCATCTCACTGAAGTTATCAGTATATCCAGTGCGGAGTATAAGGCTTAATCACCACCTTGTACATGTGTATTGCCTTTGGCATCATTCCAATCCAAATAATATATATAAACTTTGTTTTAAAGGCGTTCCTATAAAGCACATTACATTTATTGAATACCAACAGAGATTTCTCGAGTGGCTCGCGTGTAGTGGATGGTATTTAACATTAATTGTTTATTCATTTAATCTTGACTCACGTTTGAACACCTGATTATGTGCTAGTAGGTCATTCGCTAAAAACGATCAGATTACACATAATTTGTATCGTTATATTTATCACAACATATTATAAAACAAAGTCCCCGGTCGCGTCAGTCTGTCTGTCTGTTCGCGATAAACACAAAATAGTACTGCACGCATTTTGACGCGGTTTCTTTTAATAGATAGAGTCATTCAAGAGAAAGGTTTATATGTATAAAATTCCCGAAATTCCCATGGGTACGGACACAACGCGAGTAAGACCGCGGGGCGCTGCTAGTTTACTTATATAGGGTGGGTTTTTTAAACGTGCAAGACTGAAACTATAAGCGATACGAAGATCTTTGCCTAGAAACCATGTCATCGATTTTAGTGACACTAAAAACTAGGTAGGTACATTCATATTTTTTTGAAAAATGAATTTACCGAAAGAAAAAAAATATGCCTAAAATCAGTGACATTATGGTTCCTAAGAAAAAATCTCGGCATCTCTTATAGTTTAAGACTGGCATACTGACAGTTTTGAAAAAGTATTTTCGGATCGTATGTCTACACTTATATTATAAAGAGGAAAACTTTGTTTGTTTGGTTGTTATGAATAGGCTCAAAAACTACTGAACCGTTTTTAAAAATTCTTTCACCATTCGAAAGCTACATTATCCACGAGTAACATAGGCTGTTTTTCATCCCGAAATTCCCACAGGAATGGACACAACGCGGGTATAACCGCGGGGCGCTGCTAGTACTTTATGTAATAAACGCAACATGGACTCCCCCAAGATTCATACATGACCCTTTAGTCTAATTATCTTCTATTTAAACTTTCAGATGGCTCTCAAATCTACGTGAAAAATGCGCGTTGCCAGTAAAAGAGGACATATTACCCGAACTCCAGGAGTTTTCCCCGGGCCGGCCGACTGTCGGTACCTCATTGGTCGGCATCAAATCGCCAGTGAACGTAGTGATAGCAGATTTCGTAGAAATGGACGACGCGATATTCTCAAAAACTATTATTAATCTCAACTTGAAATTGTTGGGGAATACAGATATCCATGGAGGGTATTAACTGAGAGAATGGTAATAGTGCTGGGTTTAGAGTCCCGGAATAGCAATAAGTACCAAGACATACAATGAGGAAAATAATGGATCGTAACTATTCTGGATTTTCATGACTATCATATAATATAGATGGAATTTAATAGAAGAGGGAAATTGTAAAACACATTTATACTTAAAAGTAATGGCCTGTGCAGAGCAAAGTCTTCTCGCTACAGATATCAATTAGTAACTGTTTATTTTCATCATGATTAAATACCAAGTTTCCCAAATTTGACTGAACTGTAGAGCTGGCCATAATTTTCTCAATTTGTAGGTTTTACAGAAAATATATTAACCAAAATATTACATATTTTTTGACGGACTGATTCTTTCTCAATGAAAGTCATTAACATCCTTATGCTATATTGAATTGTGTCTTCTGATTACGAATCACTAATCAGCCTTCAGTTTCTTATTACTGCCAGCATCGTTCTTGCCACGTATCAAGTGCTTGACAGCAATTAATATAATGCTTGATTATGCATAATATTTTATAGTACAGTATTTGAATATACATTGACAGCTACTTCTATTTTTGTACCTTACCAGTGTAAGTGCGTATGTATATTACATTTAAATATGAATCTTATTAGTTATACTTTAAGTCAGTTTAAGTATTAGCGTGTAATGTCCCACTGGTGGGCAATGACCTCTCATCTCACTAAAGATACAGTACGATGAGGGGGATTATAGTGGTAATGTGGTTAATTTTTATAGTAATACCTATATGATATTCTTTTTTACGAATCTGTGTTCCGTATTCATGTTTAGCAGCCACCGCCACCAAGCAAAAAGGAGGTGTAATAAGTAAAATTATAAATGAAAAGTACTCGTACATAATATCCTAGTACATAGAAGTGAAGTACTTAACTTACCTCACAAAACACATTCTCAATTTGTTGTTAAGTTCCATATTCTGTGATATTTTTACATAATACTCTGCATATAACGGAGCGTTGTTTGTGCCTAAGCAATATTCAAAATAAGATTAAGTAATATATTAATAAATGCATTTTGCCTTAATTTTGTTATTCGAATGTAATAAAACTATTTTTATATTGAGTATAAATTGGTTTAATTTCACAGAATTTAAGTTTACTACAAAGTAATCGAATATATCAAAATATTGATGGCGACTGACCACGTGACCACACATTTCAAATACCTAAAACGTTTCAAATAATAATTTTGTACCAACAACATTGTACAACTTAGTTGTACCAAAAACGTTTTACTGTGACTTACTTGTACCAAAAACGGTGTTACAAAATTCATCCAATTTTATTTTCTGACACAAGTCTCGGAGCGACCAATGCTTATTAGTTTTTATGGAACTCTCTTGTCTTTCCAAAGGAGAAAATAGACGGTCGGATAATTCATCGGAAATTTCAATAATACGGCATATTTTGTCCAATCGTGATATGTTCTCAACAGAGCTAGTGAGATCGCTCAGTTTTATTTCCTGCGATTTTTTCTCCCACATATCGAGAGAGTGAGTGGAACCTTCCTCAGAACCGCTCTCTAGTTTATCATACAAATCTTTTGCAGGTTTAGCATAATTCATGTTATTTATATTTGAAGCTGTTATTGGTTTCCTTCGTTGCGATAGTCTCTCAGCTATTTCACTAAAATCGGATGTAACATCAACAGGTTTCTTTTTAATCTTAGCAAAAATCGTGTTACGCCTCATGCAGTCTATATTTGGTTTGGTTCTATTAATAGGAGAGTTTATTAAATGACCACGGTCTTCTAATTTATCGCTAATAATTTTCAATTTAGCTAGCGACACCTTTAGCGAAACAAGTTCTGCTTTTATTTTGTCATGATTGCTACTGCCAGCTCTATCGTTCTTTTTTACATTAGCTGCTTTTTTATTATCTTTGGCAGGGCTGACTAATATACCTTTATTACTATTTTCACCATTATCAATCACTAATTCAACTTCCTTTAAACAAAAAGTGTCAAGTGAGTTGTGTTGTGTGTCGATGACCTTATTTTTTTGTAAATCGGGTAAAGAATAAGACCGTTTCATTGGTTTGGTAATTGTAATAATTTCTGTATTTATTGCAGGTGCAGGATTCGTGGGTAGTTCAGGAGCCTTTGCTAAATCTATATCGGTTTCTATTGCATCGGGTGTATTTGTATACTGTGCATTTGGTGTATAGACAGTGGTATGTATTTCAATTTCGTCAATTATTTCTCTGTCATTCTCACTCGGTGTTTTGTTGATCAATTGTCGGTTATCTCGTTCTAACAATGGGTTTATAGGAGTTTTAATATCTCCACAAGAATTAATATATGGTGTATCTTTCAGTTCAATATTAAATATTGGAACAGCTTCCTCGTTGATGACGACAGCCTTATCAGATTTTTTGTCGGAAATTTCACATAATTCGCCATTGTTTTCATTGTTTACTGGTATTATATCTTGCATCTGTTTTTTACTCTGAAGAAAACTATCTCCACAAGAATCGGCAATAGAAATTCTTTCATTTTCTAACTCTTTTATTAAGGGATTATCCATCAACATCACTTTGCCGATATTTTTGACATTCGACTGAGTTTTCTTCAATAGATCCTCAGTAATAATTGCCATTTTAGAAAATTCGTGCTTAATTATTTCTAATCTTTCTTGTGCCTTAGTGCAGCTGGTTTGGGTGCAAGAGTTAGCCTCTTCACAACTTAGGAAACTTGAACTTTGATCCACGTGGTTATTTTTTTCATAAGAAACCTTGGGCTTTTCATGTTTAACTGGCGAACCCTCGCGTTTAGGACAAGGATCGTTAACGTATGGACGTTTTTTAAGACGAATTTGAGTTCTTTTATTAATAGAAGTGCTTGTACTAATGGTTTCAGTTTTGAAAACCGGATCATAGTTACAATAAATTGAGATCTCTCTTTGGAAAGATTCAGTTTGTACTGAGTCGAACTTTTTCGCTAGTTTCGGTCGGACTTGTGTGACTTTGTTCCTGTTATCTAATCCTAATTGGCTTTCTGAGAAGAATATCAAGTCTATGATTCGGCAGGAGTAAGCATACTCATTGGCGTACCAGCAAATCAACTTGTAAGTGTTTGGCTTCAATTGTAAGCTTGCGTTAAAATCAAATATGCAAGAATGAACATTTTGGGAAAAATCCGAGGAGACTGACTCGTGGCTGGACACGGTAATTATGTTATTCATGTGCGATTTACTGGCACTATCCACTAGACTGGCTATGCTTTCTAAATTTGTGGGACTGTTTAAGCTGTGAAGAGGGTTTAATAAGCAGGGTAAGGCAACTATCCAGAAATAGTTGTAAAAAAGATGAAAGAATCTGCCTAGATGTGATATCAATAATATTGATGGGATAAATGTATAAAGACTAACCGGATGGATAAATCCAAGACTGAAACATTAACAATGGGCACTCTAAACGCCATTCCACATAATTTATCTTTGACTCCTGGGATGATTTTACTGAGAGCCTTACACGCGCCCGTTGTAGTGGGTATTACGTTCTGATGGATACTTCTGTGATCTCGCCAATGCTGAAAACATTCCATTCATCCAATCATCCTAGCCTTTAAGGAAATATTTTTAGTAAGCTGTCATTGACTTGACCATAGATTAGGGTAGGATGACGGATGTTTAATTACACTCTTGTGATCAATACCTAACTGAGCTGAAAGTTAACGCTACATAAGAACTGTATATAGCTGCTCGGTTGATTACAGACAAACAAGTAGTTACTTCCGTGGCGGATTCGAAATGTTGGTTTGAGGCCTAGACTTTGTTGAGGGTAGAAGATTTTGGTTTGTGGGACTTAAAAAGACATAGGCGTGGGGCTTAAATCCCTTATCCCTTCTACTTTAAATACATTAGCATAAATCATTTTGAAGTGGCAATTATCCTTCCTCCCTTAGTGTTAGATAAATCACATAAATCATACCTTCCCTTTAAGGCAAAGCCCATCCAAAGGCTTCAGCGACGGCGTCATGGCGTGGATGCTCGTCATCCAACCCTCAGCGATGCCCAAGTTGTCATCAAGCAACTTTATTATTGGAGCCAAACAGTATAATGTGCTGGACGCACATGATATGACTCTATCTTCTAAAAATATATTTAACGCCTTATTCATAAACGCTCATTAACTAAAACACTGCTAAGTGTTTTGTCTCTTTTTCTCTTTGTAAAATAGCGTATGTTGGAAAGGGACAAACCAAACCTCAGAGAAAGAGAAGTTACTGCCAAGATATTTGAGCAGTAATTTGGTGACTGACTACGTAGGTAAGTACTCGTACCTTATTGACGGGTATGTAAGGATGAGTGTAATGATATCTTGTACGTAATAGTTACCATTGGATACTATGTCTTGGTTGACTCCTAAGATGACCATTGGAATATCAATACTAGGGGCTGTGAGTATTACTCGACGCACTGTGTTGCGTTTGAGGTGGCCCTGTGAATTTTTAGTATAGAATAAGACTAGAAATAAGGAGTAACTTTACGGTCTTCCTTCTTAATGAATTCCTAAGTTTGTTATTTACGATTGTCGCACCCACATATCGTTATTAGTAGGTGTGTACTTTTATCTGCAGATAGATTAAAGTTTTTAAGAAAAATATGTTATTATCAACTTATTGTTAATATTATTATGATATGAATACCAAAATATTTTCAACCGCAGATAAATATATTGTTGAGTTTACTTGAATAGGTATCTCGAGTTCAGAAGCCAAGCCAACAAAACTATGATACGATTATACAATCACTAGCAGCGCCCCGCGATTTTAGCCGCGTTGTGCCCGTTCCCGTGGGAATATCGGGAATTTTTATACATAAAAACCTTCCTCTTGAATCACTCTATCTATTACAAAAAACCGCATAAAAATCCGTTGCGTAATTTTAAAGATTTAAGCATACAGACAAACAGACGCGACTTTGTTTTATACTATGTAGTGATATCATAGTTTTTGTTTTGTTTTCATTTTGAAAACAAAAATTACATCATTGATGTTGAAAGTTAACTTGAATATTCTAAATATCTAAAGACGTTTTATAACGCGCCTTTGAATATCGTGAAAGTACATAGCATAGTATACCTCTGGTGGATCGGCCACCTTAAATAGCAACGCATCTAATTTAGGCAATCCAACAATCACGTTAAACGTTACTAGCTTAGCTTACTACTGGTGGATCGGGCACCTTGATTGAAACCTAAAGATAACGTAAGTACATCTATTCTATACTAATATTATAACAAGGTAAAGTTTCTAACTTTATATGTTTGTTTGTTTGTTAGGGCTCATCTCAGAAACTACCAATGAGATTCCAATAATTATTTTTTCAATGGATAGCCACATTCAACGGGAAGGTTATTTTTCATCCTGAAATTCCCATAGGAATTCCCATAGGCACAACGCGGTTAAAACCGCGAAGCGCTGTTAGTACTTCATATTACATAACTTGGTTGTATGTACTAACAGAAGCCTTCTCCATGTTGGTGAACATTCCAGAAGCTTCTACCACATACTGGACCTCGACTTCATCCCATGGTATGCGCTCGGGCAATTTCTCGGAAAAGAATCTTATCTTACTCTTGTCTGGAAATACAATATAATTATGTGGTATAAGTAGTGTGCATCTGTAAACATAAGCATCTAAAGTACGTAAGTTGGTACCTAGTTATTATTTTCAAAGCTAAAACTGCTAAATTCTGCATTATCTCTTTGGGTTGACTGGTAGGACTTACATACATATATACCTACAGTAATCGGCAAAAGCAATTCAGCTTTCCCGCTAGAGTCCCAAGAGTCTCCTGAATGTATATAAACTTCAATCAACTGCCCAAGGTTGCTAGCCTCCAATCAAATTTCTGTTTTGAAACGATTTTGCCAAAAAACAAATCTAGATACTAATAGATAGTTTAGTAAATAAGTACAGTGTTGTGTCGCACCAGCGACTCAGCGGATACTAAGTCTGCTCCTTTGCATCGTAAATCGTTTTGTTCTTTCTTCATTTTTGCAAATTATATATTTTTTAAGAGGAATTAATTGTTTAAAGGTTTACAAATCCGGAATCATCTAAGATTGTATGCCTATGCACACTATGCAGTGCTTAAGTAAAGGCACAGAAAAGGGCCGAAACGTTTAGATAAAAGCGAAGTGTATCCGTAAACGTAGTTCAATTCAAAATGAGTAGGTGTTCGCTTAAACTTAAGAAACCAGTAAGTAGGTACCTTATTGGTACAAAGCGTATAGTATTTTAGCATTTGCTTGGCAACTGTAATAGGTACGTTACATCCTAACTAATATTTTAAATGCGAAAGTAACTCTGTCTGTCTGTCTGTCTGTTACGCGCTTTCACGCTAAAACTACTGAACCGATTTGTATGAAATTTGGTACACAGTTAGTCCAGAGCCTGAGAAAGGATGCTACTTTTTATCGCGAAATTCCTGCGGGAACGCGTACAACGCGGGTGAAACCGCGGGGCGCTGCTAGTAATTCTTCTTCTTCTTCATCGAGTGGATGGCCAACCTGACCAATCCTGGTGTCAGAGTTATTGAGCCGCCAAAGGCCTCTGACATGGCTCATGTAAAGACTACTATCCGTAGAAAGTAACCGGGCGGGACCGACGGCTTAACGTGCTGCTAGTACCATAAAAAGTGCTTATCTTGATGTCTACATGGCAGTCTATCTACCCAAGGGATAATGAGACTTCATCTGATTTATGAATGAATTAATATCGAATGGATTAAAATACTTATGTAGATAAGAACATACCGTCTATATAAACATCGTTATCGACATGTCTGATGTCTCCTTCCAATGTCCCGTACGTTGAATCAAACTTTATCAGGTAGCAAACATACTCAATGGAGATAGCCGGGTCGTTTATGGCTGCTATCTGCAAGTCGATGGTCCGTGGATAATGTAATTATGTGGAGTGAATCCCTTGCAAGAGTTACAAGGGAAATAATGGCAAAGTAAATATATTGGTATCTAACATCGTATAGTACATCGGTTAAGTAAAGGTAACTCCGGCTCACTATCAGTCAGTACAGCGATGGGGAGACGAGAGTAAAGTAATTTTTCTTGAATAAAAAATAAAAACTTCATAATTCTAAATAGGAAACATACTGCAATAAGTTAGGTAGGTAGGAGCCTAGTTCGAAAAATCGAATTAGCTTTATCATGCTTATGAATTATTTCTGGCCTATACCTGAATCTATGTCAAAAAGTCAATAAAAGCCGAAGTTATTTCGTTTAATTCAAATCACGGATTTAAAGCTACATAAATGTAAATATATAAGGCAAAAAATATTTTAAGATTTCACCTCTAAATTAGGATTTTGAAAACAAGACCGCATAAATACTCTGCCCGTTCTGCCAAATCCATTGATACCCACTTTTATTACCATCGTTACAATTTACTAGCATTACTAGTTTAATAAAATATAGGTATTTTTAAATTTTAATAAATAAACTCAATTAAATTTTTTAATTTGGCGCGCATCGTTCATTCTTCATTTTTTGGATGATTGATGTTGATTGATCGACATTTATTTATTTGATTGATTGATTTTAATTTTGATAAGTTACTTTTTAAGATTGAATAAGTGAATGATTAAATTCGTAAATAAGTCGACAGTAACAGACTAATAATATAATACATTTTAATGCATGGAAATGGAAAAGCATGCTTTGGTTTTTAGCATGCCTAGTAATTATATTAATTCAATTCAAAGTGCATAAACATCTAAAGACATTTACTAATGATAAAGACGGAACACCTTAATTCTATCTTAGTCTACTGTAAGGATTTCATACATATACACGAACGATATTACATTTATGCACGAAATATTTGAGATAACGTAGTGGGCGCGAGCTTTATTGATTGAGTAATATAATCTGTACTGTGAGCGATAGATGGATAAACTTGTCTTGTCTATGGCGTCAAATCGTTCCCGGTCCCGCCCGCCCCGTCTACTCAGTTGGCTTCAAATCATTTTCTTTCACTCATTTTAAAATTCCATCTTGTGGAATTGATACGTGGTGTTCTCGAATAAAATAATTTTCTAAATTAAAATCGGTGAGTAGAGTTCAATTATGTTATTATTTTTATTTTACGTATGTCAGTCTTTAATAAAATAAACCTCGAAATCCTTTTGTAATAGTTATGAAATATGTTACGTGATTCATCCACCCTCGTATGATCGCCGACTCGAGGACTTTTTATTCATTTATTTCGCATAATAGACCGTTTGTAAGGATATTGTAATGACTTACATTACTATTCGGTGTGGTTTATGAAGTAATACTGTTCTTTTCATTGGTATTTTTGCTATTTTGAGTGTTTTTGATGTGACCTTTGTATGACCTCCACGCTCTACCGGCCCATAATATTCATAGAGAAGTAGTATCTACTTGCGAAGAGGAATTAATTAATGTATTTCCAATTCATTTGTGATACATACAACAGCCAAAATTATTGATTACGGTCAATTTAGTGTTCAGCCTTAGAGGTTTTTATATATATTTCACCATAATATAAATTGGATAAATAGGTCTATCTGTATGTAAGGTGTATCATGCTAAACAGCTGTTATATTCCATAATAACAATTGAATTGCCAATAAAATACAACATGTACCCTAAAAATCGTTTTGTTTTTCAAGGTAAAACTGATTCTAATAAGATTTTCATGTCTCTCAGTAGATTCAAACATTTTTTAATTAAAAATCAACAATATTATTCGGTAAATTTGAAGTCAAACGATTTTTTTATCTAGCATTGTGATCTGATGATACAGTTGACATTTCATCCTGACCTTGAACAGGGTTAAGGTCACCCGGTTGTAATAACAAAGTCTAATTTTATAAGAATTGTTAACCCCTCATTAACTTTACTGTATTTAAATTTACATTAACTGTACATTCATTATTATTTACGTAAAATTGATACATTTGTTTTGTAGCTGATTGAAATTGTTTTATTTAAAAGTGGTAAATTATTTAATTCCGTGCATTCTGTTCTGCAGTGTTCAAATTTATCAAATAGGCGCGCCCCGCGGTGTTACCGGCGTTGTACCCGTTCCCGTTCGGGATAAAAATTTGTTTCAAACTCATTGGTGTTTTCATCATTTCAGATATGTCGAAAATCGGTATCAACGGTTTTGGCCGCATTGGTCGCCTGGTGCTCCGCGCCGCCATCGAGAAAGGCGCTCAGGTGGTCGCTATCAACGACCCCTTCATCGGTCTCGACTACATGGTGTACCTCTTCAAGTACGACTCCACCCACGGTCGTTTCAAGGGCACCGTCGACGTTCAAGATGGCTTCCTCGTCGTCAACGGAAACAAGATCGCCGTCTTCTCCGAAAGGGACCCCAAGGCCATCCCATGGGGCAAGGCTGGCGCGGAATACGTCGTAGAGTCCACTGGCGTCTTCACCACCACCGACAAGGCTTCCGCTCACTTGGAGGGTGGTGCCAAGAAGGTCATCATCTCCGCTCCCAGCGCTGACGCGCCCATGTTCGTGGTTGGTGTCAACCTTGATGCCTACGACCCATCCTTCAAAGTCATCTCCAACGCCTCCTGCACCACCAACTGCCTCGCTCCCCTCGCCAAGGTCATTCACGACAACTTCGAGATCGTCGAAGGTCTCATGACCACAGTCCACGCCACCACCGCCACACAGAAGACAGTCGACGGACCCTCCGGCAAGTTGTGGCGTGATGGCCGTGGTGCCCAACAAAACATCATTCCAGCCTCCACTGGCGCAGCTAAGGCTGTCGGCAAAGTCATTCCTGCTCTTAACGGAAAACTGACTGGTATGGCTTTCCGTGTTCCCGTCGCCAACGTTTCAGTTGTCGACTTGACTGTCCGCCTTGGCAAGCCCGCTTCCTACGACGCCATCAAGCAGAAGGTCAAGGAAGCCGCTGAAGGCCCTCTTAAGGGAATCCTTGGATACACTGAAGACCAGGTTGTGTCCTCTGACTTCATCGGTGACACGCAATCCTCCATCTTCGACGCCGCCGCTGGTATCTCTCTGAACGACAACTTTGTCAAGCTTATCAGCTGGTACGACAATGAGTATGGTTATTCCAGCCGAGTCATCGATCTCATCAAGTACATCCAGACCAAGGACAACTAAATGTCAACATTGTAGTATTAAGCATACCGTGATTATTTGATGTTTATTAACACATCGCTGAGATTATCGGCAATTTTAAACTTAAGTTCTAATTATAGATGTTTAATCTAAATTATTTACTACTTTGATAGTAGTGTATGTATGGAGTAAATTATCATTTTGTTAAAACAACTGTTGGTTGCTTCATAGCAAATAGTTATGACAACTTGTATGTGTAAACTTTAAAAATAAAGTATACTTATTCACACAGTTGTGGTGTTCTTATTGAGATACTATTTTCACTTCAACTGAAATTGCCTGGATGTGGCTCGCTGCCAAGTACTGATTTGTATAAATATAGGGAGGTTGATAGTGATCCTAAAGTAGTGTTTGTTACCACCAGACACTTCAGTAACTACATTACATAATAACTTCTTACAAAAATATATACATACTTATTATGTCCATATATCTGTTGAGATATTTTTACTTGAAAGATGAAAGAAAGAAGACAAACTAGAGCGTAATATTATTTTATTAGACATAGAATTTGAATAGGATACAAGTATGAGATTTGGTCGTTTCAGGAATATGAGTGGTGTTTATTTATTTGTTGCTACCCTGGACACCCTGACTTAGGCCCATGAACATGTCTATCACTGCGAAGGGTCGTCACTCGTCAGTAAGTAACCCACACCCACACGCATCCCACACGTAACCCAGTTGATGGGATTCATCCAAGGATACCACTGTGCCAAGTGCTATGCATTCTGAGCGAACCTGCTATTGGGACAAACAAAATATCATCACATTACCATGCAATACATTTTACGTGTACTTTTTATTTTGATTTTTTACATGATCTTGGTGAAGGTGAACATTGAAAATAAATCAACAGTATCAACACCCTGTTGCTTGCTGAACTATTTTTTTTAACAGCAACTCTGAAGGCAGCTGTCTGTCTGTCTAGTTTAGTTCGCAACAATGTCTGCGAATCTGTCACTGACATTTCGTTTGCTTCGTGTAATTTGGTGATGTACAAGTTTCGAATCCGTCTATTTATCAATGAATATGGTTTACATTAATAGATAATGTTTATTTTTGCTGTTTAATATACAACAAAATAAATCAGCCGTAATTAAGCCAAATAATACGTTAATTTATTTTTATAATGGAGGATCTCAATCTGACGGAAACCGAGATGAGATATTTCGGTGATTTGTTTTTATGTTGCGATGAAGAATCTAATGGAAAGATACCTATTTTGAAAGCAACTGAACTATTTAGATCATCAAATGTGTCCAATGATGTCCTCAAACAGGTACAGTGCGGTATAGGTTAAGTGTATTCGGTGATAACATTTTGTGTTGTGTATGCAAATTATCGTGATAATTATGTGTTTCAGATCATGGATATTAGCGTGGCCCCGAACAATTGTGCTTCATTGAATCATTTGAATAGGAAACAATTTTATTCGGCTTTAAAACTGATAGCTGCACACCAAACGAACATGTCTTTGAAGCCTGATCTCCTGGCGCAGCCGATTGACCTCCCGCTGCCGAGGTTTACATGGACTATGAACTCCGAGGCTACTGATCTGATACAACTCTCAAATTCTCCTAAAGAACAACATTTGTCTAAACGTGATAGGAACTTTGTTGGAAGTATTGCTGCTTATGAGCCTATGAGGCTGTCTTCGAACTTGTCGGATAGTGATGTGCCTCAAACACTGTCCCTTGATGCCACTGAAGGACTGAGCACTGACTCGGAGAAGGAATCTGAAACTATGTCTCAGAGATCAAGTTCTCGCGGGGTAAGCTTTATAGTACTGTTTTGCATGTAATAGTTGTAAATTTTATGCATTATGTCTTAACATTGGCATAGTAAGTGTGACAACTAAACAACTTTATTAAATTAAGTTATGTCTAAATAGATAGATCCTATCCTACTTCCTACTAATATTATAAATGCGAAAGTTTCCTCGGGAATTTCTTTCTATTCTGATATCTAACCTGTATTTCTGTATAGTTTAATCCAAATCCATTTAGCAGTTCTTTGTGTGAAAGAGTAACAAACATACATGAACTAACGGTAACTTAATTTTAAGCTGACGATTATAAATGATTGTAATGATCTGATGTAATAAAGACATTTTGAATTTGAATTTGAACATACATACCTCCATCTTCACAAACTTTTGCATTTATAATATTAGTTGGATAAGATGAATGCAACAAAGCATTCATTCATATTTAGCTTTATTACAATCAATTAATTAAGCTACAACCATCTTATAGTATGTTTTGAGTTCTAACAAAGATATCTCTATATTCCGAAACTATTACATCCATACTTGAACATTAAATCAACATAAAAATTAGTTTATGACTAACTTACAGTCTTTTCACAAGTATTTGCTATGAATTATTATTTTTATCTAATTTTCATATTGAATTATAAGACTTTTCAAACCAAATTGAGAATTGGTTGACTAATGTTACAATTATCCAGTTATGTCAATCAATTTCAACCAAATATTAAATCTATACTAATATAATAAAGCTGAATAGAAGCTTGAATGCCTAATGTTTGTTTGTTTGAATGTGCTAATATCAGAAATTACCGATCTGATTTCAATAATAACTGTTTTAGTATTGCATAGCGCCATTCAACAGAAAAGTTATATATATTTTTCATCCCAAAATTCCCAAGGGAAAGGGCAGAACACGAGTAAAACTGTGGGGCGCTTCTAGTGTTTGTATATTAAAAAATAAAATACCTACTATTAGATAAAATTCTTTATTGTACACCACATGAACAAAACATGTTATTAAATGAATCCTTTTTATTTTCCAGCGGAGGGGTAAGAACGGATCCCCTTGGAGTACAGCCAGTGAAAGTCCAACGCCGACCAATAGTGTGGCCGAACGGGTGCACCCGGTATGGGAACATAGTGCTACAGGTCGGGGAATTTGGCCGGCCAATACTGGGGAGGAACATACAAGGCTTCTAGGTAAAGTATAGTTAGAGTTACTGCCCATGCCCCACGGTTTTTTATCTTATAATTACTCAGCCTATTGGTAATAGGTGAATAGTTTTGATACAAATTGTCAATCCATCAGTTGCATCACCCTTTTGAAGCATTGTAAAGTACTGAAGGGGAAGTGAGAGGCATTTGTATGTCCTATAGCAGGGAACTACAATATACAACTCCTTGTAATAATCTTTGTATTATGCACCTTTGAAACTGATATCATTGGTAGATACCTTCATTAACATGTCACATTTGATATGACAATATACATAATGTGTATATTATAAATATTGGCAGCACCCAGCAGTTTTACCCGCGTTGTGCCCGTTCCCATGAGAATTTCGGGAATTTTTATACATATAAACCTTCCTCTTGATTCACTCTATCAATTGAAAAATCCCGCGTCAAAATCCGTTGCGTAGTTTTAAAGATCTAAGCATACATTAAGGACAGACAGAGGAAAGCTACTTTGTTTTATACTATGTAGTGATGTAATTATATTTTTTGTAACTAGAGTTCAAATTCGAACCATCATGACTGATTGTTAAACCATAGACAACTTCTTCCATTTAGAAAATAGATTCAGTGATGGGGTAAGAATCTAATGAAATCACTAAACCTTATTCCTCTATAAAAGGATTACTCATGTTTGCACGTTTTAACTCTTGTAACAGCCTCCGTGGTCTTGCGGTTTGAGCGCTCGGCTCACGATCCGGAGGTTCCGGGTTCGATTCCCGGTGGGGAACAATGTCTCACAAAAATCTCTTTGTGAGACTGCCCTCAGTTTGTTTAGGGCATTGCAGGCTGAATCACCTGATTGCCCGAAAAGTAAGATGATTCCGTGCTTCGGAGGGCACGTTAAGCCGTCGGTCCCGGTTACTTTCTACAGATAGTAGTCGTTACATGAGCCGTGTCAGAGGCCTTTGGCGGTTCAATAACTCTGACACCAGGTTTGGTCAGGTTGACCATCCACTCGATGAAGAAGAACTCTCGTAAAAAAAGTGTAGTTGGATGATAGATAATTATAACAGGCGGTAACTTCCATTCTGAATTAAATAGCAAAACATTACTTTGTTTTGCTCTGCCATACATCAAATCATTTAAAGTGGGAAACAGTTTCTCAGCAAAAAGTCGTCTGGTTGAATGTCCATAAGCGGACACAAACAGCAACACAACCATACAGTCAACTTATGTCTATTTTTAGCCGTGAGTAGCATGTCAGGTTGGCCGAGTGGTCTAAGGCGCCAGATTTAAGCTCTGGTTCCCGATAGGGAGCGTGGGTTCGAACCCCACACCTGACAATTGGCTTAGGAATTGTATTTTGTATAATTTAATTTTTCTTTTAGTAATTGTGATTATATATTGACTTTAATTATGTTTAATATTAAAATGTTGTTTTAACAATATAAAAATCTTGTTATAGCTAAATATTTTAAAACTTGAATGCCTTGAACAGTATATGCGAACCCTATACGAAATTAAAAAAAAAAACACTTTTGGCACTTGGATCAATTTATTTGTAGATATTAAATGAAGACTGAGCCCTAGGAATCGTCTACTATGAAACCCTTATTTGAAGTTAAAATATGTAGTCAAGCGTTACTGTTTCATGTCTCACTTAAAAGATTATTAATCAAATTAAAAAATCAGGAAGATGTTCTCGATTGTTGTAATCAATGGATGATAAAATGTTTTTTTTTATTTCATGTTATGATTCCGTCGCTGTTGATCCGATTTCATATAACAACATTCAATGGGATGACAACATTTCTTTCGGTATAGGAGAAAGGAAATAAGCGTAAAGGATTAATTAATTATCAAACAAACATGGTGGACTCGATTTATTAATGAATAGTCGTTCCCCGCGGTTTTACCCGCGTTATGTTAAAGTTGGTTTATTGGTTTGTCTCCAGGAACCGAAGAGGAGTCGTCCGACCGTCATTCGTCGGAAGAAGAAGGCGATGCGGAGGGCGGCGACATGTGGGCCATCTCGGAGGCGCAGGCGCGGCACTACGCGGCGCAGTTCGCGCAGCTGCGGCCCGAGCGCGGGCTGCTGCCCGGACACACTGCGAGGTGAGGCGGGATCCATAACAGCTCTGTGGTTTCACCCACTCAATAGATGGCGTTAAAAAAGTATCAAGAATGATTGTATTTATTGATTGTGGGATATATTTATGTGCATACGTCCTAAAAATAACTTCTTAAT